>CM076570.1:1617929692-1618203465 GCA_034641835.2 Pinus albicaulis | reverse complement strand
ATTAAGCTTTCCTTTTTTGTAGATTATTTCAAATTCATAACCCAACATCTTTGTGACCCATTTCTGCTGCTCTTCTGAAGATAGTCTTTGTTCCAAAAAGTGTTTAAGACTATCATGATCAGTTTTTACCTTGAAGTGTCTTCCCATTAGGTAAGTTCTCCATTTCTTTAGTGCATGCAGTATTGCTAACATTTCCTTCTCATAAATAGGTTTCTGTAAATACTTTCCTTTGATTGAATGACTTTCAAAAGCAATGGGTCTTCCTTCCTGCATTAAAACTGCACCAATTCCATTTCCTGAGGCATCACATTCCACAATAAAGGTTTTTGTGAAGTCTGGTGTAGCTAAGACCGGTGCTAGGCACATTGCCTCTTTAAGACGTTCAAAGGCCTTGGTTGCTTCAGGAGTCCATGAAAATGCATCTTTCTTCAATAATGTTGTTAGAGGTGCTGCTATTCTCCCATAATTCTTAACAAACTTGCGATAATACCCTGTTAACCCGAGAAATCCTCGCAACTGCTTTATGATTGTGGGAACTTTCCATTCCTTAATGGCTTTAATTTTGTTAGGGTCCACTTTAACACCCTCGTGAGATACAATATGACCCAGATATTCCACCTCTTGTACTCCAAAGAAACATTTGGACTTTTTGCATATAATTGTTTCTCCTGCAATAGTTTGAGCACCCTGTCAACATGTTCAACATGATCCTTCCAAGACCTGTTGTAGATTAGTATATCATCAAAAAAATACTAGCACAAATTTTCTAAGGAAGGGTTTGAAAATGGAATTCATCAACCCTTGAAATGTAGAAGGTGCATTGGTAAGGCCAAAAGGCATGACCAAAAATTCATAATGACCCTCATGAATTCGAAATGTTTTTTTTGGAATATCTTCTATCTTCATTCTAATTTGATGATATCCTGAACGAAGATCCAACTTGGTAAAATAAATTGCTCCATGTAATTCATCCAATAATTCATCAATCACAGGAATGGGGAATTTTTCTTTAATGGTGAGCTTATTGAGCTCCCTATAATCCGGACACATTCGCCATGATCCATCCTTCTTGTGTACCAACACTACAGGAGCAGAGAAAGAACTTTGACTGGGTTGAATTATACCCGCCTCTAACATTTCTGCGATCATACGTTCAATTTCGCTCTTTTGGAAGTAAGGATATCTATAAGGCCTGATGTTTGGAGGAACACTTCCTGGAATCAAATGAATAGCATGATCATGATCACAAATAGGTGGGAGTCCTTTGGGAGTTTCAAACACCTTGGAATGATTGTCCAAGACTTGTTGGATATCTGTAGAAATAGATGATTTTGATGTCGGAACTTCTAGTGAGCATAATTGTGCAATTACGCCTCGTTGTTCTTTCTTTAGAAGCTTTTTCATGACATTAGAGCTTATTATCCTTCCCGGCTTCCCTTCAATACCCCTGGCAAGCATTGGACTAATCAATACATATTCCCCCATGGTTAGCTTGATATTATGTCATTTTCCAGAGCAATTTATAGTTCCTCCATTTGCAACCATCACTTGACATTCTGGTGCTGGGTATAGGAAACAATTTAATTCCTTGGCTACCTTATAATGAATAAAATTATGGGAGCTACCTGAATCAATCAACACTATTACCCTTTTCTTCTTTATATGTCCTTCTATCTTGAGAGTTTGAGGAGTGGTAATTCCTGCCAGTGCATTACACGATATGGTCAGATTCATTTCTTCTTCTTCTAGGGGTGGTTCCTGGTGTATATCCTCTTCTTGTTCATTTTCTTCTTCTTCTTCACAATCTATGTAAAATAATTTCTTCTCAGCACACTTATGACCTTTAGTGTATTTTCTATCACAACTGTAGCAAAGCCCTTTTGCTCTTTTTCTTCCAATTGTTGTGGTGTCAACCTTGTAGGTTGTGGAAATCTAGGTGTAGCAACACTTCCTTCTTTATAGAATTGAGTGGTAGGCTTCCTTGTCGCCATAATTTTACATTCAATTTTTCTTGCCAACCCGAATGCCTTCTCCAATGAATCAGGTTCCAAAACGCGAACTTCATGTTGGATGTTATCCTTTAAAGTGCCTATGAAGAGATCAATCCCGTGTTCCTCTGGAATATCAGTTACCCTTATATTCAATTTTTGGAAGTCCTCAATGTGCTGCCCCACTAAACCCTTTTGTTTGAGATTTATCAATTGGCTAAAGAAGGTGTTGCTCTTTGTATCCTCATAATGTGCTATCATTTCCTCCGTAAAAATCGACCAAGTGACAATTTTTTTATGGGAGCAAAGCCATCGATACCATACAAATGTATTTTGTTCTAAATGTAAAGTTGCAATGCGTACCTTTGTGTGTTTTGCACGTTATGGAGATCAAAATATTGCTCCATCTGTAGTATCCATGTTACAGGATCCTTTCCATCAAACTTCCTCATATCCATTTTTGGAATATGGTGGTTCTTCCCACCAAAATTCGAGCTTATGAAATCATGATTAACATTTATTTTGTTCTCATCATGAGGTTCTTCTCCTATATTTCCGCCATTAGGAATCATTTCTGGTTTTAAGCTTGTCATCAATCCTTCCATGTATGCTTTTAGATCACTCTTCATGTTTTCCATGTTGTCTTTTATGTCATCCATCTTAGCTTCCATGCCCACTTCCATGCCATCCATCTTAGCTTCCAAACCAATCATCTTAGCTTCCATGCCTTTCTTCAAACCATCCATCTTAGTTTCCACGCCTTTCTTCAAAACATCCATTTCATTTTTTGTTGTTCTTTGCGAGAGCGAAATTTGCTCTTGTAATTTTGATATGTCATGTTGTCATTCTTCATCTTCATGAGTCATAGTAGAGCCTTCTGAAGGCTTAATGGGTGTTGAATTCTTTTTAGGGGCCATTTTAGAATCCAATATTGATATCTATTCTAAAATATGCCCTTGGAATCAATTCAACTTGATTCTTCAAACAAGACTTATGCAATTCGGAAAAAAAAATACACACCTTTTACTATCTTTTAGGAGATCGATATTGAAATTGAATTATCTCTGTAATTGAAAATCTTCGATATCTGAAATTCAGCCCCGTAGTAGCCCTCTGAAGCTTCTTTCAAATGCCACAGGTCTGACCTGATTTTGATTCTCCAAGACAAAGTTGTGTCCAATCTCCCACAATGACTTAATTCTGGACTGGTTCAGTAGAGCGAACTTGTACGACTTGCCACGTGTCACTGTTTTGTCCTTTGTCTCTGAAATTGATAGCGAAGAAACTACAGGCCGTGTACTGGTGACCACTTTTGACGGCACTCCAATCCAATCTTCAGAGAGAGAGTTATTAAACTTTTCCCACGATCACCTCTTTGAGATGAAATTCAGGAGCCTGAAAAAGCACTACCTTCCACAGATCATATCTCCAAAAATATTGTGAACCAAGCTCTGAAAGTTTTTGACGAATTTCCTCAGGATTTCAGCTTCGCACCATATGAATTTCAGATTCTGAACCTTCGTAGAAACAGATTTAAACCACCAAGCAATCAATGCATTGCACAAGTGAAGATGACAAGGAACAGAATGTTCCCTCTCAAGATGAGAGCAGATTTGAAGAAAGGAAATGAAATGGTAGCAGTGACACAAGAGACATTCCAAAGAGAAGAAAAGGATGAAAATTGGTTATGGCATTTGAGATTTGGACATCTCAACTTTGGAGGTCTAAATTTTTTGCATAGGAAAGGAATGGTAAAGGGATTACCAGAAACCAGACAGCCTTTGTGAAGGCTGCATCTTGGGCAAAAAACACAAAGAAAGCTTTCCATCAGGAAAGAGCATAAGGGCAAAGGCACCCTTAGAAATTGTCCATTCAGATTTGTGTGGACCAATGAAAACACCATCACTAGCAAGCATCCACTATATGCTGACTTTAATTAATGATTACACAAGAAAAACATGAATTTATTTCTTAAAATATAAGAGTGAAGTGTTTGAGAAATTCTGCCACTTTAAGGCTCTTGTAGAGAAAAAAAGTGGGCAGCATATCAAAGTCTTAAGGACTGATAGAGGAGATGAGTATATCTCAAAATAATTTATGCGTTTTTGTAGAGAAAATGGCATACATAAGAAATTTACAGCAAGGTACACACCGCAACAAAATGGAGTTGTTGAAAGGAAAAATAGAACCATCATGGACATGGTAAGAAGTATGTTGAAGGCAAAGCATTTGCGAAATGAGTATTGGGCTGAAGCTGTATATTGTGCAGCATACATCTTGAATAGATGCCCAACCAAAGCTGTAATGAACAGAATTCCTGAAGAAGCATGGAGCGGCATCAAGCAGCATGTCACCCACATGAGAGTTTTCGGTTGTGTGGCTTATGCACACATTCCAGATCAGCTAAGGAGGAAGTTGTACAGTAAGGGGGAGAAGTGCATATTTATTGGATACAGTGAAGAATCCAAGACATATAGATTATATAACCCATTCACCAAGAAGTTTGTTATAAGCAGAGATTTTCAATTCGTTGAGGAAGAAGCTTGGGATGGAAGCATTGAGAAAACAGTGAATGTTAAAAGTTGTTTGTCTCATGATGATGATGAGGAAGAAATGGCTGAAAGGAACACCTCATTAGCAGAACCACCTCCACCAACACAAGGACAGAAAGGGACACCACAAGTAGGAATGAGGACACCCTTGAGAAGTGATAACAGTGCTTCTTCAAGCACACCACAAGGAGCAGATTTGAGTGCCTCTACAAGCACAAGTACACCAAGTGAAAGAGAAAAAAGATTCAGAAATTTGAATTATATTTATGAGAAAGAGGCAGCAAATGAAGGTATGAACTCTTTATTTGCATTATATTGTCATGTAGATGGTCTTATTCGTTTTGAAGAAGCTATAAAAGATAAAAAAATAGATAGATGCTATGGATGAAGAATTGAATGTCATAGAGAAAAATAAGACACGGGAATTGGTTGATCTCCCAAAAGGTAAGGAAGTCATTGGAGTGAAATGGGTCTACAAAACCAAGAGCAATGTTGAAGGTAAGATTGAAAGGCACAAGGCCAGACTTGTTGTCAAAGGCTACAAGCAGCAACATGGAAGAGATTATGAAGAAACATTTTCACCGGTTGCAAGAATGGAAACAATAAGAGTAGTGTTGTCCATAACAGCACAACAAAAGTGGAAGGTTTACCAAATGGATTTGAAATCAGCATTTCTAAATGGAGTATTTATGGAAGAGGTTTATGTTGAACAACCTCTGGGCTATGAAAAATCAGGCCAAGAGCACAAAGTTTGCAGATTGAAGAAAGCTCTTAATGGGCTCCAACAAGCACCAAGAGCATGGTACAGTAGGATAGATGCCTATCTACTGGAAAATGCGTTTGAGAAATGTGAAGGAGAACCCACATTATACATCAAGGAGAAAGATGGTAAGATGCTAATTGTTGTTTTGTATGTTGATGATGTGATATTTACAGGTAATGATACTTACCTCATTGAGAATTTTAAATCAATCATGAAGGATGAATTTGAGATGACTGATATGGGATTGCTGAAATACTTCTTAGGAATAGAAGTAGACAAAAATGAAAATAAGATTTTTATTTCTCAAGAAAAGTATGTAAATGAAGTTTTGGATAGATTTAACATGCAGGATTTCCAAGCAGCAATTACTCCTACAATGATGAGATTGAAACTCAGCAAACAAGACAACAGCAAGGATTTTGATCCTAACTTGTGCAAGAGCATAGTTGGTAGCCTCATGTATTTGACTGCAACTAGGCCTGATATTATGCATGCTGTGAGTTTAATTTCCAGATTTATGGAAAGGCCAAAGGAGGCACATTGGCATGCAGCAAAAAGAATTTTGAAGTATGTGAAAGGAACAAAAAGGTATGGTATTTTATATACCACTTCAGAAAATTTTGAATTGATTGGATATACTGACAGTGATTGGGCTGGAAGTATAGATAATAGGAAGAGCACCTCTGGTTATGTTTTTCATATGGGTTCAGGATCCATTTCATGGGCTTCTAAGAAACAGCCAATTGTGGCTTTATCTACAGCAGGGGCAGAGTATGTGGCAGCTTCAACAACAGCATGTCAAGCACTTTGGATGAGAAAAATGTTGAGGAGTTTGTGTCATGAACAGGTAAAAGGCATAATAGTTTATTGTGACAATAGCTCAGCAACAGCATTGTCAAAGAATTCAGTGTTTCACAAAAGAACGAAACACATTGACGCCAAATACCACTACATTAGGGAGTTAGTGAACAATGGTGAAATTGTTTTGAAACATTGCAGAACTGAAGAACAATTTGTTGATATCCTCACAAAACCATTGGGTCAAAAGAGTTTTAACTATTTGAGAAAATGGCTGGGTATGCAAGAAAATCCAGCAGTTGAAATTAAGGGGGAGTGTTGAAATATTAAATCCAACTACGTAGCAGAAGGATAGAAGGCCGCAGCCAATTTTGATTTTGCAAATCATGGTCCAAACCACGTTACCTCCTACCACTACACCATCCGCTAACTACATTTATGTTTACCGCCATTTTTTATTTGAATTCAAAAGGGCCACGTCAGTTGTGTGGAGCCCACGTCTCCACGTCGTGTCTCTGCCAACCAATAGCACACCGTCGGGATATGTTTGTTAAAGTCCGCCCATTTCAACGGGCGTGATTAACGTTGATCTTATATCAACGGTCACCCGCGGGAATAAAAAGCTCGTCATTTAGACCGTCGGGTGCCTCTGCAGTTGACCCGACGATCGCCCATTGACCTGAGATCGACGACCCTAGTTCACTGCGAGAGCACAAGCCCGATTCTTCGTTCCAGCCATGGGGTGCCTTCACAGCGTCACTCAATGAAGGTGGTTAACACAACCTGTGTGCCGTTAGACCATGTATAGGTTGTTGAGCTAATTAAATGGCATTGAATCAGAATTAGGTTTAGGTTTTACTGGCTAAGGCCATTTTTATATATGCAATGTAATTTTTGTTTTTTTAGACACAGAGAGTAAAAGTAGAGACAATGACTGTGTGTGTGTGTTTTTCTTTAAAGACAGAGAGAAAAATTCCTATAGCGTTGTGTGCGAAGCAGCTTGGAAGTTTTATATATTGTAATCCTAAATTGAAGATTCAGAAGAAGAAATCATCATTTTATAATAGCTTTTCAAGTTTAATGAAATATTGTTTCTGTGCATCTCTGTCTACATTTTTTGAGTTGAATCTCTGTGTTAAGTTGAGGAATTATTATTCCTCTCTGTGTTCGAATACTCAGAAATTCCAACAAGGACCAATCACAATCCGTTCCAGGTGCTTCAGCCTCCCTATAGACTTAGGAATGTGGAAGAGGGGAGCCTCAATCTCCAACTCCTGCAACTATAACGATGTCTGCAAAATGTTCATAAAAATATAAATGTAATATTATTCTCATAAAAAAAACCCTCACATCATGTTGGAGACATTGTGTTACAATATCGATAGCTAATAAACACATACTTCAATTCAAAAAATCCCAATTTACCTCTGATCCTTTCTTCCACAGTTCTTCTAAATTGAATCCTTGCACGCGTAGAACCCTTAATTTTTCCATTGGAACTCGGAAAGGCAGGGAAGACAGGGAAGAGAAGGGACAGTAGTTCTAGCGCAGCCATATGAGATTTGAATACTGAAACTTTGTCAAAATGCATTCCACGAGATCACCTTCAGCATCAAGAAATTGCAACCTCCTCATACGAATAACATCATCTATATGAGTGTATTCCCTGTCAAGCATTCTAAGTCCTCGCATGTCTGTTACCTATGCAATCTTGAAACATGACAGTTATTACCCATTATTTCTTGTAAAATGATGGAAGAACTTTAAAAATAGAAAACAATTTAACACTTATAGATGATTGTTGCAACAAATCATCATGGTCCTCCTCTGTCCAACGCCAAAGACAACACGGCAATTTTGAAGCTTTGGCCAATTCTCTTCCCATATCTCTAAGGTGATCATGCATTATTATCTTCTTTTCATGATCTACCTCAACTAAACATCTGTCTTGTATATTTTGAAACCCCTCCCCTGGTATTCTTACCACCATATCTCTGTCTTCTCCAATGAAAAAATAGGCAATATCTATGAACATCTCTTTTTATTCCTTCTCCATAGCATCATAATTGATTTTAAGTTTTTCCATTATCTCATTAGGAAGTGTGCATCCAAGTTTATAAAACTGGTTTTTCCAGTAAGAGATGTTCTTTCTATGAAGAAATGCCCCAAATATTTTTAAAGACAGCGACAAACCAGCATAGGCTTCTAAGAACTTATTTACTAAAGATTCAAATTCCTAAGGTGGACGTGACTTGTGGAAGGAATAGGAACAGAAGAGCTCAAGAGAATGTTCTTCACTAAGGCCGCTTAGGGCATATATAGACTCCTCTTCGACATTTGAGTTGATGAGAAAATGTATATTCCTATATGTAATTAATAGTAAGTTATCAAGGTGAATTACACTTTGATGTGGCCAAAGTGCATCAACCTGATCCTCATCATCTACATCATCTATAATTACTAAGGCTTTAGATGATGAGAGATTCATCCGGATCATCCCTTTGTCTTCATCAACACTGTTTATTAGATGATCCGATCTTGTTAATTCCTTAAGAAGTATTATCTGCATCTGCAACAAATTTGAAGTGCCCTTGCCTGCTTTATCTCTTACATCTGATAAAAAACAGGAACTACTATAATATGAATTCTTCCTATTGAATAATTATTTTTCCAACATGGTCTTTCCTACACCACCTAACCCCACGATCCCAAAGATCTTTGATTTCCCTCTCTGATATTGTGGCAATACAACTTTAGTTTCAAAATCCTTCACCTTATCATCCAAACCTGTTGGATATCTAGCTACGTCCAAGGCTAAGGCTAGTTTTTTCACCTTTTTTAGCACCTATTCAACTACCTTATCTACCAGCTCGCCCTCATCGCTAGTTATTCACAAGAAAATAAATAAATCTAATAAGAAAAAGAAGCCTATTTTTATAACATGCAACACAAAATAATACAATAACCAGAGAGGAGTTTGATTTCTCACCCATTACAGGTTTCCAGCTCAAAACCGGATATATCTGCAACATTAAAAAGAGAAGTTCTCCATTTTTCAATCACGTTGGAATCATACCGTAACTTCCTTTTACCATTTTGAGGGTCATAATCAGTCTTCTTTTCAAGTTTCTCCAGGGCTTTAGCATACCTTGTCTTTTTACCTCGCATCCACCTAAGGTAAGAAGGCTTCACGTTGTAGAACACTGGAATTGTGTGCTTCTGTGTGTGCAACATCTGGACCAGCTCATTTAGACACCAACTTGAATCGGCATATCCCTGGGAAAATATGGCCACATGAACAGAGGCCTAGAAAATGACGTTTTCAATTTGAGGAGCAAAATAGTCTCCCCGTTCTAATTCAGGCTTATCTAAAAACACTCTCAGTCCAGAAGAAAGAATTCGCTGGTACAGATGGCTGGAAAATGTTTTTTTTACCTCCAGACCATGATGAGTTAGTAGTAGTGGAGGTGGAGGAGGAGTATTGAGCCATTGCCAATTGGGAAATGGAAATGGAGTTGATGGGAAGGATGTTCAATGCTACCGTACCAGGTTGTGAGGGAGGAAATCAGGTAGGAGTGTGAGTTGAGAAAAATTGTGGGGATAATTACAATACAATGAAAATTGTAGTGGTCATGTGCAGAGAAATTATGGACATTAAATGCTTCAGCAATTTATATTCCCAACTCTTTCAACGCGTTTTCACAGGCATCACGACGATTTTGATCTTTGTGTGAATGTAGTGAGGTGAATATGGTGACCCATAACGAAAAAATATGAATTGATAGTTGCACATGTAAAGTTCGGCCTACAGAAACTGACAAAATGTGGGGAACTTGAAAAATCAATGGAATTTGTGGTGCCCAACTACAATACATTTTTTTCACTTTGTGAGTTTTCACTGGCTTTCCTCTCTTTCACTAAGAGGTCTTGGAGGCTAAAATAAATTAAAATGGTGTAAGGAAAATATGAAATTAGTTTCATACATTTCCTTCTTCCTCTCCCTCCCTCTGGATTCATTTTTACAAGCACTCACTTTGTGACAGCTTGATTTAAGTTAACTAGTGTTAACTAGTTAAAGAAAGTTTGTTAATTTTCTTTTATCTGGTAAGAAAAAAACTTAAATAATTACTGTTGATAAAACAAATTTATTTTTCTGAGTTATTAAATTAGGAGAAATTAAATAATGGAAAGAAAACATTTTTTTTTTTAAGCTGATGGTAAAAATGTTTCCAAGAATAGGAGGTGGTTGGGGGACAGTTGGAGAAATAGTTACCTACTCCTCTGAGGATAAAGTTGAATCTCAGAGGAGGAGTAGGGGTTCTATGAAAAATGGTAAAGGGGAGTATTTTCTAGAGCTGGTTGGGATCAGTTGAAAATATCTCACTGCAACCCTTGTAAAACCAATATTTTCTAAATTTGACTAGATAGGCCATCGAGAGGTCACAACAGAAAAAGGAACTATTCCACTATTAACCCATGGCACCGTCCAGATTCTAGAGCTAGGGGGCAAGTGGAGGATGTCATAGCCTCCTTGAATGGTTGGGAGGACCACAGCTTAAATCTAATTAATCCAGATAAGTATTACTATGAAATTTTAAGCAGGCTACTATTAAGATGAAAGAATGTTCTACAGTTTTTATAGTTGAGATTGTTGAAATATGAAAGCTTGTAAATAAGTGTTTATTGATTTACAAATGCTTGAGACAAGAAATGAAGTCTGTAAATAACTTACTCTCTCGAGTATTGAACTAGAACAGTAATATTATGACAGAGTTATTATTGTCATAATATGATAGAGTTATTGTCTAAAGATCTATATGTTGTGTGGAAAGAAACAGAGAACTGAAGACTATTATCACGGACAAAGTACAATAGAGATAGCATAACAAGTAGTGTTACTGAAATAGAATGTGTCGTGTAAACAATGTAAAAGTAATGAATAGTATACAGGTTTTATCTTCTTGTTACTGTGGAATACACAAGTGTAATTCTATCTTTACTATTATGGAATGATGTACTATGAAGGTAAAACGCATATGAAAATTCTGCATGTCATGAATAAACTAACCAGAAACTGGGGATAGAGCCGACGGACTGTTGACCCTAGTTCTGGGAACAAACCCAAAACAGAGGTATATCGTCCGTGGCTGGTAACCCCAAATTAATGTAGGCCTTATCTTTCGATGGCCCAGACACCATAGGGAGAAACCTATGAAATGAATGAGGAGAATAGAATAATAAAAAGATAGAAATCTGAAAGAGCGCCAGTTTACATCATTAGTAAGACTAGACAAACTGATTTTATCGACAGAATAGAAAACCGATTAAGGTCAAATGTGAAGCACATTACCATAGAATCAAACATTATATCATTCCTCAACATTAAAAGACGAAACCTAGAATTTTCTCTGGTAGTTTTAAGAAATATTTACATGCAGGATAAACTATGCCGAGAGTTGGCAAGAAACCCCTTTGTAAACTTAAAAAAACGTAGATTGAATACATTACCAATAAAATAGCAAACATGCCAGTTCTGTTCAACGTATACAGTCTACGTTAGAGAAAAAATAATCGCACAAGGTAAGCTTAGTTCTTTTTTTTATACATCTATGACATGTTCAGAGTTAAAAACAATATGCCCTGAACCCCATTAAAGAACTTGGGGCTAAACCCTAACAAGTCATTATACAAATTGGTTATACTGTTGTTTGAAAAACTTAGGATGGGGTTTTAAACCCTCTTCTCTAACATAACTCTATGGTAAGAAAAGATCGACTACTATAATCTAGAACCGGAACAGTAGTGAAAACTTAGGAATTTGGCCTTCCATCAAGAACCATTAAGGTACCTGGGCATGCAATGGTGGAAATATCAGCTGAGGTTGAGGTGAACACCTCATAATTCCGAGGTAAAGCTTGCAGTTTAAAGAAAGGTGAAACCTAACCTGCACCCTAACAGTGAAAGACAAGAAGTTAACTTTTGTTGCATAGAAAACAGTAACAAGTTAAAGAAATTAAAACCCTGAAAACCCTTGGTGAGAATGTTACCTGAAAAAAAAAAAGGGTAAATACTCCCATTGGGCTGCTCTGCAAGAGAAATGAAACTCAAAATATTAAAACCTCTAAACACAAGAACAAACTATCGGCCAAGCTAAACTTTGCAGTAAATAAAAAAAAAAATGGAAAGCTAACCTTTACCTTTGAAGTTCACACATAGCACTTTCTCCATGCAACCGTCATAGCTGGCATGGTGATTCAGCGTTAAAAATCTCTGTATAATACAAACAATGTAATGAAACTTAGTTAGAAGCGCCGGCGGACAACTCTGCTAATAGGAAACATAAAATTGGCAATGAATAACAGAGTAGGATTGCAGAACGATGGAGAAGGCAAACCTTTAAGAGTTTGAGGCGGAGCTCACAAGGAAGGAGCTAAGCTCTGGAACCGCCGATAATTCATTGAAACAAACCCTTCTCTCTCAGCTCGATTGCAATGTTTACTGGAGTTTCCTTCGAAAAATCATACAGAATCCGATGTAATAACCTCTGTGTCATGGAGAGTAATACGTGGTACTAACCATTAATGGTTGGAGTTGACACAATCTCCATGGAGGAGAAATAAAAATGCCAAGTGGAGTGCGGAATCAATTTCCAAATCAATTTACCATAAAACTCCATATCAGAGCAGATTTGTTTTAACAAAGCGACTTTAACATTTTTGTAGTTGATATATTATCAAATCATCAAACCCTTGTTGGAATCCCGAGACAAGACAGACTGTACGTGTGCATAGGGGTTGGCGAACTGTTGTTTAATGCATATACAAATATCACTCTAATTTTGCATGATGATTCACGAAGATTTCATAGTATTCACAACTATGATACAAACGATATGATAACAATAATAATATGGATCGAATTTAATCACAGTGCAGTGATCTAATGATATCTTAATAATAAATATATGTGAATCGAATAACATATGGAGATATGTATTGTGTATTACAAGATTATTCTATCTCGATATGACATTCCATCTTTGAAATATATATATATATATATATATATATATATATATATATATATATATATATATAATTTTTAAAAATATATTAATTAAATATTATATCTTTAAACTATTAAAAATATATATTTTATTTTAATGTCATATAGATTTAACTCTGACACCAATATAACTATATATATTATAATTTAAATATTTCTGTACGAGTTAAAATGTTTTAATGAGTGGTTTAAAATAAATATAAAATTAGATTTTTATTTATTTATTTCTTAAATAGCTTTTAGTTTTATTTTATTTTTTAATCGAAGTTATATGGTAGTTAGTATCTACTATTTAGCTTAAATATAATATAATTAAATGAAAAAATAATAAAATAAAAATTTTATCTCAAAAATCAAATAACTAATAAAATGTTATCATTAAATTTCATCACTAAAACTTAAAAATTATGATTAACTAATATTTTTACATTAACTTTAATATATATGAAAAAGAAAATAATAGAAAAGAGAAAAAAATAAAAATAAAAAAGAAATAAAACAAAAAATAATAACTAGTAGAAATGGAAGTTACTAAAAAGTTCATAAAAAAAAATTCAACAAATCACGTTACAAATAAATAAATTTAAATAATAATAATAAAATAACAAAAAATGAATTTTCAATACTAAATTATGGATAATTAGCATAAAATTTTTAACTTATCACTTTTATTTTATATTTCAATTGAATTTAGACTTTTGTGATCCATATCATGAAAAAAAAAAAACTAAAAGTCACATTATCAAATTTTTGTCTACATGTTTAGAACCATATACAATGTGATTCATGGTCAAGACAAAATAAAAAAATGTGATTCATCCAAGAACCACATTTAACAAAACTCTGATAATATAATTTTTTCACAATAAATTAATTATCTTGTTCAGGAATTTTATGAAAAATATTATAACTCATCAATATTCCAGAGTAACCAATTTTTGATAGGCAAGACCTTAA
Source organism: Pinus albicaulis (assembly GCA_034641835.2). Classification (NCBI taxonomy): domain Eukaryota; kingdom Viridiplantae; phylum Streptophyta; class Pinopsida; order Pinales; family Pinaceae; genus Pinus; species Pinus albicaulis. Next base: position 1,618,189,342 of record CM076570.1, on the reverse strand, counting down.
AAATATTGGAAATAATTACAATGAAAAATGCAATGGTGTGCAGATGATTGTAACACATGTGCTCCAACCAACTCACGGTGAATTAATTTTACGTAATGTAACTGTTTATTCAAGAATTCGTTAGAAACAAATTCTTGATAACCATCTATGGAATTCTCTATTTACTGGAGGCTACAGGGATCGATCCAACAGTGGTAGTTTTCGGCATTTTTCCAGAAAACTTTTTCAACAAAACAATCATGCGTTTTCATAAGATTATAGCCTCTTTTACTTGAGTCGGCTCGCTCACTGAAACCTATCCTCAATCGCCCTTTGAATGTTCTTGTATGTTTCATGGGATATAACGAACTGCTTCATATTTGAAAATACGCAAGCTTCGAATGGAAAGGGTATCTGCAATGTTTTCCAGTGCCTTCAAAATTGTTCTACAAAGTTGTTTCTGCAATCTTTTTCCAAAGATTTCATGTCCTCACCAATCATGCATGCCGCACCTTCATGAGGGCCATACGCGTATTATAAGAGGAAGCAATTGTGAGATAATGACAAGTTGACTTAGTAAGTCTTCGTGTTTTGTAGCATTGAAAGGTATGGTCGACTGTCTTATTCTTATTTAAAAAGATTTCTTTGTAATATCTAGTTCAGAGTTGATAAGAATTATTGTAATTTCTTTGGAAAATAATTCTTTGACTTTTTATAGAGAAATTATGTTATCTTTCTTAGTAAAGAAAGATATTTTACTGAGTGTAGATAAGGATAATAATTATGTTAACTTTTGGAAAGAAAATATGACTTGGCTTGTGTATATATATATGTAAATTTAATATGTTAAATTTCTTAAAAATACATAATCCGTGTAGTTCTGGAAAAGTTTGGTATTATGTCAATCTTTTAGAAAGATAATGTTATTAGAGATATAGCATGGTAAAAGGAAAACTTATTGTGCGGGTTTTTCGGAAAAAAATCCATGTAAAAGATTTCTATTATATTAAGGATTACTATTATTTTAATCTTTTACAGGAAAATAGTATTTCATGATGATAGAATTCTAAGAAGGGAAATGTGTTTCCTACAGTAAAGGAAGAGCTATCTATCTTGCATGCACAAATAAGGAGAGTTATCTCTTTTGCATGCACAAAGAATAGCCATTATGTTATAGAGGCATGTTCTTCGCATGTATAAAGAAATGTTGAGCTATCTTAATATTTAAGAGAATATGTGAGAACCTTTATGATATCAAAACTAATATGTTAGTTTATGTTAGTTCTTTTGGAATAATGTCATGCATAGGCATGCAATAGTTGTTTTAGATTTCATTGGAAAGAATATAATTTTATATCTGGAAACAGTTAACATGTTTTGTTATCCTACTTTAGAAAAGATTCTTTGGCAAAGAAGATGAATTACCTGTACACAAACTAAAGTAATGATTTTTTTCATTGATATATACGTATGGGTAAAGTTGGTATAACCTTTGGAGAATAAGACATGTATTCTTATGCTTTATTCCATTAGTTTTATGGAAATGAAACCATGTCATTGCATGCCTAATACGTTATATTTCCTGGAAAAAGGAAAGTGTTAAGCACTTCTTTGGGAAGATTAGTGAAGGAAGTTATGTGCTTCGTTGTGTAAACACTCCTTTGGGGAGACTCTTTTGGAATCTATATGCATTTTCATGCATGTGAGCAACATTTGTTATGTTAGCTTCCATTCCATGCACTAAAATTAATAGGTTAGGGGTTAGCTATTTTAATTAAAATTATATAAAACGCATGCACGAACATTGTAACTGATGTATCAGTTTATTTTAAAGAAATGTTGGGAGATGTAACTATTGTATTGCAGGAATGTGTGCTTATGCGAGGGAAACATTAGTTAATGTGATTACTTATAACTAGCACATATGCAGTATGTTCTGTTAAAGGGAGTATGTTCTGTTAAAGGGAGAATGTCAAGGTATTTTACTTTCATGTCATGAATATACAAGAGTAGATGGAGAAGCCACTATAGTATAGATATAAGAAATGTTTGATTAATACTTTATGAATCTTGACATCTATGTATGTTGAAGGCATCATAGCATGGAATCATGGTGACATGTACGAAGGAATATTATGCTTATCCTGGTGGCAGGTGTTAGTAATCTGTGATTAGAAAGATTGGAAAAGTTTGTTAGGGTCCCGTGATTTGGCTGATTGGAAAACCAAATGACAGTGCAACATCAAACCAGTCTTTGGAGCCCAAGGACCTAGCCTTCCTGGACTCAGAGAGGGCTCTCTCTATATGTGTAAGGGATATCTGTGTGTTTGCTCGTTGTGTTCTGATTTTAGGCTAGTTATGAAGTAATTTTTTGGTTTTGGTTTTGGTTTTTTAGGTTGTGAGGGATGAAATTGATCAAAGATATAAGATAGGTAAAAAGATGTCAGATCAACTGGGCTATGGGGTCAAAAAGGTCAAGAAATCAACTGGGCTATGGGGTCGAAAAGGTCAAGAAAGTTATCAGACGGTGATACAAACCTGTTGAAGGGCCGATTTGATTCAAGGTAGAAAGGATCTTTGGGCAAAATGGAATAAATGGACATCAAGTTTGTGAACAACAAAGAGTTTCAAGCATAACTAGTTTAATAGATAACATAAACATGGTAGGGAAAACCATTAATCATGCAAAATGTAACTATAAGCTAATCAATACATAGAAATAAACATTCAAGCCATGCATAGAAGTATATGACCCTCTAACTTTGGGAAATGGCTATCAGACTTTAGGGAAAACACTTAAGGAAGACAAACAACTTAACTTACTATGCCGGAATGCCTAAACACAGTTCTTCATGTTATTGGGCACTTTGAACAACGAGATTCACATAGTTTTAGGCAAAGGGCTAGATCGGAACTAGGCCTCCTTGGTTCAACAAGATGATAATCTAATCATTCAAAGAGAAATTCCATGGATGTAACTATAGCTAGCAATAGGTAAGCAGGGCGTACCGTAAGTCATACTTAGCATGTATAGAAATATGAATGAAACAAGCAACAATATCCTCAAGTTATTAAAGAGCAGTTAAGAATTCTTTAATGTAACTAAGGAAGAGGAAAGCATGAAAGCTATGAAGAAACAGGAAATTTGAGGTGCCTCCAAGGGCATATCTCAAATTTGTTCTCTACTTATCTATAGCAAGCAAGAAACATGTATTCATGAATGGAAACTAGAAGACAACAACAAATCAAGAGACACTATACCATTCTACCAAGTCATGGAATCCAACAACAATCCTTCCTCATTCATCCAAGAGCATCCAAGAGGCAATCCAAAGCATAAGACAAGTATTTCTTCCAAGGCTTATATGACCATATACTGCTTCTCTCATCAAGTTCAGCCTTGTTTACAATGAAAGCCTTTGTAATATATAGACTCAAGTGAGGAAAACCTCATGGTTCAACTTGCATCCTCATTGGCCTAATCAAAATATCTAAACTTGTCCTTGAGGCTTTGCAAAGCCCAAAGCACAAAATATCTCATAAAATATATAAAAAATGCTAAAAAAGGGAATTAAATTGACTTTACACAACTTCTCATGTGAAAAAATAGCTAAACACACATGAGGAAATATCAGTTTTTTAAGGTTCAAAAATTACAAAAATATTCAAAATTTACATCAGCAAAAGTTTCCCTGACTTGCCGGCAACATTTGGCAGCCTTCCCGATGTCGAAACAAGGCTTATGATAGCTCGTTGGAAAGCTCTGAGTGTCTATTTTCCAGAAAAACTAAAATTGTCCCAATCTGATGCCTAAAAGTCCTCCAAAACTACACCTATGTGTAAAAAACCAAAAATTACAGTCTCTTGATAGACCGGGCAGAGTGTGCAAAAAGCGAGCCTTTTTCGCCATTTCGGGGAAGCAAATGATCTCCAAATGTCCTGAAAATCGCTAAGGGTGTGATCATGAAATGTTGGCATCCAATGATACCATTCTCCTCCTTTGAAAAATCCCCAAAATGAAATGGAAAATTTCATGAGTTTTGACCAAAAACTCAAAAATGTCAAAAAACCAAAACATGTCAAAATGTGCCCAAAATCGGTGAGTATGACCCTCAAGGGTCCCTATCAACATGCTCTGAAATAGAAGCCAAAATTTCAAGTCCTGATGTTTCCTTCTTCCCTTTCCGCGCTGGGCGCTTCCCTTTAGCCTCCTTTAGTTTCTCTTGGGCAGCCTTTAACTTGCGACGAGCAAACTGATTTAGCTTTTGGTAATGCTTCGTCATCCTCCTTTGAAGCTCTAGATCCCTGTTTGCCTTCTCCAACTTTCTTTCCAAATGTTCATTGACTCTTTCTAGCCATGCCTCCTTATTGTTTTCAATCTCTTGCTCAAACAATGCTGTGAGAGGAGTGGATTCAAGAAGGGCCTTCTCTTCTTCTTTTTGTCTTTCAAGGGCTTTTCTAAGCCCTATGGTTCTAGGTCTTTTTTGCCTAGGCTAGTCATCTTCTTCACTTTCCTCAAAATCACCTATGAGCTCAACTAGGGCTTTGGAAGCCTCTTTCTTATACTTAGTCGCCCTGGTCTCATGAATGGCCATATGGACACTCATTTGTCTGTTTTGGACTTGCAGGAATTGATTGAAATTCCTTGCTCGATGAAGGTCATCCTTTAATGCACCAATTTTCCTCTCTCTTTGGATCAAAAGGCTCTCTAGAATGCATGCCTCATTATCACTGTCATCACTTGGAATTTGTATGGCATCTAATGCACTTTCATGCTCACGACCCTCTTTTACCTTGCCCTTCCCTTTGCCTTGAAAGGCTATCCTTGCGCTCTTCCTCCTAGGCAAGTTGATGGTAGGTTTCTTTGGCAACTTTTCTTGGCTATGGAGAACTCTTGTCATTTCTGGAGTGACAGCCTTAGGAAATTTCTTTCTAGCTGTCCTAGGCTTAGTATTTTTAGGAAAGGAAAGCATGATTCCTTTACCCTTGTCATCTTGCTTGTCATCCCCTTGAATTTTCTTTTCTTCTTGAGGCTGTTGTGTATCTTGAGGAGGCTGTTGTGCATCATGAGGAGACTGCTGTGTATCCTCAATATCTTGATGTTGTTCTGCCTCACTTTCCTGCTGCCCTTGGTCATCAATACCATGCTACTGCTTTGTCTCAATCTTCTATTCATTCTGATGTTCAAACTGCTGCTCTTGGTCTCCTTGATGTTGTTCATCATCACTGAGTTGCTGCTGTCCAGCACTCTCCTCTTCTTGCTCCTGCTGCCAACCTTCACCACTGTCATGCTGCTGCCCCTCATCTTCATTTTGCTGTTGTTCATCCCTTTCTTCATGCTCATGCCCTTCCTCTTCTTGTTGTCCACTTCCCTCTCCTTCTCCATGCTCCTTTGATTGTTCTGTAGTGAATTTGAGATTTCTAGGAGTAGGTCTGCTAGAGGAAGGCGAGGGGCGATGAGTAGGAGATGTGGGGGATGTATGGACCGGAGGGATAGTGGAGAAATCTTGGTGATAGGTAGATAACCACTTTTCCATGAGTATCGAGGGATAACATGAAATCTTCTTGAATTATAAGGGTGAAAAATGCTTTCAAGATGCATAAATTTTGCATATGAAATTTTATTGATGTGACTCTTACACCATTGAAAAGGTATTCAAGTGTAAAACAAAATACTACGGTCTATAACCTAAGAAAAAAAGTTATATCATAAAAAAAAAAAATTAAGGCCTCATACTCTTCCCATAAGTTTTATAACCCTAATTCTCTAAATTGGATCATGCCAATAAAACTGCTCTTGTAAGTTGATTCCCTAAAATTTTCCAATATTAACGCATCGAGATGGATAAAAATTGTATAATGATATAATCAATATCATACCTCCACTTTTTTCGAATCTTTTGGGCAACAAAATATTTAATGAATGATATGAGGAAATTTTTCCTCTAACTTATCCCTAGAGTAGCATTTATCCTTGCCTAGAAGTTTTCCCTTCCACCTAATCTACCAAATGTCATGCTACCCCTACCTTGTAGATCTAGACTTATTTTCCAAAAATATATCCTTTGTCAACTTTATTTAAGCATCTAGTTCCAAATAATTTATGGAAGGTAGGAATTTCTCCTCTTCCTAATCCAACATGTAGGGCTCATAGAGTTTCAATTTTTCCACATTCAACATTGAATAAATGCACATATATGGGGGTAGATTGAGTCTATATGAATTATCTACCATGTTTTCAAGTATCTTAAAAGTACCATATTATATATCCTTGATTTTATTACTAGGACCCTATAACCTCTCCTTGTTCAACTATAACCATACTCTCTCTCCTACTATAAATTACCTCAGCCATCCTCTATTAATCATGTATAGCCTTGTATTTTTTCCATGACTTCCTCAATTTGGCTGGAACCTGTAAATAGATATTTTTAATATTCTCAACAATTTTTTATTGTCTTAAAGAATCCCATGTGATATCATCCCTCACTCCCTCTTATTTCCTGTACTCAACATCTGAAGGTGAAGGTGGAAATATCCAAAACAATTATCAAACGTCGACTTGTTGGTTTAAACGCAGACTACTCTATTGTAGGTTTTGTATCTAGACCACATTTTCATCCTAGGCCATTAGATGCTTCTGATTGTAACCTCTCAAACGTTGTACCAAAGTCCTATTGACTACTATTTTTTCATCCATCTATGGATGGAATTTTGTAGACCGCTTCAATTTTTTGTATATTCTTTAACACAATGTGTCCAAAATTATCTGAGAAATATGGTATCCCTATCTTAAACAATGCTCCTTGGTATCATAAAATTCACTCAGACCTATTCAAATAACAAGCTTGTTGGTAGCTTTACAAGGCATGCGAACGCACATCCTTTTGAAATTATCAATCACCATGAATAGGTAGTCATGTACCTTCATGGTTGTTGGTAAACTGCCCAAAAAGTCCATGGAAATGCTTTCCCAAGGGTGAATAAGCATAGGTAAGGGATAGTGTAGACCCTATTTCTTATTACTAGGATTGTTAACACAGCAAATCATACAACCTCTAATGAACCTAGCTACATCTTGTTGCATCCTATACCAATACACATACTTATGTAAATCCGTAATTTCCTTTCCAACACCAAAATTCCCTACAACCTCAGAGGTTTAAGACTTTCTAATCGATTGTATTTGCTCACCTTTAGGAACACATAACTTATCCATTATGTAGAGTAACTGATTCTAGAGATGGTATTCAATTTTTCTCTCACCATAGTCCACATGAGTCTAGCCCTTTAACAATATTGATCCTCGAGGGAGTGCACCATGGGTCTCATACAAGCATTTCAGTCATTTCGTATAAAACACATCTTATGTGAGTCTAATATGGTAATACAACTCCCTTATTTCCTCATTATTTATATACGGCTATCTATATGCATCATGGGTGAAATGATCCATGTGCATTAGAGTTCCAAACCCTAGGATTTTTATGTGGGTGTCCTTGAAAGCATGTTGGCCAACATGTTTGTGTTTCCCTTCTTATACTTGATCACTAAATGTAACTACTGTAAAACTCCATTCACTTCTAATTTATATTTTGTTGTAACATACTGTGAGCTTGGGAGTACCATATCAATTGGTGTTCTATGTAGATGATTGTATCCTTTCCCATTAAATGATGTTTCCAGATTTTGACAACTTGTACCAAGGCATAGAGTTTCTTATCCTAGATAGACAAGTTTTGAACCACCCCGCGAAACATTTAAAATGGTAACATATAGGCCTTCATAGACTTCGAGCTTCTTAGTTATTTCTCACTACATTAGGTATCTCTCATATCACTTTCAATCCCACCCCTTACAAATTCCAATTTTAGTTATTTATAGCACATGTTTAGGCTAAAAAAATACCATTTCCAACCCCTTTTTGGAGATAAAATCATGATTTCCCAAAAAATATGGGCTGAGACTATAACAATTTTCCAACCCAAATTAGGAACGTATGAGGAAGATTGATATATGGACTAGCCAGATTTTACTTTTAATGACCCGTTATCATTTAGGATCTAAACCATTGAGAACCCATGACTAGGTTCCATGACCTTAGTAATGAAAATAACTATAATATTAGTACCCTATTACTCTATCCTATCAACTGATGAATTTTTCAAAATATTTTACATAATCTACAATTGATGGAATTTTCCCAAAAATACTTGATGCTGTAAGATTCATCATAACATACATCCCTTGGTATCCATTTCCATCGATAGTTGAACATTTAAAACAATTTTCCATAATTAGTAGTTGACGACATATTTTCCATCATAGAAAAACACCACATATCAAAGTGCTCAAGAATTGTTATCCATTCTTGGTACCTAGTACATTGGTATCAATATATTCCCTTACTATATTGGCTACAAGAAATACTATGAAACTATATGTGGTAGAATAAATATCCCATTATGGGGACCCACCTTTGCCACATAATATATATGCTAACATGTCATTATGACACATGGAGAATCTAACATGATGACATTTGTCACTTATTTTCTATCATATTGCACTCCTTCAAAAGCATTTTCTATATGATAGTGCCATCCACATGGGAGTTCCACGTCATCTCTCTGCCATGTCATACTGGATACTATCCATTTTATGAAACACCATATCAAAAAATAATATGGTAGTTGATACTATGCTAATTACGTAGGTTATAATATTAATTGAGGGATATTAATTTAATCAATCATGACTAGTATACATGATTTGTTGGCATTATGATGTATGTGTTGTCTTTGATGGAAACCAACTTGTAGCAAGATAAGTATGTGTTGATAGGATGAGAACACATTCCAGTTTAAAGGTCACAAAGTGATTAAATAGAGTAAAAAATGTATTCATTCATTATTGCTTGTCCTGAAGATGGATCCTCGTTGGGATTCGAAACGTCGACTAGTGTTCTATGATACCGTGGATAATCCGGTTTCTGATGACAATAACTATAACCATAGAAGTTTAAAAAACAGAGTAACAAAATGATTGGACAAAGGTATACATGTCAGAGACAAAAGAATTATAAAGGTGAAAATTTGAAGAAATATACACGTGTCCTATGAAGAAAAGTTGCATACACACATGGGTATGAAGAAAAAAAGAAACCTAAATTTGGTGCACTATGATTCAATAAATACCAATGGTCTTTACCATGGTATTAGCCCAGAATGTTGAGCAGAGTAACGAATATTTGATCCCGTCAAATATTACCATCGACACTAGTGTGGTTTTGACCTGTGGTATTGGCTAAGGCCTAAGTTATATAAGGAGGTGAATATCAAAGTGACAGGGTTTGCATGAGTGAGGGTGATTGATGAATACTTCAATATGAAGTATGATTGCATGCTATGGGCTATAGATGAGTGGTTGATATGAAATAAATATGCACTTGAGAATATAGTGATGGATTAAGATCATTAGACTTGAAATTATTATGAATTTTATGATCTACTTATGGTTTTATTTGATCTGGGATTCGACATTTTTATTACTGTGTATGTCTTGATATGATATGTATAAATTTTTGATGTGCAACAAAGTTGTGAGTTGAAAATTTCATATCTGTACGCGGGTTTGTCATGGGTAATGAACGTACACATGTGGGTTATCTTCTGATCAGTAGCATATATATTATGCAGTATGTTGAGATCTGTATGCAGGCTTGATTCCTAAGAAGCACATATACACATAGAAATTATTTATGAAAAACACGCATGAAAGCTATGCCATTTCTGCAAAATAATATATCTGCTAAGTCTATACAATATTGTTGTGTTTCTTTTGTCTTTCAATGAATTCTTCACGTAGATCTCAGTTGTTTGATTATTGATGATGCTACTAGTTGTATGTGAGAATATATGTGACTACTTGTTTGATACATTGATTCAGTGATTTGTTGAATGATTTGATATACTGATAATTTTTACTTTTGGGATATGGTACTAGACTTAAATGATAGTAGTGTGTTAAGTCTGAAAATTTGAAGAAAAGTGGTATACAAGTTGTGATGTGTTGAAGTAGGTGATGGTGCACTTAGAAAAACAAAAATAAAGATAGATGCTTTCCCTAAGTGTGGTGGTGCATTTAGTGATGAGCTCCATCATTAGACATATTTGGAGGGGTTAATGGTCACCTTTTTTCCTTCTTAGATCTATTTTTCTTGCATTTTTATTATTATTTGGTTTTATGATGCCAGTATAGGTGGTGATTAAAGCTAACATACTCTCAGTGTCTAAAATGAGGTTGAGTTTAGAAAACCCTGATTTATTAAGCTTTTTTATAAGGATTTTATCATAAAGACTTGGAAGAGACATCAAGGAGAAATTATTGGAGGATTTTCCACCTTCCTTAACTCTCAAAGGCAACCAAAGGATCCCCAAGGATTCTCTCCAGCAATTCAAATTCAAAAGGTAGCCAAAGGATCCCCAAGGATTCTCTCCAGCAATTCGAATTCCAGAGGTAGCCAAGCAACTCAAAAAGGAGTACACTCAATATTTGTTTACTTGGATTCAAGTGGTCTCAATCAGTATTTTCTAGGGAGATGTTGGTAGCTTCCCTGTAGAATAAATAGAGCAGAGCTAGAGCTAGGAAGAGTTAGTCGGTTCTAGTTGACACTTTGTTGCAAGCTGTTAAGATTTTTATTATTTCACTCAGTGATAAAACTTTCATAGATGTATGAGGTTATTATTTTATGAAATGAGAAGATTGATTTCATTCAAATGATTGAAGTTTTAGAGAGCTAGGCTCATTGGTTAGCGCCCAAACCATGTGCATCATCTTCTCTGCTGTTACTATCTTTTCATTTCTTCCATTAAGCTAGTTTTCTTTCTGTCATTCAATTAGTTATGCTTCTCATAGTTTCATCGCTGCTTAGTTTTTTCTTTCAGTGGGCTCCTGTAGTTTTTCATTTTCTTGTGAGTAATAGAATAGAGGAGAAAAACCAAAAAAATATATGGATCCATACCCCCTTCTCATATCCATCAATAGAGCTCGAGGAGGGCGAATCTTCCCATAGGGCCAAAAACTACTTTATTTTCACTACCTTGTCACGTGTTTCCTCTATTTTTCATACATGAATCTGCATCTTTGTTTGCAATAATAAGCATCAAAATCCCCACGAAGATCATCAAGCCATCCCGCTTCATTTTCCAGCTCTATTTTCATGCTTGAGCACTGTTGTTGCACTTCCACTTCCCTCCTTTTTCTATTATTTTCATCCATCACCCCTTTTCATTCCCAAAAGGCTTGAAAAGCCTTAGAATTAGACCTCTGCCCTTTCTCCTTGAAACTCCCACTCGTCGTACCTTGCTCCATCACAAATCGCAAATCGCTTGTGATATTTGTTAATGCTCTCTCATTCCAACCCCGAATGCGATATCCCTCTCCACGTCCCTTTGCTGCCTTTTTATTTTAAATAGTCAAAAACATTAGAAACCAAATTTTTTCCCTTTGGACTTATCATCACTCCTTTTTGCAATCACATTTACCATGTGGTCCTTGTAAACATCTTGCACTTCTAGACCGTGATTGTGATATTGCTTTTTCCCTCATTTCTCCTTCGCTCCTCATTTCTATGTCAAAAACCTTTGAAAGAACCTTACTCCGCCTTTTTCTGAAAAGCCCATCACTTTATCATAATTCAAAATATTTATGTTTTTCGTTAAGACTTACAGCTCTGATCCGCCGATTGCAATATTGCGATCATGCTCCGTTGCTGGTCCCACCACCATGTCATCCCTATCGCAAATTGCATTTCTTCATTTTATCCCCATCGCATTTCGCACTTCTCATTGTTTAGTTGGTTTTCATTAATACTTACCAATATTTTCCTGTCAATTTTGATATTTTTATTGCACTCTGCCGCCGGTCCTCCCACCATGTCATGCATCACAATCGCAAACTGCAATTCTTTCCCTTTTCTTTTAAACACTTACCGCTCACTTTCGCCAGTTGTTATATTGCAAAGTCACAACGTCCTAGCTTTTTACCTCATTACATTTCGCACTTCGCTCCCACTCCCAAACAACACTTCAGCATCCCTTTAATTTTGTGATATTGCGATTACGATATTGCATATGGCAATTTTTTCCTCCATCGCATCTCCTCCATCGCATATTTCAAATTATTCCTCTTTGAAGCATCTTTGCACCATATTATAAGGATTTATAAGGTTTAAACCCCTTCTTTCCACTTCTAAGCCCTATTTCATGCATTAAGCCCTCCATTAGCCTCTTTAGCCCTTTTCTTTCCTCCAAGATTCAAAATTAACACTTTTTCAATTAGGATTAAGTCATGGATAGTTTCATGGGTAGACGCATGGTAGATAGACCATAGGATAAATAGAGTGCATTTAGCCATTTGGCCAAGTTAAGTGTGGTTTAGAATTAGTTTCCTTTCTTTCATTTCTTTTCTGCAAATTAAATTAGTTTCATTCCTATCATTTATTTTCAGCAATATAGTTTAGTTTCTTTGCAGTCATTTCTTTCCTGCAAATTAAATTAGTTTCATTCTTGTCATTTCTTTTTAGAAATATAGTTTAGTTTCTTTTAATTCATTTTATTTTCTGCAAATTAAATTATTTGTATTCCTTTCATTCCTTTCCAGCAATTTAGTTTAGTTTGCTTTCTATCATTTTCTTCCAACAATTTACTTTCCAGTCTTGTCCTTATCACAGTTTAAGAAATAGAACCCTTTCGTAAAGCAGAAGAGGATGACATGAGCAGAATGCATTTGTTGTGTATATAGCACTGTCACCTCCAAGTTTGCATGAACCCCAGGTTGATAAAGTAAAGTAGGGTAGCTCCTGGGAGTTGCAACACTCCTGGTGCAATACCAGAGGTCACCACTTTTTGGAATCGTTGCCGTGGAGGTGTGTAATAAATGCTTTAATTTTGTTTTTAGCATTATTTTTTATTTCTTTTCTTTTCATATCATTTCATAAATATTGAAAAAATTACAAAAATATTTAATTACATGCCTTGTAGGACTAGAAATACTCAAAGAAAAATCTTACCTAAAACCCCCACATCACCTACTAGCCACCCTTCACTCTTTTTCAGTGGCAGTGAGATTCAACCCCTTATAGTATAGCATTCTCAATACTTTGAGGATCCTATTGGGGAAGAAGAAGAAGACCTTGTTTCAATTGAGGGACCTGCTTCACCTATCTTAACCATGGCTAGGATCTAGAGAGCCTTTCCCATAAGAGAGGTAGATGGGGAAACTAATATGAAAAACATTAGCCCCTCATCTCTTCCATACTTCCATGGACTTATCTTTGAGGACTCTGACACATTAATGTTTGAATTTGTTGTTGTTTGTAGGAATTATGAATACAACTATGATGATTAGAATTTGAAGCTATTCCCATCCACCCTCAAGGATGCAACCTTGCACTAGTTCATGGGTCTGCCTGGGGTCAAAGTCACTACCTAGGCACAGATGGAGAAGACCTTCAAAAACAAGTATAAATACTATTGTAGGTCCAATGAAACTAAGGATGAGATATTTAGGATGACTCTAGGGCATGATGAATCCCTAGAAGACTATGAATATAGGTTTCAATTGAACTATAAGAGAACCAACTGTACTCTTGATCCTACATCACTTAAACTTGTACTTCTTCAAGGGATCAGAGAAGATATGATAGAAACCTTGAATATGCTATCAAGAGGAGATATCTACCAACTACCTTATGAGAAAATAAAAAATGTCTTCCAGAACCATTCTAGGGCATTTAGGAAGATGGGTAGAGCTAGCCATAGTACATCCAATACCCCTTCCTCTTCCGCCTCCATCAAACATGAGATTGGAAACATGCAAGAGGACTTCAAGAGTGATATGTTGCACACCTTTGCTTTGAAAACGGACATGATGTAGATTAAAAGGAAGAAATATCCCTGGCCATATTTTGTCCTAGATGTACCCGAAAGCACCCAAGAAATGAATGCCCCCTAAATGTCATAGAGGTTTGCTTAGTCTGTGAAGAGAATCATGCCATAGAAAAGTGTCCCTCCTTACCGAGACTTAAGGTTGTATATCAAGGTGGGGAATCAATGCTAGAGAAACTCTGTTTAAGCAACCAAAGAAGGCCTCAAGGCCCTCAGCCATATCAACAAGGTATGTAAGGTGCACCTTACTCTTATTATCACAACAACCAAAGCGCATCGATGCAAACTTGGTACACCCTCACTCCTCCATCCCGGTCTACACCTCATACTTGGCATTACAACCCTTCATATCATCCTCATCCAGTAAACCAACCTTTCCAGTAGTATGTTCCACAACAACCTTAGTGGAATAATCCATCCTAAGGGTGGAGGCCTCAAAAAAATGAACCACCTGATCTAATGCCTCCACCCCTACCTCAACCTCAAATTACTCATGTTTCTCCACCTAGGCTACCCCAAATACCTGCACAACCCAATCTGAACCTAAACAACAAACTGAAAAAATAGGCTCCAAGTGGACTAGAAACATCCTATCCAGTTTATGATGTGGAGATACAAGAGGTTAATCTCAGGTCGGGAAGAGTACTCCCAGACAACCATCCTCCATCTCCACCTGTAGAGGTTGAGGAGGAAAAGGAAGAAAGTAACACTTAGATCCAACAACCTCCTTTTCCTGAGCGCTTGATCCACCCTAGTCATCACACCCCAAAAGAGACTGAACTCCTCGGAGAATTGGAAAATTTGTGTGTAAAGATACCACTTCTCCAGGCCATTAATGATTTCCCTATCTACAATAGGCTCATCAAAGAAAAGTGCTTCAAGAAATCTGGGAGAAGAAATAGAGATACCCCCACCATCAATGTGGTAGGACAACTGTCTGACTTAATGCTGGGAAGGGTGATATTTCCAAAGTACTAGGACCCTGTGAGTCTAGTTGTTGATGTGCATATAAATGGTTTCATAGTCCCCAACACTCTAATTGATCAAGGGGCTTCCATCAACGTCATGACCAAGGAAAATATGTTAAAATTCAATCTCCAAGGGAGTTTGAGGAAAACCACAACAATTCTGTAACTTGCAAATCAGTCCACAGTAACTCTAGAAGGAATTTTTGAGGATGGCATGGTTACCATTGAATCTTGGGAGTATCCTACATATTTCCTTGTCCTGCAACCAAAAACCAAGCTTAATGGTTGTCCTCACATCTTAGGGAGACCTTGGTTAGCCGCTAGAGATGCTTATATTAGTTGTCGGGCCAAAAACATGACTATAAAAAATGGGCATTTGCCTAAACATCTAGTGTTATATCCTCTAGCCCAGCCTTGCATTGATCATGATCTCCCTATATGGTTAGAGTATGAAGATGATGAGTTATATAACAATGTCCCTATGTGTACCATAGATGATATTCTTAAAGGGGGACAACTTCATGAAGATGAACTCATCTACCATGCCATTTAGAACCAGTCCTCCACTAACATTCCTCTTGAAACCTTAGTCAAAGAGTTTGAAAGCCAACCTTGGATGGAAATGCACTCAGTTGATTCAACCTCTGAAACCACAAAGGCTATTTAGTTTGGACCATCTAGATCTCTAAAAATCAACCCAAACCTATTGAATGAAGAAGAGAAGCAGTTATGCCAGCTTTTAAAAGAAAATCTTGAAGCATTTTCTTTGGATTACAAGGATATGAAAGGGGTTCATCCTTCAGTATGCAGACATCACATTTACATCAAATAAGGATACAAGCCTCTGAGACAACCCCAAATAAGGATGAACCCGGCTCTGAAGGACATAGTCAAAGAACAATTGCAAAAACTATGGATGCAGGGTTCATATATCCTATTTCCGATAATGAGTGGGTATCTCCTCTTTTCCTAGTCCCTAAGAATAATGGGAAGTGGCGAATTTGTGTTGATTATCGAGAACTTAACAAAACCACGAATAAATAGCATTTCCTTTTGCCCTTTATAGACCAACCCCTGGATGGCCTTGTGGGGAAGAAGTTAGTTTTCTTCTTAGATGGGTTCAATGGGTAAAATCAAATTCAAATCATCCCTAAAGACCAGGATAATACTACTGTCACCTACCCTTGGATTACCTTTGCTTATAGAGTCCTACCCTTTGGGTTGTACAATGCCCCAACTACCTTCCAAAGAGCTGTCCTAAGCATATTTTCTGAATTAGTCCATAAATCTGTTGAAATATACATGGATGATTTCACACCATACGGGGATGACTTCCTGGAATCTCTTCCCAATTTAGGTAAAGTATTAAGAATTTTGAGATGCATCTCTCCTTGAGCCCACAAAAGTGTGAGTTACTAAAGAAAGCAGGGGTTGTGTTAGGACACTCCATATCCCAAGTAGGAATACAGGTAGACCAAACAAAATCGCCATCATTAAAAGGGTACCTGCTCCTCAAAAGCAGAAATATGTCAGGAGTTTCTTAGGCTTAGCTCGTTACTATAGAAGGTTCATGAAATATTTCAGCAAGATAGCTTTGCCATTACTTGGGTTATTGGCCAAGAATTCTGATTTTTTTTGGTTCGGTCCTTGTGAAGAGGCTTTCGAGCTCATTAAGGAATAGTTGACTATTGCCCGCATCCTCCGAGGTCCAAATTGGACTCTTCCTTTCCACATCCACACTGATGCATCTGAAAAAGCTCTAGGGGAAGCATTAGGACAGATGTAGGAAAAAATCTCTTATGCCATTTATTTCATCAAACAATTTTTCCAAGACCGAGTTGAATTATTCTGTTACTGAGAATGAGATGTTAGCCATTGTCCATGCATTGAACAAGTTCAGGCATTATGTAACTAGATACCAAACCTTTGTTCACACTGAACATGAAACCATCAAGTATTTAATGAAAAAATGAGATGTTAATGCTAGGGTAATTAGATGGTTTTTACTTTTGCAACAATTTGATTTGACTATTATTGATAAACCTAGAAAGGAGAATGTTGTTGCATTATTTTTTTCTAGGTTAGCTTTCCCTGCAAATGGAGAAGGAATGGAGGATGACCAACTGCCAGATGAGCATCTCTTTGCTATATCAGCACTCTCACCATGGTTTGCTGAAATATCTAACTACTTGGTTTCTAGGAGACTCCCTTCTAATATTTCATTCAGGGAGAGGAGCAGAATCATCAGAAAAAGTTCCCCTTTCACATGGATTGGGGTTAACCTTTTCAAGCTAGGCCCTAATCAAATCCTAAGGATATTTGTGAGGGAGGAATAATTTTTTGATATCCTCTCTGCATATCATGACAACCCATGTGGAGGCCACTTTGTGGCAAGATAACTACTTACAAAGTTTTGTAGGTAGGATACTATCGGCCTACCCTTCACAAGGATTCTAAGAGATACACCAGCAGGTGTGACCAGTGCCAAAGGATGGGGAAACTCATGCAAAGGGATGAGATTCCTTTGCACCCTTAGGTGCCTCTTGAGCCATTTGACCAGTGGGGCATGGGAATTTTTTGACCTATCGACCCACCATCAGGATAAAAGAAGTATATCATAGTCTACATTGATTACCTAACAAAGTAGGCTGAAAGAAAATCAGTGAAGGTAGAAACCGAGGAGAAAGTTGCAGAATTTATAAAGGAGAATGTGTTTTACAAGTTTGGATACCCTAGAGAAATAGTAACTGATCAAGAAGCAAAATTCACCTCCCACCTCATTGAGAATATTTTGAGGAAGCACAAGATTAAGAATAGAACTTCTATTGCCTATCACCCCTAGGCGAATGGCCAAGTATAAGTAACTAATATATCTTTAGAGAGAATCCTCACCAAGGTTGTGAGCAACAATAAAAAAAACTGGGCAAATAGATTGGTGGAAGCTACTTAGGCCTACAACACTACTTGGAAGACAACAACAAGATTCACTCCCTATGAACTAGTCTATGGTAAGAAGGCTCTAATTTTAGTTTAGTTTGATTTCAATACTTTAAGAATGGAAGCTGAATTAAATCTATATCTATCAAATGCCCAAAAAGAGAGGTTGCTACAACTAAATGGATTGGGTGAGTTCACAATGCAAGCACTTCTTCACACGGAGGTAGTTCAACTGCAAAGGAAGGTCTGGCATGACAAGAACATCAAAGAAAAGACTTTCCAAGAAGGATATTGGGCATTTTTGTATGATTAAAGGTTTAAATATTTCAAAGGCAAGATGATGACAATATGGTTGGGACCTTACATAGTGGAAAAATGTTTTGATAATGGCACAGTTCAAATCAGAACCATAGATGAGGAAGGAATCCCCTTGCTTGTCAATAGTCACAGACTTAAAATTTACAAGGAGCCTTTGTCAAGGGTAGAGTTAGTATATTCAATAAGAATAGAGGTATATGTTATGGGAAACTCCATAGTTTCGCAGACCTCCTAAGAAAAAAAAAAGGAATAAAGATCCATGGGTGAAAACCTCTCTAAGGCACCCAAGGCAAGCTTGTGGGTTGAAAACCTCGATGGAGGCAGCTCAATTTCTCAAAAAAAAAAAAGATAAGAAAGAAGAAAAATAAATAAAGATCCATGGGTGAAAACCTCTCTGAGGCCCCCAAGGTAAGTATGTGGGTTGAAAACTTCCATGGAGCCAACCCACTTGCTTTAAATAAAAAGGAAAAAAGAAGAAGATAAATACAAAAAAAAAAAATTACATCTACATCTCTGTATTTTTTGTGATTTTTGTTTTGCAGGTCATTAATGGTTTCTGCAAACACATGGAAGCATTCATCTTCTTTTCCCTTCTTTTGTTTTACCATCCATCCCATTATTCACTCCATTCATTTTCATAACTTCCTCCATCACCTCCATACACCACGTTCCTCCATTCCTGATCACAATGTAGCAAGGAAAGAAAGACAAATATTACTACAGACATCAGGCAATTCCTACAGAGCAGACATATGTTCTTGAACCAAAAAAAAAGGGAGGAGCTCATGAAGCGAAACCTCGAGAAAGACAAAAGTGCCACCCATGGCATCTGGAGCAACCCCTACATAGCATCTACAATGGGAAGGAACATCAAGGAAAGATCAGAAGCTCACTTAGAGAGCTATTTATTCAGCAAGTTGCTCACTTAAAGAATAGTAAATAGTGAAGAACGTAACATCTAAAAGGCTTTTTTCCTTAATCCAACTCCTGCAAATGCCTTGGAAACTATAGGTAAACTCAGGTATAGCTTCTCACCCCTCGCTATGCATCCATAATAGCCATAAATAATTAAACTTGCAGATATAGAGTTTAAGGGGTAGAAAGGTGGCCAGTTAGCTTGGCCACCATCGTAAAGTATGACTAGGGAGAATTGCAATGTCACACCACCTGGGAATGCAAAAGAAAATAATTTAAATCAAGTGGAGTAGAGGAGAACAAGGGGAGGAAACATGCAGCCCATCATGAATTAAGAGGGAGAAGGAAACCACTGTTTACAACATAAACTGAAGGTGAACAGAGTTACATAAGCACTCAAAAACTAGTTGCACAATATAATAAAAGGAGATCATGTGTCATCCAAACTAGTAAATTGAATTTTTTTGAGGGAAATAGATTGAAGGGAGTCCCAGCACAGCGATATCGAGATTGGGTTATGTATTTGACGAACGCGCAATAACAACAATAAAACAGTCACCCTACCCATGGCCTGGTCCTCTCTCGTAAATATGAGTAGGGAAGCTTTTATAGCAATCCAAACAAGGCAGGATTTCACTCCTAGCCTTAGAGAAGATGGAGAAGAACCAACAGAAGAGGAAGAACTAGAAGAAGAAGAAGAGCTATAAAATGAACCAGAAGAGGAACAAGAAGAAGAAGAAGAGGAAGAGACAAAGGGCCAAGGAAAAATAGAAGACATGGTCATAGAGGTCATAGAGATAACAAAAAATGGGCAAGATACAGACTCACAACACAAGATCACATCCCCTCAATACAAAGAGGTAGTTGCCACCGTAGCTCCTCTGAGCGCAAAGAGAAAAAGGAAGAACCCTATGTATTTCAGAGCTGATAAGAGTCAGAGAGAGCCCTAAACTCATTCCACGAACCTGATTATCATTGAAGAATCACCAAGGGAGGAGGAAAGAATCGAAGAAATAGTTATGAAGGAGCAGTTGCAGAAGGCATAGGTAAAGAATGTAGGACTGAAGGAGAAATTGCAGCAAAAAGCAGAGCAAGTAGCCACCATGGCAGACTTATGCATAGAATCCCTTCAACACACATTCCCTTCTGACTCATGTACTGTGTATCTCAAGGAGAAATGGCTTCTATTTCAAATCAAAACTCTAGCCTCCCATGGATCACTACTTTTCCAAGATTGTAGGAAATTCTTGAATTTATACAAGCAAGCTAACATGGCTCATCAAGTAAATATGGTAGAGTTTTACGTGCATAACCTTGTGCTTACAAATCTAGATATTTAGGACCCCAATCCTATAATGGGGGATATGCATTTGATGGCTCTAGTATCTTGGATGGTGAATGAGGGCACTAGAGCAAAAGAGATATGGAGGGTCATGGGAAGAAGAAATAGAGAACCCGTATATATCATACTAGAATTTTTCATCCCAAGAGGAGTCATCCTTAACCGTCAAGAGATTGAAAGGGACCCTGGACTGGTTGAATGCTACCTTTAGACTCAAACCGAGGTGATAGTCCACTTTGATCATGTTTCTAGGAATATAGAAGATAAGTGCATTATGGCTAGCCAGAGGAGATGGAACAACCTCCCTCACAGCCTCCCTCACAACCTCAAGAATAGGGAGTACCATACTTTACAAATACTAAGGGGTGGATTGGAAATGGCACCATAATACAAGAGGGCGATGCAAGCCAAAAAGATCCAATGGTTAGGACTAAAGCTCAACCCACCTTTGATGTTGGGGCTAATGATGAAAAGGAAACATATTGACAAGATAGAGAATGGGAGAATGAAGAAAATAATAATGGTTTTTACCCCCTTAGGAAAACTCCCACACTTCTTCCTCAAGAAATCAGGGGGGCTATCAAAGCCTTGAAGGAAATGCAGGAGGAGGATTAGTTACTCATAGGATGAGAAACCATTCAATAGAGGGTGATGATGAACTCCATCATTAGACATATTTGGAGGGGTTAATGGTCACCCTTTTTCCTTCTGAGATCCATTTTTCTTGCATTTTTATTATTATTTGGTTTTATGATGCTACTAGAGGCTGTGATTAAGGCTAACATACTCCGAGTGCCTAATATGAGGTTGAGTGTGGAAAATCATGATTTATTAAATATTTTTATAAGGATTTTATCATAAAGACTTGGAGGAGATAGCAAGGAGAAATTATTGGAGGATTTTCCACCCTCCTTAACTCTCAAAGGTAGCCAAAGGATACCCAAGGATTCTCTCCAATAATTTGAATTCCAAAGGTAGCCAAAGGATCCCCAAGGATTCTCTCCAGCAATTCGAATTCCAAAGGTAGCCAAGCAACTCAAAGAGGAGTGCGCTCAATATTTGTTTACTTGGAATCAAGAGGACTCAATCATTATTTTCTAGGGAGTTGTTGGTAGCTACCCTGTAGAATAAATAGAGTAGAGCTAGAGCTTGGAAGAGTTAGCCGATTCTAGTTGAAACTTTGTTGCAATCCATTGAGCTTTTTATTATTTTACTCAGTGATCAAACTTTCAGAGATGTATGAGGTTATTCTTTTATGAAATGAGCAGATTGATTTCATTCGATTGATTTAAGTTTCAGAGAGCTAGGCTTGTGGGTTAGGGCCCAATCCATGTACCTCATATTCTCTGTTGTTACTATCTTTTCCTTTCTTCCATTAAGATAGTTTTCTTTCTGTCATTCAATTAGTTCTACTTCTCATAGTTTCATCGTTGCTTAGTTTTTGCTTTCAGTGTGTTGCTGTAGTTTTTCATTTTCTTGTGAGTAATAGAATAGAGGAGAAAAACCAAGAAAAGTTGCGGATCAAGAAACCCTTCTCATCTCTGTCAATAGAGCTTGAGGAGGGCGAACCTTCCCACAGGACCAAAAACTGCTTTATGTTCACTGTCTTGTCACACGTTTCCTCTTATTTTCGTAGATGAATTCACAACTTTGTTTGCAGGAATAAGCATCAAAATCCCTAGGAAGATCATCAAGCTATCCCACTTCATTTCCCAACTTTTTTTTCACACTTGAGCACTGTTGTTGCGCCTCCATTTCCCTCCTTTTTCTCTTATTTTCATCCATCACCAATTTTCAGTCCCAAAATGCTTGAAAATCCTTATAAGTAAACCTCTACCCTTTCTCCTCGAAACTCCCACTTGCCATACCTTGCTCCATCACAAATCACAAATCACTTGTGATATTTGTTAATGCTCTCTCATTCCAAGCATGAATGTGATATCCATTTCTACTTCTATTTACTGCTCTTTTATTAATAATAATAAAAAACATTAGAAACCACATTTTTTCCCTTTGGACTTACCATTTCTCTTTTTTGCAATTGCATTTCCCATGTGGTCCTTGTTAACAGTTTCTGCTTCCAAACCCTAACTGTGATATTCCTTTTTCCATCCTTTCTCCTTCGCTCCTCGTTTCTATGTCAAAAACCTTTCAAAGAACCTTACTTCACCTTTTTTTGTAAATCCCATCACTTTATTGTAATTTGCAATATTTTTCATTTTTCGTTAAGATTTATCGCCTTGATCCGCTGATCGCGATATTTCAATTGCGCTCCGCCGCTGGTCCCACCACCACATCATCCCTATAAAAAATTTCATTTATTTGTTTTATCCACATTGCATTTCACACTTTTCATTGTTAATTTTGGTTTTGTTAATACTACCACTCTTTTCCTGTCGATTGTGATATTGTTATCGCACTTTGTCGCCGGTCCTCCCACCACGTCACGCATCACAATCGCAAACTGCAATCATTTCCCTTTTCTTTTAAACACTTACCGCTCGCTTTCGATGATTGCGATATTGCAAAATAGAAACGTCGCAAATTTTACCTCATCGAATTTCACACATCGCTCTCGATCTTGAACAACACCTCTGCTATCCATTTAATTTTGCGATATTGTGATTGTGATATCGCATATCGCAAATTTTTCCTCCATTGCATCTCCGCTGTCACATATTTCAAGTCATTCCTCTCCAAAGCATATTTATGCCATATTATAAGGTTTTATAAGGTTTAAACAGCCACTTTCCACTTCTAAGCCCCATTTCATGTGTTAAGCCCTCCATTAGCCTCTTTAGCCATTTTCTTTCCTCCAAGTTGTAAAATCAACACTTTTTCAAATAGGATTAAGTCATGGATAGCTTAGTTGCATGGGTAGAAGCATGGTATATATACCATAGGATAAATAGAGTGCATTTAGCCATTTGTACAAGTTAAGTGTGGTTTATAATTAGTTTCCTTTTTGTCATTTCTTTCCTGCAAATTAAATTAATTTCATTTCCGTCATTTAATTTCAGCAATATAAATTAGTTTTTTTTCATTCATTTCTTTCCTTAAAATTAAATTAGTTTCATTCCTTTCATTTCTTTTCAGCAATATAGTTTAGTTTCTTTTTAGTGATTTCCTTTTCTGCAAATTAAATTAGTTTTAATCCTGTCATTCCTTTCCAATAATTTGGTTTAGTTTCCTTTCTGTCATTTCCTTCTAGCAATTTACTTTCCAGTCCTTATCACAGTTTAAGAAATAACACCCTTTCCTAAAGAAGAAGAGGATGACATGAGAAAAATGCATCTTCCGTGTATATAGCACTGTCACCTCCATTTTTCTATGAAACTCGGGCTGATAAAGTAAAGTAGGGCAGCCCCCGGGAGTTGCAGCACTCTTGGTGCAATACTAGGCTCACCACTTAGAACAACAAAAAGAAATATATCTTACCTTTTCCTTAAAATGAATAGATAAAGGGAAGAAAACCTACTTGTAATATGTTTTCTTTTCCTTGCCTCCCTTCATCGCTTCGTCACTCTGAATCAAACTGAACTCACTTTATTGGTACCTGTAATGGAAAACAAATGAGAAAAAACAACATATAGGCAATATGACCTATTCAATTTAAACAAATTGAACCAATTAAATTTGTAAATACACATATAAGATCATTGACACATGAATTAGGAAAGGAACAAATGTATTTATTATGAAGTAGAAGGAGAAGTACAACCCGTTTATCGATCCGATGTCACTCCTACAGCTTCAAGCCCATCCTCATCACACCCGACATCATCAATCCAACAACAAAACATTACATGCACAATACCTCCAAGAGCTGTGATCTCGAGAGCATAACTCTACTTAATAAAAAAAAAATCTCTCTCGTGCACTATGATCAATGCTCTATTTATAATTAGATGAAGGTAGTTTGACATTAATCAATCATCTAATGGATTTTCCAAAAATGGGTGAAGAGGTTTCCTTGTTCATGGGAATAGGAGGATAAGAGTTTAATGGTTCCATGGTGTCCATATTCGAAGCTATCAGATGAGGGGAAAGTTGGAAAAACTTGTAGAAGCCACTAAGAGGTTGGGAAGATTCTCGTAATCAAAATGAAAAATTCGCTGCTACTCAACGAACGACCTCTAAAGTGAACCAAGATCCTCAGTAACGCAACCTTGCATGGGATTAGATGCTCTGCAAAGTAGTTACTACAGTCTAGGTGTGCGTTAATGGCTCAATGGGGCACTTCAACTAGCATCTAAGCAATGAAACATTCATGAAAGAAACACACCAATGGAATGACTTGTTTAGGGCATGTAGCAACTAATTTAGAGTATGGTAGAGCCTAATAAATATTGATCTGTTTTTTGCGATGATGCCCAAATTTACTTGTAACACTAGATATGGGAAGAGAAACATTCGAACACATTATTATGTTGGCCAAATTGCTCATAAGAAAACCAGCTTGTGTTGTCCAATAGGAGGAGGAGTGGCATGATTCGGTTGTTGGCCATCCAAGACCTCAATCCAAGTGAGAAGAGTTCAACACATGTCCATCGATCTATCATCCTTTGAGAGGGAAGAGAGGCTTGCTGAAAGCTTGAGGGGAAGAGACCCCCTTGTCTTGGATATTGGAGCTTTGTAGTTCTAAGGATCCACTATAAGAGATTTAACATTCTATATTCTACTACTACCAACACCTAATAAAGGGACAAAGCTCTCCATTGTTGAGTTATTAGTGTGTTTTTTCTATTGAGCGTGTTTCTTGTATATATTGTTTTTTTTTGTTTCTTTTTTTATGTAGCATGCTATGTTTCCATTTAACTTAGCTTATTACATGTTGAACTTGTTCCACTAACGTTTGAAAAACCAGTTGACCCGTGACTTGCTTGTAGGAAAGAAACCTCCCTATTAAGCACAATGTATTTCGTCCACCCTTGCCGCAAATACACTACCACACTTGCGTTTACTAATTTATTTTGCTTGCTTGCATTTATGAGCATTACCTGCATGCTTTCAGTATGCCTATTTAATATGAAGAAACCAAAATAAGGAGTATGGATCAAAATTGATTCAATGTAGGCATGATTCATAATTATTAAAAATTCAACATTGGTATTGAGTTTAAGCATTCATTTTTATTGACAAAACATAATATTATTTTTGTGTTCTTTCAGGTCCACTAATCATTAAGCCTATAATTATTATTACAAAATACTCTTGTAAGTTATATTTATTTTATGGAAAATTGCATTGTTGGAAGCTTTAAGTAATAGTAAATGTTTTTTTTGTTAATGGAGATTGTAGTAATATCCATAAATAATACTTTATTTTGGTTACTTTTGAAAAACTCATTGCAATTGTTTGAATCATTTGACCAATTACTCTGTAATAAAGAAAAAAAAATCATTGTATTTAAGGAATGTCATCCATAAGATGAAAGAGTGAATCTCTCTCTCTCTCTCTCTCTCTCTCTCTCTCTCTCTATATATATATATATATATATATATTGAATTCCCTACATACAATTTCTAAATAATTTAAGTAAATAGGCCTATTAATTTTCTTCTACATGATATAGATTGTAATATTGCTGTATCAATGTCATTTAAGTATGCTCATTCAACTATACTTAGAGTTTTCATCCATAGATAATATTTTTTTTTTGAGGTTTGTGTCTAGATAACTTGAAATAATGAAACGTGGGATATATGAGGTGGATATGAAATTCAAAATGGAAATTAGAAGAAAAAAAATTACTTTTAGAATTTGAAATTACTTTTTAATTTTTTTTCAATTCAAAAGTAAAGGAACTTTTCATAACATTTTATAATTGTAAATATTATTATTTGTACACTTTTTTTTATTAATCATTTTCTATACATCATGGAAATTAACAAAATAAAGAATGTAACATTTTTTTCACCATATCATCATAATTAAAAAAAATATATTATTATGCGCGGACGTATCACCTATTTATGAAAATTACATTTAGTAGTAGATATTAAAAATATGAAGTTTTGGTTCTCGTGAATTATTTTGTTTTTTACTGAGGAGAAACAATTTCACTTAGAAATGGCTCCCCATCGTCTTCAATTAGAATGGTACCTACCAATTAGATATTTTTACTTCCTACTCTAATTTCTTGTATTTATCACTTGCTCGACTACTTGCCTATACTATTTTCATTGTTTTCTTACACTTATGAGTATGATCTGCATGTTTTCATTATGCCTATTTAATATGAAGACACTAAAATAGACACTAGCGATCAAAATTGATTCAATGTAGGCATGATTCTTGAGTATCAAAATTTCACTTTGGTATTCAGTTTAAGAATTTATTTTTATTGGCAAAATATAATATTTTTTTGTGTTCTTTCACATGTGTGCTAATCATTAGGCCTATAATTTTTATGACAAAATATTCTTTAAAATAATATTTTTTATGGAAAATTGTCTTATCACATGTTTTAAATAGTAGTAATTGGTTTTTTTTTGTTAATATAGATTGTAGTAATATTCATAAAGAATACACTATTTTGATTACTATTAAAAAATTCATTGCAATTGTTTGAATATTTGGACCAATCACTCTATAAGAAAAAAAATAAATTTATTGTATTTAAGGAATGACGTCCATGAGATGAAATAGTAAATGTTCCTATTGAATTAATCTACATAATTCCTATATAGATTATAAGTAATGGTTCATTTGAATTCCATACATATAATTTATATATAATTTAAGTAAATATGCCTATTAAATTTCTTCTACATGATTCCTATATATTTTTTAATATTGGCAAACCAATTTCTTTTAAGTATTCTCATTCAAGTATAATTAGAGTTTTGGTTTATAGATAAGATTCATTGTTTGAATTTTTCATTCTACATAAATTCAAAGAGTGAAAGGTATGATGTATGAGGTACATATGAAATCCAAAATTATTTTTCATTTTCATATGAAAAAATAATTTATTTTAAGTTGTAAATATTAAAAAACTAAAATATCATTAATCCCCAATGAGTTCTCTAAGAATATATCCCAAAAAATGTTGTCCATATCCAAACCCAATGATCTCTATAAAAAATATTAAGAATACATCCCGAAATGTTGTTGTCTAATTCCTAGCACAACACAAAAGGAAAGCTAATTGTCTCCAAATACAACACAAAATCAAAACCAGTGCTACCGATTTTATGACTACAGTCCAAGGGGTGCCACACTCCCCTTTCTCACAAGTCCTTTTAGAAGTGACAACACCTTTTTCGGTGGAATGAACAATGAAGATGAATGAAATGTGAAGTCACTCTCATTATACTCATCCTCTTCCTCATATTCCTTTGGAGTCACCACGAAAACTATTTTAGAGAATCATATTAACTTCATTAAAACATCAAACATGGAAAATACTCATGGAGATAGGAAGTGGATAAGACACATCCTATGGTCATTACACCATTCTTTGTTGGAACTATCAATTTGAATATATTCCCAAATATTAAATCCATAGGTTGAAATGAACAGTGAAACTGCAACAACAAAGGGAGGCTCCATAGTCTACAATATTAAGAAGTGATTCACATAAGGTTCATCAAACTTCACAACATGAATTTGTGTGTGAGAGTGTAGATTTCCAAAATTATTCATATAAAGATATTTTCAAAGGAAACTATGTGGTGGATGTTTAATCTTGTCTTATGTTTCGCGTGGAAACTGATAGTCTCGACTTTGAGAATTAGACAATGAGTGAAGTATCCACACAAAACATTAAACAAGATTAAACATCCTCCACCTATTTATTCCAAAAATTTCTCTAAATATGAAATCATGTATTATATGTATTATATTGGTGTTTAGTGAATTAATTTCATTGGCCTTACCCTGGGCAAGAATGATATTCTACATTAAAAAAACAAAAAGTTGCCAAGCGGGCATAGAAAAACGTTGCCACTTACCAAATTCCCCATAGATTGACATAGGTATACATCATCCTTTGGCATAGAATAATTGTATTTCAATGTTAAGGAATAAACATAAGTTTCCTATGAATATTTCTAGCATCCCAGTGGCCCATCTATTCTGCTACACAAGACTGTATGGACCATTTTCTAGTGAATTTATCGAAAAGGCTAGTTGCTCAGGTATGCAAAATAGAGAATACCAACCCATGTAATGGATTTTCAATCCATTCATGCCATCCTCAATTGTTGATACATACATCCATCCTATATGCAACATATAATCAATTCATTCTTATTTAGTGATCTGTGAGTTGTCTTGCCTATTATTTGTGGAGTGATCGTTAAAAACATGGAAAATGAAACATGGATGAGAAAACAAGAGAGAAGTTATGTGCATTTATAAAATATCAATGAAATGATGAACTCTTATCTACATTGTAGTGGAGCACATCAATAAATTGTCTAATCTTATTTCAAGAATCGTAGATTTAGGAAATATTCTTAGAAAATAATTCATATTCATTTAAGTGAAACAATTATTTCATTTTTTGTATAAAAGTTCAGAAATATTCTTGAAATATATAATCCAATTATATGCAACTCAATAACTTTTTATCATAAAAGAACTAAAATACCCCGCACAACCTATACTACAGGTCAATTTAGGTGGTTTTATTTTATCAACGGTTAACTTCACTGATTGTCTGATAAGCTAAGCACAGGTACTCGATATAATCGAGCTGGTTCATGGAAAACAGTGTTAGACACCTAATCCTTGTCATTAAGATTTGGTTTTGTGTCCATTATTGACATTAGTTATTAGATTCCAAGGAAACCCGGAAGCTGAATAAAAAATTCAAATCCTATTGTATTTATTTGTACACTATGTACATCATTTTTTGACACCATTCTTAATATATAATTGAATTAGTTTCCAATATTTTGTGTTTAATAGTGGTTGTTAGTATGAATCCTTTGTTGAAGTGTACGAAAAAAGACCACTTTAGCTACGCATAACTAATAGCCCTAACATCAAAGATGGCTGCCAATATCTTCAGATCTGCAGTTAGTTGATCAAGACAAGAGCTGCAAAAAACTAGATCTATGCATAAAAAGACATTAAGAAGTAAAAATAAGGGTTTGCTCCATATATCCAATAGACAAGACAAGAACAATTTTTGAAAGAATTTTTTGTATTAAGGGCACCTGGGAGGAAAACAAGAAGATGTTTCCAATTCTCCTCAATGGGATGGGTTCTTGGAAGTCCTCAGCACTTCAGATCTAGAATCTAGAATCTCTTGTTGGTGTAGAAAACCCAGACAAAGATAGAACTCAAAGGGAGCTCACACAGCAAATAATGTAGAATGTGACCAAGTGTATAGATCCAGAGTGATCTAATAGGCAACAAAAGGTGAAGAATGGTAGGAAAACCCTCCTATTTATAACAAAATATTGGGTCATTCTAGATCTTGGTGTATGATTAAAATAATGTTAACCAAATCTAGATCCACCTTTTATGGAATATTTTATTATATTTGTTGGAGGGAAAAAGTATTTGACTTGGGTCAAATCCCTTTATTTGTTAATAATAAATAAATAAATGATTTATTTATCTTTTTAAGGAAGTAGTTGAAGGATAATCAAATAAATAATGATTTATTTAATTATTTGTGGGTGATTTGGTCATATTTAACAAGGAATATTATCTAAATAAAATTTAAATAATTATTCCTAGAAAATAATAAGATAAATAAAGGTTTATCTCATTAATTTCTTTGTTTTGGGTTAAACATGACTAGGAATAATAATTAAATTATGGTTTAATTAATTATTCCATGAGGAAAATAAAACAAAATAGGTTTGTTTAATATTTCCTTTTGGGGTTTCTTGTTTAGACCATAAACAACCTAATAAATGTGGTTTATTAAGTTATTTTACATAGTGAAAGCAATTTTACTTAGGGTAAAATTGGTCTTACATGGTGTACTTGGGTCCATCTAATGATAAGAGGTTAGATGACCAAAAAATGGTGTAACAGATTGCCCCCTAGCGTGCGAGTGTTAGGAGAAAATTGTATGACCGAAGTACGTTGTAAGAACTCAATCACCAGACATCAAGAGGGAAGTCAGAGAGAGAAATGTGAGGTAGACTAAGGTGCTGAAGAAATAGACCCTGAGGAGACGAGACTTGCAGGTGCAACAAGTCTCTTTTTATGAGAGGGTACCTGTGCTAAAGGCGGCGGGGAAGGCATACCTATGCCCGCTGAGACAAAGTACAAAAGAATAGTGTGTCCAATAAACAAGGGACCGAACCATAAAGTACAGCCGGCATAAACATGAGCCAGATAAAAATACAATGAGGGATCCCACATACATGCTGTGCCTGGGATAATAGCCAGGACTTATACAATAATATCTGAGTACATGAGATACAAATACAACCCAAATGCCCCCTATAAGCGGGGAAGGGCTCACAAAATCTGACTGATACATGCAAATCAAAGAGGTGCTGCAAGCGGCTAAGGCCGTCATCATCAAATATATGGAGCTGCATCGAAGGCTGCAATGAAGAGGTCATCCGGGCATGTGGGGGGCTACCTGCAGGGCCACCCCCTCATGAGGGCTGAGACATCTCACACACACCCGGGAATCACCAAGAGCTGCTGCTGCATCACTGAACCATCAAGTATATGGATCTCGATCATGTTGAAAGGAGCTGGAGTGGAGAAACAATCAAGTCAAAGGGAAATGAGAGATCCCTTTGCCTGATCCGAGGCACCGAACAAGAGTGGAAGCTGGAACCAAGGTTCACCGCCCTCTAGACCTGTCTTCTGGAATGAAGGAGCTGATGTCGACAAAAGGAGGTCTGCCATAGGTGAGGCAATGAGAGATCCTCAACTAAGGCACGAGAGAAAAAAGTAGAGCGACGGACAAACTAATACCAATGATGATGATGGAATGGAAGGGACTGAGTAGCGAGTCGACGACTTCCCTTGTTAGAGCGTAAAGGGCATGAACGACATGGCAGCGACTGACACAATATCATAAGGGATAGGGGATAGTGGGACTGAAAGCCATAATGTGCGACACAAGAGAGAG
This sequence comes from Pinus albicaulis, assembly GCA_034641835.2. Classification (NCBI taxonomy): domain Eukaryota; kingdom Viridiplantae; phylum Streptophyta; class Pinopsida; order Pinales; family Pinaceae; genus Pinus; species Pinus albicaulis. The sequence continues at coordinate 1,618,157,872 of CM076570.1, read as the reverse complement.
ACCAAGCAATGAAGGAGGAAGGACTATAGCGGGGTACAAAGGGACTCGGGATAGACTCCATGAAGGCAATGATGACTCAACTTGGATGCTCTAAACAAGGGCGACTCGATGGTGCTGCCACACAGTAAAGGTCCAATGGGGGAAAATGAAAACATGAGTACAAGATGGTAACTCATGACGAAAATCGACACGAACAAAGACAAGTAAGGAGGCAAAATGGTGCCCCAAGTACAAGTGTCGTAAGTGAAGAAATGCGATTTTAAGGAGAGGTGAAGTGACCCTTCTTGGAAAAAATGTGTCATGGTGAAGTATCAAATCACAAAAAACTAACAGATACCCATTTGAGGGCTCGGTGAGAGCTTTCCAACGGTGTAGACGGTTTGTCAAACGGGGCTACGGTATGGTCGCAGCAGGCGAAAGAAGAAACAAGGGTTCTCTTTTAATAAGGCAGTTTTCCCTCCAAATTCACTCATTTGCTAGTGTTGCTGTGGTGAATGTAGAGAGGAGAGAAGGCCCTAAATCTTGTGGCGAGCGTAGCGGACAAACCGACCGTTGGAATCGAGATCCGTCAGTTGCAGGTAAGAGGCCTAACCTTACTCTTTCATTTTGATGGATTGAAAGTTTAGTTTAGGGCCCAAAATCTCAGTAACAGACCCTCCTTCATCTCTACGGCCGGGTCGCACTTTTTGGGCCAAAAAGTGCGACCTGGGAAGCAGGTTTCAGGGCACAAACTGCGACCTATCCCAGAATTGGGCAGAAAAGTGCGACCTGGAAGATGAGGGGGTTTTAGTGCTGTTTGATGGCTGAGAGTTGGGTTTTTATGTTTGGTTATGGTAATCCCTATCTGTATGCTGACAAAGATGATGTTTTTGTGCAGATATGGCAGATATACGGGTTAACTGGAGAGAGAGAGACCTGGGTACATTACGGGCAGAGATCCAGGCGGATCAGGGTGTCCGTCGTGTGTTGGCCAGGTTTTGGGTTCTAAAGTTTTTGGAGAACCCTTTGATGAGGGTGGGAGAGCCTTTGTTGGCCCGGATTATCAGTTACTGGGATCCAGAGCATGAGGTCTTTGTAGTGCAAGGGCACAGGATCGAACTAACAGTCCAGGATGTGTATTTCCTGACGGGTCTCCCGCCACTAGGGATGGTGGGAAACACGCAGCCAGTATTACCGCGAGGGCGGCATATCATGGATTTTGTGGAGCGACATTGTTGACCGGGTCTCCAAGTCAAGGGGACTCGAATACCGATCGGGGATCTAGAGAGATTAGAGACCCGTGCAGTGGCCGCAGCAGTGCTGCGTATCCTGGGCAACCAGGCGCTCCATCACATCACTGGGGGGCAGATGATGATTGTGGAGAGTGTGTTGAGTGGGACCTACTATGGGTGGGCCCAAATGATGCTGGTGTCGCTAAAAGAGGGGGTCAAGGGTGGTCGCTGAAGGAGGGTCAGGTGAAACAACAGGGGAGGATACAAAGGGACTGTGCTCCAAGGGTCTCACAGAGGATGATAGGTAAAGAATGATCGTAGTAGACTCCGTCATCTGAACATCAGGGGGGGGGAATGTCGATGGGAGCGGGGGGATCCTCAAGTTGGCCTGAAGCATACTGCACGAGTATGGGAGAGGCGGATTGATTTTTTTCAACCTCATACTCTCGGACTACTTCTAAAGAGGCACGGTAATGTGTCAGGTGAGGACAATGGTGGGAGTAATGACCATGGATACCGCACAAAGCACAGGGTTTGCTAGTGCGAATAGTTTTTGGGTTCTTGGTTATGGAAGAGGACGGAAGAGAAGGGTCGGAGACCGTAGACTCAGGGAACGCGACTTTAACCATGGGTTGAAGGCGGGGCAACTCGGGACAAGTATGGGTGGCATGACTGATGACATCACATAGGGTGCAAGGCTTTGTGGGTGGGGGAGGAACTGGGTCAGTCGGGGGGGCCTTGTCTTTGGATGCCCCCTTTCGAGCTTTGCCTCTCTTTCCTGGAGCTGTCACCACAGGGGTAGGGTCCTAGGGAGGTGCAGGGGGTAGGGTAGCAACGGAGGAAGCGAGGGGGACCGGTTGAACCGGTGCCAAAGCAAGATAGGGTTTGGGGTGACCAGGAGGGGTAGCGGCTGGAGGGTCAAGGTACCAGATGGGTATACCCAGGGTCAGGTTAGGGAGAGAGAGGGTGGCCATGACGGGGACCGAATAGACTCCGGGAGGGGGAGCTAGGAACGGTATCTGACCAGCGGGATAATGACCAGGAGGGACGGCTCCGAGGTGGTTAAGGCTTGGGGGAACCGATCCAGGGGGATAAAGGGGTTCAGGGATACCAGCTGTAGGAGAAGGGCCAGAAGGAGGAGGTCCGGCTGGCGGAGATGAAGGGCTAGGAGCGGGTTGCGGTGGGCGAGGTTGAGTCTGAGGTTGCTGACTAGCCGAAGCGGGTCGCTTAAGGGCAGCTCGAGACGATTGCATCATGCAAACATTCGATAATCTCGGATCAGAGATATGAGGAGGGGGAAGACCAGGAAAAGTTCCAAGCAGGGAGGAATATTTGTAAACGCCGGGGGAGACACTGGTCAAGGAATCGACGGTTTTCTTATTGGCTATAGAAGAGATGGTCGTCTCCGGGGAGGTTTTAGACGGTGGCTCATGGTAAGTCAACTGGTCAATGGTGACTATCTTTCCATTGTGAGGAAAAGACATCTTGCGAAACACCGCGGATGGGAAAGCAGACATGGCATAGGTGTATCTTCGCCCCAATAGAATGTTGTAGTCTAGAGGGGCGTCGATGACTTCAACGTCGACGCAAACAGTCTTACCGGCAAGGGTGATAGGACAATTACGAAAAAGGCCAATGGGCTGGGAGGCGTGGCCGTCCCACGCTCGAAGGGTGATCATGGAAGGGGCCAAGTCAGGAGATCCGAGTTGCTTCCAAACCGAAGCGGACATCACACAGGTGGATGCCCCCTCATCAATTATACATCGAGAAACGTTGGCATTCCGGATTTTGACTGGGATTTGGAAGGCGACGGAAGCATGAAGAGGAGGATGTTCTGATTGATGGGCGTCGAAAACAATCATTTGGTCATCAGCAGGATCTACAGCGCCCACGGCAGATAGCAGAGCCTTCTTTTGGGAAAGGCACGATTGGAGGAGTTCCAATGTGGAAATGGCAGCAGGAGATTGCGCCAAATCATCTACTATGCTATACGAATGAGCAGCTCGACCAGAAGCAGCATTTCGACGTAATGGTCCCTTAGGAATCTTGGTATGAACCTCAACTTTGGGTTGAGGGATATGTAAGGGGCCATTGGATGTCGAAAGAGGCTCTGTAGAACCAGAAGAAGGGGACTCGGGGGCAGACTGAGCGGGAGGCTTGGGGTACTGGCGAGACCGAGTTTGAAGGTGAAGGTCGACGGTTGGGGATGGATCAGAGTTCATCATGAGGATCTGGTAATCGAAGGAACCAGAAATGGAAGGTGGAGTGGCGACCTGTCCGTCAGGTGGTTGGGTAGCCACGAATCCTTGCTGAGGGAAAGGATCAGTAAACACAGCTGGTTGAGTAGTGGCCACATTAGGGGGAGCATTAGGGGAGGCATGTTGTCCGCGCAATGTGGCTTGAGACTCCCACATCTGCCACATCTGTGGTAAGAGGGGACAATCGTGGGTGTAATGACCATAAACACCGCAACACGAACAAGGCTTATTTGTGCAAAGAGGCCTGTCCGGCTTGGGCTGAGTGCCCTGTTGCTGGTTAGCAGTGTTAGGGTCAATACCTTGAGGATTGGGTCCACGAGTACCAGGGGCAGATTGGTTGGGATTGCCTCTCCGCCTTCTTTGAGAAGAAGGGGGATTAGTCGTGCCCTGCTGTGCAAATACTTGCTCGGGAGGGGGCTGTAGGTGCTGTTGCGGGGTTGAAGGAGGCAAGGGAGGTGGGAAGTACAAGGCAAGTCGAGGAGTCGGGCGCACTGTGTCACAGAGCAAGGGTAATGGTTAGGTTGGGCAACATTGAGGTAAGCAGGAGGTTGGGCAAAAGGAGGAGACATGCCATATCCTGGATACATGCTACCTGGAGGGGGAAAAGTGCTAGAGGTGCTGGCCCCTCCCTGAGGAAGACCATAGCCCATAGGAGGTTGAGCATATGGATTGGAAAGGGATCCAACGATACCGTCGGTGGAATGGGATGCCCTCAGGGCATTAGCGCCTCTGGGCCTGGGGAGGTCAGGAAGGACAGTATAAACATAACCAGACTGAGCATAGATCAGGTCATATTTCAAGGCTATTTGGAGGGCGGCTTCTTCGGTTTGAGGGAAATGGGAGGCGACATCTTTGCCAATGGGAGCTAAGAGAGAGCGAAGGAACTAGTCCATATAGATCCGATCTTCGAAGGGGGGAGATCGACATAAGCTTCGTCTTCGTCGCCATTCCTGAACATGAGCGGAAAGGCGGGTCAAAGAGTTTTTCTTGAAAGAGGTCAAAAGCTCCGTACCAGTATCGTATCAGAGAGGGAGCTGGAAGTAAGATAAAAAGTCTTGGGTAATGGTCGCAAAGGTGGTATGGGAAGAGGTGGCTTGGTCAACATACCATTTAGAAGCTTCGCCAGTAAGCGTGCATTGGAACAATCGAAGACGGATGGAGTCATCGGTAATGGAATTGGAGGAACACCACATGTGAAAAGATCAGACATGATTGGTTGGATCTTCTCCAACAAGACCTTCGAACTTAGGGATGTCAGAGGGGAGCTTGGTTGGCATAGCAAGCCAACCAACATCGTGGCGGATAGGGTCATTGATCAACTGATTGAAATCGGGGAGGCTGAGGCCTGCGATGTACAGCAGCAAGGGTGCGGCTGAGGTAATTCCTGTGGCGGTTCCGCTAATAGTAGTTCCGGCATTAGTGTTTGTGAATTAACACCCTAGAGGTTGGTTGGGGTACAACCTCCACAGAGCAGGGGCATGCTACTTAACAGAGACTCACACAACCATGCACATTCATAAAAACTAAATAGAGCAGAATGAGAGGTTTACCCGTTGGTCCTACGTTTGAAGTAGATCCACGTGGAGTTCAAACTCCCTGCAACCGTCCTTCCTCCTTAACCTGAAATACAAGAAGAAACTAGCACAAAGGACAAGTTGTACAGCATATTTCTACTCTATATGTTAGTGTGATTCATATAAAACATTAAATAAATCATAATGAATGCTTGTATAACAAATATTTTTCATACATTAAAGCATACACTAACACGTTTATTTCGGGAACAGCATGATACTTCTGTATTATAAATAGTACGTACAAAAGTAATCATGGAGAGATCACCTGATCCTTCCAAGGCCTTCGCAGACCGTCGTCCGGATCCGTCCAGCCCTTGCCTCGCTAAGACTCCTTCCAAACTGGTGCATACGAGATAACATATAAAGGGATGTGTATCTCAAGGAAACAAGGGTTTCCTATAATGAACTGGGAAAGTGCAGGAGGCACGGGGAATCAGACTTGGATAGGGAATACCAACAGAGTAGAATATCAATAATTCTCTCTCTCCCTTAGGCCATACACATGAGGGCTTTTTATAGTCCCTCCAAGTAGTTTCAGCAGTTGGAAACAGTTGGCCACGGGCTGGGGTGGTTGAACTACCCGAGTAACCATCAACCCAACGCGAAATTAGGGATTTTTTATATATATTTTTAATCATTTTAATGGCATACGCGGAAAAGTCTAGCTGAACTCGCGTATACACGCGGAAAAACACGGGCATAGTCGCGTATGGGGGATTTTACACTGTTTTTAAGTGAATTTGTCCAAGTCTCGTAGGAATGGGTGCCCATAAAGCCATGAAGCAATCATGAATCATGTCATATAGCCATGCTATAACAATTGTTCCCGGGGGCTCCGCTACTACAGGCCCCGGACCAAACATAGTGAAGGCGACAGGGGGAGAACCGAAAAGAAAAGGAGAACCCAAGGAAAAGAAGAGGACTCCTGAGTGCGTCTGGCTGAGGACCGGCTCGACGACCTGGGTGGGATCTAGAGCAGTCAATCAGGGACCTGAATCGAGGGTGAAGGCCAAGAAGTCTCTAGCGTACGCTCAGGGGCGAATGATGACAACACAACACTCCGTAAGGGGAAGAAGAACAACCACAAGGGCACTGAGGTGCGTAATCAAGTGATTACAATGTCGAAAAACAAGGGCAGATAGGTGCAAAGTGTGTCGATTTTAAAGTCTTCGCTTAGGGTGAGTGTGTGGCGTGCGTTAATTTTAATTTCTAAACCCTTTTCGTTTTGAGAGCAAGAGAAAAAGTGTGCTGCGTAACTGAAAATAATGCTGCAAAAACAGTATATAGTGCTGAAATAACAGAAAATTAACAGCTACTAGTGCATCGATTCAACCCAAAAAGGCGGGTCTCTCAAAACTAATCTAAAAGAGGGAAAAAATCTAGTCAAAACACACTAAAAAGAGGCCAATATATCTAGGGTCGAAAGGGACAAGGATCTAAAGGAGAAAGCTGCTGAAAAGAGGTGCAGATCACAGCCAAGAGGCAGAGGCAAGGTGGCTGGAAAAAAGGAGGAAATCAGCAAAAAGCAGAAAGGAAAAGGAGGAGGTCCTAAAGGGAGGTCCAAACAAAACTACAAGAGGTGGTTTGAAAGGAAGAAGAGCTGATTTAAAGGGATTTGAGAATGAGGGATCAGATTTGAAAAAGGGAAGGCTGAAACTCTAAAAAATCAGACACCTGAAACAGATAAAACTCTTCCACCAAAAGTGGAGGGTACTAAAGCCCTAGGGGCTATGTTCCCCACCTCGATGAGAAAAAGATCGAAACAAAGCCGAAACTAGTCGAGACAGAGGTCGAAACCCCCGACGTGCTTCCGTAAAACCCAAAAAATTGCGTAAAAACAAGAGAAAATTGGGCAGACGTGTGTTCGACCTCGTTTTCGTGTGTCGCAGAAATGGGCTGCAAGTGCGACTGAAGTCCAGGTCAGCTTATGGGCCGAAAGTTACGCTCCCCTTGGATAGATCTTTCTAACAAGATATTGAGTGCGTCAAACAGAGATCGTATGCAAAATTTACGTCCCCGAGAAGTTGAAACACCAATTTACCCAAACGGAACCCACATTTTTGGCGCTTCATCTCCTAGGGTTAGGTTTTTTTATGTTGAGGATTTTACATTGTTTCTCAACAATAAATAGGCCTTCGAGCCTCATTGTAATACAATTCAGGGGCTGGTAGCTGACACATCTCTTCTTAGAGATAAGCGCTACCAGTGCCCTAGCTCACATGTTCCCATCATTTCAGTTCTATAACACAATGGAGGGGATTGTAGCCATCATATCTCTTCTCAAGGATACACTACTAGTGTCCTAGCTCATTCATTTCCATTATTTCTATAATCATGTTTCAGTCAGTTGGTTTGTAACATAGTTCATAGGCCTGTAGATGCCACATCTCTTCTGAGAGATAAGCCTACCAACACCTTAGTTGTTTATTTCCATTATGTCTGTAAACAAATTTTAGTTTTGTAACACAGTTCAACGGCCTGTAGCCGCCACATCTCTTCTCAGAGATACGCTACCAGCGCCCTTGCTAGTTTATTTTAGTCATTTATTTTAATAAAATGAAGCATTATTTCTGCTTCATCTCTGTATCTATGGCTATCTGTGTATTCTGTTGCGTTCCTGCATAAATTCGAATCAATAAGTGAGTAAATCACTTTGTGTCCTTCCTGAATAACATAAGCATGTCCGTCCATGGCATGTTGTTGATTGAGGCACGATGAATCTTGATAACCATTTGTGATTTTATGAGCCTGAAGGATGAAGAGTGAAAAGGGTTTAAATATCCCATAAGACCATTATTGACTATGAAAGAAATTTTTTGAGACTTAAAGATGTGGACACTACCACTAGCTAAGAAGCTAAAGGTTCGTTGTTAGCACATGAGTTGGATGAAATGGAGGAAAAAATATTCTTCTTTTTTGTCAGAAAAAAATCCATAAGTTTGTGAACATTTATGATTAGCCTTGGACCAGACCAGTATCATTATTTTCACTTTGTGATGGGGGTATCCTAGCAGGCCTACTCCCATTTTCTATCTACTTCCTACCAAATAAATTCTCTTTGTTTGCTGCAAAGGCCTCCAATTCTGATATGTTGTAAATATTTTTGAAGATCAAGATTGGGTTTGTCTTTAGTCTTCTTCATTGTGGGATTGCAACATCAATGATGGTCATTCTCGAGTTGATAAGCTAGAGATCTAAAGGAATTAATGTCGTATTATTGTATGATTGCCGATTTTGTGGGTTTTTCCTTTCTCTTTCCATGGAAACACATATATCAAGATTTTGTGCCTATCCTTCTTTTCCCTATAAATATCAGTATTTATTTTGTTTATGAGGGTTTTCTTTATTTCTAGAAAATAGAAAGTTCGACTGTAGTCAGGATAGAGGAATTCCATTCAAATTTAAGCTTGGAAGTATTAAATAATCAACGAGGAATGCACTGCTCTACATTTTTATTACTTTGATTTGAATGTATAACAAATTTGAAGGAAAGCTCAGGATCAACATTGGACGAATTAATCAAGAATATTTTCTACAATAGATCAGACGTGCAAAAAAACTGTAAAACTATAAATACTATGGAAATTCAAGTGGTTTTGTCCTTTCCTATAAAAATTTCTCTTCTTAAAAATTATTATACAACTAGTTTGAGGATCTATATAATATGATTATCTACAAGCCTTTTATCCCCTTACTAAGCTCGATGCGCGCACAAGGACAAAGCACACATCATGGCTAGTAGCTTATTTTTCTTTATCTATTTTAGCAATCAACTTGAATTTGAAAATCAAATCTCATCTATCATTGGAATGCTAAGATGCACTAGGGTTTGAACAAATTTTCATCTCCAAAATATTTCAAATGAAACATCGATATGTTCGGGAATGATATCACATTGATGCAATTTATTGTCCACATGAATTGAGTTAAGTGAAAAAAATGAAGTAGTGGTATGAATTTCTCTAAGAAGTAGGCAACGAACCCACAGTTGGAGTCTTCATAGGTGTGAAATTAGAGCGGCGACCACAGTTTGAATTCTAGAGTATGTGTTACTTTCATGTCTTATTGATTCATCTGTTGCAATAGAGTTTCACTCACATTTTCTAGATTATAAAGACAATATATGAATATATATTAGAGAATTGAGTTAAATTGAGTTTGAATTTATGCTCAACATTGAAATTGTGGAGTTTCGGAAGGAACAATTAAGTGTTTAATTTTGAAAACCAAAGCGTGTGAGAAAATGTGTTGTGACTAAGTTGCATTGATATTTCTAATGTGGGTCTGCAAGCTTGAAAATTTTTGATGTTGATATTGCAGTTTCTTCACCGATTTTACCATTACTTTCTTGTGTAGTGAAATCAAAAATTTGTTTGTTGAATAGATTGCATTGTGCAGAGTGTGGTTGTTGCAGTGGATGTGTGCTCCTAGATTTTATGAACAACACTTTTGTAGAACTTCTAGAGGAGATTTGATTGAAAGAATTACAAAGGAAATGGTGCCCTATCTTGAAGGCTTGAAGGCTATTCAGATCTATTGGAGGCTTTCGAATTTTATATATTATATTTTCCAAATTTGACTACAGATTATCTTTTATATTATATTATAAGTGGGGGTGGTCACCCTGTTCAAAGTTGATTGTTTTGTGATAGCGAGTTGGAATTTGATTGCAAGTTTTCTTTGATAGGAAAAGCTGGAGAAAATGGCTAAAATAAATTATTTCTTAGAGTTATTAAGTAGTATAATGTTGTCTACTATTCATAACAGTGTCCAAATCACCAAAGAAACCCTGTCTGACATTATAAATTGTTTTTAAAATGCACACGAGACATTTGAACTTCTCCAAATAAAGTCACAATTATAGAGAGACAAAATTCAGAAGGAAAATTATGATTTTGAGCTAGTTTTTTTTTAAGCAACTGATTGTTTGAGTCTCATTCCCATCACCAGTTAGATATAGATCAAAATAATTCAGGAGCAAATTTGGATGTTGCTGATAGTTTTGATGTGAAACCCGCAATTCCCAAATAATTCATTATGCCATGGGAGGAAATTGGGCACAACAAAGACAGAACTATGTAGGATACAATAAGGATGTTTCTTTTCATGTTCTTGATTTTTCGAAGCCTTACAATTTCATAGTGTTGGATTTTTGGGTGACATTGCTCCACAACCTAGAAGATGTCAACATTGTGAAAAAGGTGGACATGATAAAGATCATTGTTATGACCTTCATCCTTGTGAACATTGTGAAAAGAAGAATAATCATTCAAAAAAATGTTTCAATCATAAGACTATTGCAAGAGAGAAAATTAATTTTGGATGGATTGCTTCTTAGGATTGGTCTAAAACTGCCAATGAATATTTTCAAGTCATACCACAAGATATATTCGATAGTATTGACCAACATTATAGTAAGGAGTAATTCATCTTCTCACCCTATATCTGACAAGGGGGCAGTTGATAGAATCGATTATTTTTTAAAGGTTTGAAGAATTTTCAAATGAATCTAAGTAAGAAATAATTAGATTTTTACTACTATAGGCTAGAGACTGAGTTTAGAAATCAGATTCAGATTTGTATATAGATTTTTTTATATTTATGTTCCATGAGAGCTATACTCTAAGAGCATGATTGCATGCTTTTAGCATGTTGAGATTTGTTAAGAAGAACTTCCACTAGCAAAATATGCTAGAATAGGAATTGTTCCACGAGCTGCTTTTATACTTCCAAAGTTAGTTTGTTTGAGGAACTACTATGATAGTTCTTGAGTTGGTGGTCATCTTTAAACCATCACTAGTTGAGACCTTGAGTTCTCCCACCTTTTGTATTGTTTGTAGTTTTTTCTTAAAAACCACCAAAGAGCACACAGTTTTACAATTTTTTAGCTCTCATTCTTGGACTTAGATACATCCATTCAGATTAAGGGGTGGGGGGGGGGGGGGGGGATGTTAGACACTTAATCCCCGTGATTAAGACTTTGGTTAGTGTGTGTTATTGAGATTAGCTATTAGAGTCCAAGAAAACCTCAAAACTGAGTCAACAATTTTCTTTAGTATTTATGTGTACACTATCTACATCCATTCTTAATATATAGTTGAATTGGTTTCTAATATAGTGTGTTTAACAAACATTGAATGTAGTTGTTGGGCCTTTAGGTTGTAATGAGTGATCAATCCAAGTTGGTGTTAAGTGAAACAATTACTTCCTTCTTTTGATCAATATTCAAAAATATTTCTAAAATCTGCCATTTAATTAAATTTAACATTTTCCTCAGAAATATTTTTGAAATTTACAATTTAATTAAATTTAACTTTTGCTTATCAAAATTCATAAATATTTTTACTTGTTAAGGTTAACACGGGTACCATATATACTCGAGGTGATTCATGAATTTTATTGAATGTGACTGTGTGGTGCGTTCACTTTGTTATAAGGATGGCCATTTCTAGTTATTTTTTCCAAGACTTTGTTTGGTTTTGTCTGTGATGAGGTTAATTTTTTTGATATATTGAAAACTATTGGTTATTAGTTTTTTTTGATAAATTGTAGTTGTGATATTTTATACTAATTGGAGTTTTCAAATAAATTGTAAATCAAATTTAAGTAGATTCCATGTGATCATTCTTTATCAATTGCATATTAAATAAATAAAATAAAATAAAATAAAAAATCCAATAAACATGTTCAATCCATAAAATACATATTCTTTAATATTCTGGAAATCCAATAAACTTGAACAAAATTAACCTATTACTTCAATTTTTTTAATAATTTTTCAAAATATTTTTTTTGAAATTATAAAACTATTACTTTAAATAAATTAATAAATTTTCAAAAAAAATTATTTTCCAAAATCCATACTAAGAGTGACTAAATTTTCTATAACCTAAATTAAAATCCACATAAATACATACCCTGCAATGCTAGAAAGGTGCTTATTTAAATCGTAATACTCTATCCATTGCATTGAAAGAACTTAGATATAATTTTGCATTATGCTACAGAGAACCTAGGCAATCACGGTCCCAGAATAATAATTTTTGTTGTTGCAAACGGCCTCAGAATAAAGTTTCAAAATAATAATTTTTGTTGTTGCTAACGGCGTCAGAGTAACGTTTACGACGGTTAAACTGGATGTTATCCCAAGAAGATTTTAGGGATTAATATGTGTAAATGAGTTAATTTTTAAGATTTTAGGGATTAATATGTGTAAATGAGTTAATTTTTTATGGATTTAAAATTTATTTTGTATTTTTTTTTTTTTTAAGATTGATTGATTTTGATAATTTCAAAAATAGTTATAATTTTGTAAGTATTTATTTTAAAAATATCTATAATTTTAGAGGTATTACATAAAATTATTAGAAATATAAGTATTTTTACAAAAAATATTACTAAACATTTTACAATTTGCATAAAAGTAGTAAAATTTATCAAAGATTTTAAACTTAAAAGAAAAAATGTCTCATACTATTCAATTCAGATCATAGTTACCAACAATTTAACAATGTCCATGGTTCTCTTGTTCTTACTTCTTCAGATTGCCTATGAAGGGAACAACTTTTGGAAATCCTTTTTAAATATCCATTCACAACTTTTGGAAATCATTTTTGAATATCTATTCATCAATTAGCACATATCCACGCTAAATGACATACATAGAAATAACCATGTCCTGGTGATTATACATAGAAATAGCCATGCCACCTAGGCAATTTACAGTGACCTTACCATTTTTAGTTTATCAATAAATTAAAAGTAAATGTGACAAACAATTATTTTTATATTATAACATGTTAAAGAAATTTTATATTTAAAAAATTACACTTATAAAAAAAAAATGAAGCTTAGTATTAAAATGTGAATATTTAAAAAATTGTAAAAAAATTAAAATAGCTTTCCTTATTTTCATTTGGATGATAGTTATTAGCACATTAGAGGATAGTTGTTTATTATTATTGTTGGTTTATAATTCAATTAAAAAGGTCCAGTTTCTGTAATATTTCAGAAAAATTAAATTAATGATTTTGGATTGAGTTTTTGTTATTCATATTATTATATTGGATTTACTTTTCAAATTTGCAATACTAATAAATTTGATGTTTTCTTTTTCATTATTCTAGGATCATTATAAATAAACATAAAATATTATATTGAATCTAACTAACCAATATCTAAGTGAAAAAAATGTTCATTTTAATTTTTTTAAATTTTGAAAAAAATATAATTTGTTAATTTTTATAAAATCTATATTCTCTAATTTTAACCTCAATTTTTTTCATATACTAATTGGAATTCGTATTTAGTAATTATGATGATTTAGATGGCTGTAAAAACAGCTCTCTTTATCCCACATAGTAAAAAAGCTTCCTCAATTTTTGTCACATTCCAATTCCAATTCATATTTGGTAACTATGATGATTTAGATGGCTGTGAAAACAGCTCCCTCTTAACCACACATAGTAAAAAACGTTCAAACACCTATAGCCAATGAAGGAGAAGAACGGACTCATGATAGTCTGAGCTGATGGGAAAGTACAGAAGATGTTCCCAATACACTTCTGAAATCCTCCAGAGACCAGGAGAATGATGCCTTTAAATCGTGAAACACTGCCCAAAACCAGTCGAGAAAAGACATTGTATCTCACTCAATTCCCGTAATGTACACTATTTTTTGTTTTAATTTCAAGGTTGATTGTGTATAGTATTTTGGAATGATAGAAATATTTTAGAATCTGATTGGAAATAGGTTCTTTTTATCGTATTCTAAAAATATCTTGAAATCTAACCGAACACGGGCTGATGCGATTAAGGCAACCAGTCTAAGAAGCCTTAGACTTTTGCATTGATACGGATTTCTCTGATGTCATTGTTGTAACGTCCAGCTGTAGGTGCTTAGAATCTATTTTTGATGTTAGAAATGGATTCAGCACTATTAAAGCCTTTTAGAACACTTAAAATATTAAAGTTTAACAACTGCAAATTTTTACCAAATTTTCTAAAAATCATTATCGAATTCTGATGAAAATGCGGCCTTTTTAGACTACGCGAGTCACAAACACCCACCATGACCTGAAGTGAACAATATATTATGACTTGATTGGAGTGTACGTGGAAGATTTGCATGTACCATTTCGTTTTTATATACATATTCATGGCAGTGGCTTCCATTACAATAACGCGGTTGCAATTATTGCACAATTTTCTGCAAACTGCACTCAAAGTCTCCGTCGGTTCGTTTCGTCTCGGGAGGGGAAGCCCGTGTGAGAGGTCCACAAAAATACGGTCGCAGATAGGACATAATAAAATATTGTTATATAATAATAAAATATTGCTATATAATTATGTAAATTAATTCACACGGGTTATCATCATCACAAACCAGTTTTTAATTTGGTATCCAAATGGAACGTAATTAGGATTTTATGAATCTCGAATTCTATCGAGTCATCTAATATGAGTTATATCATATATGTGGGTGAAAAGACATGTAATAATATTAGGTATCTTATATAGGTATGTGAAAAGAGTATTATCAAATTAGTAAATGAAAAAATCTCAAATTACAATTAGGTATAACTTATCAAATTACTATTCCATTTATTAAGTTAGCCATAAAAATTTCAAAAGATAATTAGACATAATGAAGATAATTGGCCAAAAACTTTTGAAAATGTATGGCACAGTAGTAAATTTCTAATATTATAATAACTTTTAAATTAACAAAATTTAAATAGCATATCAATATATGTTAAAATGATTTTGAAAATGTATGGCACAGTAGTAAATTTTTAATATTATAATAACTTTTAAATTAACAAAATTTAAATAGCATATCAATATATGTTAAAATGATTTTTTTATTAAAAAATCACTTTATAATAAAAATATATTTAAAATTATAAAAAGTAATAGAAGTTTTTTTCCTTAATAAAAGTAAAGATTATTTTTAATGAAATCAAATGTTATTTTATATTTATTAAAAATTATAATTTAAAACAAATTGAAATTACAATATAAAAAATATATAAACTTATAAAAAGTTAAAGAAGTTTTTTTCCTATTTTGAATGAAATGGAATGTTATTTTATATTTATTAAAAATTACGATTAAAAAAATGAAATGTTATTTTATACTTATTAAAAATTATAATTAAAAAAAATGAAATGTTATTTTATATTTATTAAAAATTATAATTAAAAAAAAAATTATAGAGGGAGCCAGGTTTCTTCAATTAAAAGAAGATAAGTTTTATTATAATAATAATAAATTTTATTTACATGAAATTTCAATTTGAAGTTTAAATTGAGAAAAAAAATATTAAAAAAATGAAGTTCAAACATAGCTAAGCTCCTCTATCTTGTATTTTTTTACAAGTCTTGTAATTTTAGACCGAAGCTTCTCTTTGGCGCTTCTTATTAGAGATAATGCTCACATTAATGCTCTGTGCTAAGTTTGGGGATTGGCTTTGAGGTTTTGTAGGAGACTTCAAGATTAGAATTAGTTGGATCTCACTACATCTATATGTATCTCTTTTTATTGTGTGCAATACATTCAATTATTGTATGTGAATTATTTGCAATGGATGCTCTTCCAATTTCTCAAATGGTATCAGAGCTCGGAATTTGATGTCGTCTTTTGAAAAAAGATTATAGTGACCACGTGTTTGTGAAGGCATTTACTGTGGAATACATCGGCGTGGATAGAGTCATTGGGATGGGAATTGAAGTGGACGCGAGGGGATGAGCTAGCCATCAAGAGGCTCCAAATTCTTGGGTCATTTTACATTGCTAACCAACCAAATATTCAAGGATCTAGGGTTTGCAGGACTAATTT
Source organism: Pinus albicaulis (assembly GCA_034641835.2). Lineage (NCBI taxonomy): Eukaryota > Viridiplantae > Streptophyta > Pinopsida > Pinales > Pinaceae > Pinus > Pinus albicaulis. The sequence goes on along the minus strand of CM076570.1, from coordinate 1,618,141,987 downwards.
TCGCTGGATTAATTTCATTTTGACAACATTGCAGGACGCATCTGAAACTAATGGGACTTCTGTGCACTTCATCAAACTACTAAGTTGAGTTAGAGTACAATTATGTAAACGCTGCCATTGTCATTATCGCAGTTGCTGAAGACTGTGTTGGGCTGAAATTCATTGAAGTTATGAAGTCATGCATCCGTTAGAGTTTTATGTCAAATTTGTTATTTTTTATACTGTTTAATTTGTAAAGAAGAACCAAATTTTGAACATAGTGATGTAGTTCAAGCTTGTAGTTCTTGTGTATTATTCAGTGCCACAAGAGCATGTTACTATTTTGATTATGTCTAGTATGTTATAAGTTGTAGACTCTTGTTGTACTTCGATGCTCCAAGATCGACAATTACAGGTTACCTTTACCTTGTGAGTTTGTAAGTGTGTAGAAAGGTAAGTTGTTTAACTGATTGCTGAAAACATTTTGTACTTAGATCGTTGTCCTATATAATTGTCGAAATTTTCTCTTCGGGGAAATTTCACAGATGGAAGCGTGTCAATAAAATGGTTCAGTGTCGAGAATATCCTTTGGGAGGTCGAGAAGCGTCGGTTTCACAAAGAGTGTCAAAGATGGTGAGAAATTTTGTACTTAAACGTGTCAAATGAGAAGCTCGAATGTGTGGAGAAGAAAAGAGCGGAAGCCGGAACATTCAGAGTGGGTGTAAGCGCTGATGAAGACTAGTCCAACAAAGACAAATGGAAAATTTTGTAATTGTGATTTAAGTGTTATATTTTTTGAAATGTAAGCATTAAATGGGGGTATTAGAGATAATGCTCACATTAATGATGTGTGCTAAGTTTAGGGATTGGCTTTGAGGTTTTGTAGGAGACTGTTAAGATATTCTCTCAACCTAAATCTCCAAGATTAGAATTAGTTGGATCTCACTCCAACTATATGTATCTATGTTTATTGTGTGAAATACATTCAATTATTGTGTGTGAATTATTTGCAATGGATGCTCTTCCAATTTCTCATCCTTCCATTGTTAAACCTGCAGGTTGAATCGTGGGAAGTGGAGATGCTTATATATCTGATCTCCCCCTTTACATCCCCACGAGGATATAATGGATTCAAACGAGCAAGAGTTATCATGTGCATAAAATTAGAGATCCTATTCCATGTATGTTGTGGTGCCTCTCATTGCCACCTCAACTCAACACTTGTATTGCAGCTTCATCACCGCCTTCCAAGGTCAGCTGTGTTTGTATTCGAAATTTTACTGGTTCTACATATTTGAATGCCTTTAATTGTTGAGTGAGTAAAAGTACTAATGATGTGTGTTTCACTCTTATATTTTCATGACTATACTTCAACTCATAAAAGGAGCATTTTTCAAACATGGGAAGCAAACATTTTAAAGTCATTCACATTCCGCGCTAGTGAAAGCCAAGCAGACTTGCAAGATTCTGCCCAGAATAAGTTGAAGGAATTGGAATATGAGCTTGTTCTCAAGTTAGATCTGCCATAAAACAAGGACGGGTAATTTTGTTCATTGGTTTTACAATTTTTCCATATTCTATGTTGTGTTGATACATCCAATATATGATGAAATGTTTATAATTTTCAATTATCTGAAGATAAGTACTCCTTCATAGTGAATCTTAGAAGGCTTTAACAACTACAGTGATCGAAGTGAAACTCTATTCTCAGACATGCTTTGTCTTTTAAAAAATTTCAGCAATTTGGATGATGAGGTGCTCGTTGATACAAGTGCCCTTGTACACAAGAAATACAAAAAAACTCAGAAACTGAGCTTACAAGCTATATTTCATTAATTAAATCAAGTTACATATATACATAAGGAATTGTCTCAAGATAGAGAAGCTATCTTAGACGCACAATAATTTGGTTGAGAGAATATCTTAATCTCAACACCAAACTAGGAACTAACCTATCAAATAAGAACATACTCTATACATAGAGAAAACCACAACTAAAGACAAGTAGGAATTACATATTCCAACACTCCCCCTTAATGATTACTTGTCCCAATATTTATCTGCAAAATCTATAACTAGTCCTGTTTGGTAATTACACTGGTTTTGTTTGGTAATTACACTTTGTATCTTGTTCATGTTGTTGTCGATGTCCATATAAAGGAACAACCATCTACCAAAATGCATGGGTTCCAACCGCTGCAACCGCCAGTCTACTAGGAATTCCTTCACATACATGGTTCATCCAACCTCTCGATTAACTCCCCCTTGATATAAAATTTCACCTTATGGAGTCTAAAACCAATACGGTCCACCCAAGTGTATCCATCCCACATGACACACTCTTCCAGGGTGTTCAAACTCTCTGATAGAGGGAACATATAACAAAGGGGTATGCATGCCTCTCTAGGTCTTACAACACGTACAAACAATAACTTACATGTAGATTTGCTTCTAATTACAAACTGTGACTCATACTCATGGTCATGAGTCTATTCCAAGAAAATCACACAAAAAAAACTCTCACAAACTTGATTGTCCATCATCCTTTGCACTCGCCATACCATTCATATGCTAAAGCTTCCTCGCTTGAATATTTCTGTCATAGATATTGTACTTTTGGATATATTGGTCTTGAATCTCCATGCTATACCTGTCATTAGTTAGAGTCACGAATTCTAACAAAATGACCTCATATTGAGGTCGTGAATCTCAATATGTATACAAACTTTCAAGTCATATTCCCTTCAAAACAATATGAAAACATATTCCAAAATCAAAATATTACCGTGAACTTTGTGCATGAAGACAAAGGTACCAACTTAACTGCACAATCCTTCAACTTGGGTCCAAATCTGTGCTCACTAGCACCAGAGAGTAAACACTCCCTTCTTTGAAACGTTCAACACATGGCCATGCCATTCACTACTGCGGACAAACTGCCCCGAATTTCAATTCACCAGAACACTGCCCACATTGTTCTTGTGAGCAGATCCAACATCATACACTGCACGTTGTCTTCGATCTGATCCCTACCAGATAACTGACAACTGATCGCTCCACATTTCTTCATGAACATGCACGAGCAACACCCTTTCACATGCTTCCTAGTTCACATTTCGACAAGCAGTAATTCACCTCCACCACTCAGGCGCCCAGCCTTGAGGAGATACAATGTAGCCACCAAGGTTCAACTCAGCCACCAAGGCTTATCACAACCATGAAGGCTCAACACAGCCACGAAGGCTCAACACAGCCACAAAGGCTCAAAACAGCCACGAAGGCTCACCACAACAACAAAGGCTCAACTCAGCCACGAAGGCTCTCCAGCCACCCAGGGCCACAAATCTACCACTAAGGCACACCAGCCACAAAGGGGCCACAAGCCATTAAGGCTTACCAACTCTTCTCTAGAGCACACAACGACACACAGGTCGGATCTGCAGTAACGTCGCCATAGTAACGCAACTAACCCAACAAACATCCATCCTCATTGCACCATATTTAGCTCTCCATCATCATCGATGGCAATCTGGTGCCGACACAAGAGACTTCCAAACATGCCTTCTCACATTAGTTGTCAGGCTACACCAACGAAGAACGAAGAACTACTGCCAGGCTAATCTCCTCACACTAGCCTGGATCGAGAATCTTACCACACTTCTGCTACACCATACAACAATGGATCCATGAAGTGATCCATAAATAAAATGATCCACGAAAAACAGCAGCCACACCAACAGCTCTCCAGGCTCGGCCTCCGATTTGTGCATGAATCTAAAAATATGTTTGTAAAGCATTTATGGCTTTTCAAAGGTGCTCACAAACAGCATTTGTCTACTCTGCAGTCCCATATGCTGAAGCATAGCAACATCACTCAAAAGTAACGATGTTGGATTGGCAAGGTTCTTGCCAACATAGGACCAACATGCACCCCCAAGGTAAATGTACAAACTTCAGGAAACTTGACAACACCCACATCAAGCAAAGCCGAAACAATTTTATCATATATTGGCAAGACTGAGTAAACTTGCTTCATTATCTTGCCAGCCTCTTCAAATCGGGATTGGGTAACTGGCAGCTCGTCAGAATACACAGCTGCATATCCCAATGCAACTATGACAATTTGTTCTGCCAATCCTATACTCATTTTTACCTGAAGAAGGTGAACCAAGTACTGGGGTTCATAGTCTGTTGCTGGATCGAACAACAACCACACCACCAGACTATCTTGTATGCTCTTAGCAGTCACCACGTAAGCTTGTGACACCTCAAATTTAAAATGCCCATGATATTTAATATTTGACGCAATAGATGAAGGATCGGCCACCGTAGGCTGAGCAATAGCAGGAATTTCTTCGCCAACAGTATGTTTTGTTTTAGGTTCGCTGGCGACACTACGAATGGAAACGAGTGGACATGGGTAGCCAGAGCGAGGAAATATTCCCAGCCGTGGCTTCAAATTTGTTCCAGTAAAACTCGATCGATGAGCAAGGGATCCCCCATTACACTCGGAACGAAGGAGAAACGCATGAGTCTGACCGCAAAAGGCTGACATCTCTTCTCTTCGTTTAACGAGATTTGATCCTACGGTGGATGCAGAGGATTCTGATGAAGAGCATGCAACTCAAAATACCCTGAGTCAGCATCTATGTACCGAATACTCACTACTCACAAATCCACCACCAAATCTTCACAAGTGGACAACACTTGAAAATCGCGTGTTAAAGAAAGGGAAATGTTGCAGCTCCAAACTCTCTCATGTCAAGTAACGCAATTGATAATATGAAAATGAGAAGAAAAAATGAAGGGTAGATACTGCAAGAAGAATTGAGCTATTATGAATGCGTGGCCAACACAGGTGATATTGCCTCTGTGCTCTCTCCCTCTGGGATGGCAAGCCTGCTTTACTTATAGAGAAAATAGATTTAGGCATTGATTGAGGTTTTGTACTCCCGTCTCGATCTACTCAGTCCTTCATCATGCATTCAGTGGATATGAAAAAATTTCATAGAGAGTTACTGCAACGTTCAACGTGAGGTTACTCAACAATTCCAATACCACTTTCTAGATGCCACGAGTTTGTTCATGATCAGCTCCTCACTCCATAGCTCCTCATAGGGAACTGTCAACATCTCCTCCTTACGAAGGCGACAACACGAGCGGAGATAGCAAAGGAATTGGGCTTTTGCAATCGGCTAGGAGGCTGTGGCCACTCGGTCTCACAAACCAAGGGTCAAATCCCAACCTCAGCCGCATCATGGTCGTGTCTCTCCACTGCAATGCCTACACAGTTCATCTTTTGAATCTCCACTCCTTCTCCTCCTGGAAGGGAAATTCAATGGAAGGATATATGGGAGGAAGTTTGTTATTGTCGAGGAGCGGGAAGAGGGAAAAGTATGGGGCTATCGAGATTTTTTTGACAGAGAGGGTCTTTGTGATCTCGTGATAAAGTACGTTGTGACCCTGTGAATGGAATCCCCCGTCATTTTCACCGCTAAACAAAATCAATTCCGACGTCAATGGATTGGGACCATCGACCCTTAATGTTGGTGACCAGAGAAGGTGAGCCTTGTGCACCCGTCAGCTTAACCTCCTCCGATCCTGCAGCAGATTACCAGTAGATCACCACTCCACTCCGTTGCGCCACCAAGACACCACCTTGATTACTCCTCACAGAAGTGCACAAAGTTCAATGCCTGTCAGCAGTCGACTTCCAGATTTCCTCCAGAGTTCCTCACTCCATCGATGTCGAATCCACCATAAAATAGTGCCACAGAGACTCCTCTCCAAGCAGCTTTCTCTTTTCTTTGTGACAGCAACGAACGCCGAATGCAACAGCCAAATCTCCAGCTCATCAATCACTCCACACAACACTGGCAACTCGAGGTATGCCTCTCTCACCCGCACCCAGACAACCAAAAAACTAAAACAAAATAGATATATATTTTTTATTTCCCTCAGCCCAAAAGGGGCCGAGGTCTAGGCCCAAGCCCAAACGGGCTCCGATACCAACTCAGAAACTGAGCTTACAAGCTATCTTTCATTAATTAAATCAAGTTACATATATACATAAGGAATTGTCTCAAGATAGAGAAGCTATCTTAGACGCACAATAATTTGGTTGAGAGAATATCTTAATCTCAACACCAAACTAGGAACTAACCTATCAAATAAGAACAGACTCTATACATAGAGAAAACCACAACTAAAGACAAGTAGGAATTACATATTCCAACAAAAAATAGTTTGGATTGCATGTTATTGTTATCGTTATTAAACACTACTTACACAATGGAGATAGTTGTTTACAGATGATCCAATTCCACGCAACAAAACCAGGTTACCAGGTTACAGTAAGAAGATAACGCGTTGGCTATGAATAAGTTGACAAGATGATAAAGCATATCATATTTTACATGAATGGTATAAATGTGTAATGGCAAGCTCCAAATTCTTCACTACAACCGAGAGGCATATAAAAATATCTTCATTTTTGTTTTTGTAATAGGTTAAGTACATTGTAAGTAATTTATATAAATCAAATAATATAAATAAACAAATATATAAAATAGTTAATTCTTTCTTAAGCTGCATGCTTTACAATTTTCTACTTCTTTCTTAAGCTACATGCAGGGGTAATTTTGTGCAGGGGTTTTACAAATTTTCCCCATATCGATTTGTTCATTAGTTTTACAAATTTACCCCATATCGATTGATCGAAATACTCTTGCATTGATCGAGCATTGCCCTTAAATGTGGTGGAGGTAACCAATATGGTCCCGTGAGCGCACAATCTACTGAAAATTAGGAACCAATCATTGCTTTGTGAGAGTTTAACACAGCAGAAACATAACAATTAACACACAGCAGAAAACCATACACAAATGACACAGTGATTTACGTGGTTCACCCAACCAATCTAGGCTACGTCCACACAACAGGGCATTGGCAATTCTTTATTAATCAAACAGGAGATTACAAACTCTCACACCCTCAAACAATCCGTATGGATACCTGTTATATAGCAAGGAGAATCTAACTGCCTCATAAATCCTCTCAACACAAATTTAGGATGCATTAACTCCCTCCCAACAAACTGGAGCTAATCTAGGAACTAATTCCTAATTTTTGTCACCTACTGAGATTTTTTCCTATTCTATTCAAAACAAAAAAATCTCAACAATATCCACCTTGACAACAATTAGCCTGATGCCCTGTTATTATTATTTTATCTTTTCTGCAAGCCAAGAGAAGCCAAACACCAACACAGCTTCTCCAACAAAACTGGTTTCGTGAACATGTCTGCACCGTTTTCCTTTGTATGCACCTTTTCAAGAGAGACTCCCCTTTCAGTGATAACATGTCTTACAAAATGGTACTTAATTGGAATATGCTTTGATTTACTATGATAGGCCGGATTCTTAGCCAAATGTATTACACTTTGACTATCACAAAGTAACCTGATGTTGTCCTGTAACCTACCAAATTCACCAAGCAAACCTTTCAACCAAACCGCCTCTTTGCAAGCATGAGAAGCAGCAATGTATTCTGCTTCAGTAGTGGATAAAGCAACAATGTTCTGTAGCTTTGACATCCAGCTAATAGCTCCACCTGCAAGAGTAAAGACATACCCCGAAGTTGACCTTCTCTTATCCAAATCACCTGCAAAATCAGAATCAACATACCCGCAAACAAATTCACTACTCTTATTGTAAGTGATACAATAACTACTGGTGCCTCTCAAATACCGAAGCACCCATTTCACTGCTGACCAGTGTTCTTTACCCGGATTTGCCATGTACCTGCTGACAACCCCAACTGCATGTGAAATATCTGGTCGAGTAAAAACCATCGCATACATCAAACATCCTACTACATTGGCATATGGAATTAGAGACATATAATCCTTTTCTTCATCTGTATTAGGACATAAACTGGAAGAAAGCTTAAAATGGGAAGCGAAAGGGACTGACACAGGCTTCACATTATTCATACCAAACCTCAAAAGTATTTTCTCAATATACTTCTGTTGTGATAGCCACAGCTTACCATTACTCCTGTCTCTGAAAATCTTCATGCCCAAAATCTGTCTTGCTGCTCCTAGATCTTTCATATCGAATGTCCTTGCCATCTGAGTCTTCAACCTGTTGATTTCATCAATGCTTTTGCTTGCTAAAAGCATATCGTCAACATACAACACTAAGATAATGAACATGCCATTACTTAACTGCTTAAAGTAAACACAATGATCATATTCACTTCTTATATATTTTCGACTCAACATGAAAGAATCAAATTTCTTGTACCACTGTCGAGGCGACTGCTTCAGACCATACAATGACTTCTTGAGCCTGCAGACAAATTTCTTATTGCGATGCTGAAAAAACCCTTCCGGTTGTTCCATATAAATTTCCTCATCTAAATCTCCATGTAGAAATGCAGTCTTAACATCTAGTTGTTGTAATTCCAAATCAAGCAAAGCAACTAACGCTAACACAATTCTAATTGAAACTATTTTAACAACTGGTGAAAAAATCTCATGAAAGTCAATGCCTGATTTCTGAGAAAAACCTTTTGCAACCAGTCGCGCTTTGTACCTGTCTTCCGTATCATTCACACCTCGTTTCAGCTTGAAAACCCATTTACACCCCACAGTTTTCCTGTCTTTCAGAAGCTCAACCAGATCCCATGTTCTGTTCTTACTCAAGGCCATCATTTCGTCCTTCATGGCTGCTTTCCACTTGTCACTATTCGAACCTTCTATTGCTTCCTGATAACACATAGGTTCATCGTCATTAGCAGTAAATGCAACTGAAGTAACATAATCATCATACCTTCTCAGAGCACGTTTTATCCTTGTAGACCTCCTTAAAGCTGTTTCTGGTTGACTACCATCTGTAGGAACTTCTTGCCGATCAGTATCTAAGACCTGTTCATGACCTACATCTGAACCCTGTTCATAATCTGATTCTGAAACCTGTTCATGACTAGAATCTGAACTATGGTCATCATGAATATCATTAGAAGTGCTGTCAAACTGAATGTGCTGAAAATCAAATACATCATCCTGTTTCAATTTACTATCTACATCTAACTGTACAAGAGAGGATTCATTAAACTTTACATCTCTGTTGATGATGATTTTACGGGTAGTAGGATCCCACAATCTATATCCCTTTGTTCCAACACCATCCCCAACAAAGATATACCTTTTAGACTTTGGATCTAATTTAGTTCGCTGATGTTTAGGCACTAGAGCATATGCATCACAACCAAACACTCTGAGTTTAGAATAGTCACAAGGGTGTCCTTTCCATACCTCTTGCGAAATTTTGCAGTCTATCGCTGTTGATGGCGACCGATTTATCACATAACAAGCTGTAGCCACAACTTCCGTCCACAACTCCTTTTGCAACCCGGCGTTACTCAGCATACTCCTTGCTCTCTCTAGAAGAGTCCTGTTCATGCGTTCAGCAACTCCATTTTGCTGAGGAGTATAAACCGTGGTCTTATGTCTCTCGATCCCTGCATCCTTGCAATAGCTGTCGAACTCCTTGGAAGTAAACTCACCACCATTGTCAGTTCTTAAACACTTTATTGTTCTACCAGTGCTGTTTTCTACCAATGCTCTAAACTGCTTGAAAACTGAAAAAACATCAGACTTCCTTTTCAACATGTAGACCCATACTTTCCTAGAAAAGTCATCAATGAACGACAAAAAATATGATGAGCCACCATATGACGCTGTAGGGGCTGGACCCCAAACATCTGAATGAATATAATCAAGTATGCCTTTACTAGTATGTTTGCCTGTTTTAAATTTTTGTTTACTTTGTTTTCCAAACAAGCAATGCTTACAGAAATCTAACTTTCCAGACTTTAGATTTGGAAGTAACTTGCGATCAGCCAAAATCTTTAACCCTCTTTCGCTCATATGGCCCAACCTTTGATGCCATAGGCGAATGGAACTACTGTCATGTTCAGACACCGTAGACACATGATCTGACCCTATTCTTCCTTCTAATTGAAACAGATTTCCTACTTTCTTAGCCTTCATTACTAGTAAGATACCTTTATAGATTTTCATAACTCCACCTTGAATTCCAGTTTTATATCCATTTATTATTAAATTATACAGTGAAATTAGAATTTTTAAAATTACAGGAACATGTCTCACATCACATTAACAATTGGTGTACTGCATCTGGAAACATTCTCCACAGTTCTTGTACTATTCTAATATTAGATGTGACATCATTACCCATGTACACGACTCATCAGCCCAGTCTATACGTCTTAAACCATTCTCTATGAATACACATGTGGTTTGATGAATCTAACAGTAATGTTGATCATGATTTGACATATTAACGAGACAACACTTGTCACTCATACTGAACAGATCATCAGACTTTGTATACAATGGCATTTGCCTCCTTCTTCTGTGTCGAAGAGTCTCCTTTCTTCTCTGTTTGCTGTCTCTTCCAGCAGTCTTTCTTCAAGTGCCCCGATTTGCCACAAAACCAGCACTTTACTTTGCTCTTCTTCCCTTTCGACTTTGAACGCGAGTCGCTGTGCTTACCAGAGCGTCTTTCTCTAGAACGACCTCTAGCCATCATTGCCTCTGATGTAGAGGTGTCTGCATTCGACCTCTTCCTCGTCTCCTCAGACAACAAGGCTCCAACCACATCGTCAAACTCAAGGATGTCTACAGTACTAAAGCTTATGGAAGTAACAAAGTGATCCCACGATTCGGGCAATGAACACAATAGAGTTATTGCCTTATCCTCTGAATCAAAATTTACATCTAGACTTTGTAATTGTACCAATAGAGTATTGAAAACATTCAGATGGTCAGTAATCGAGGTACCTTCCTTCATTCGCAAACCATAAAGCTGTCGCTTCAGGAGAATCCGATTTGTCAAGGATTTCGTCATGTAGAGCTTCTCAAGCTTCGACCACAGGCCTGCGGCGGTCTTCTCTGACACAATTTTGAACAGAATGTCATCCGCCAGACATAAACGAATTGCGCTCAGAGCTCTGTCATCCAACTCATCCCATTCATCCTCCGTCAAGGAAGAAGGCTTTTTGCTTTTCCCCAACAGCGCTTTCGCCACGCCTTGTTGTACCAGAAGATCATGCATCTTTACCTTCCAGATCTCGAAGTTGTTTTTGCCATTGAACTTCTCAATTTCAAACCGGGCATTTTGAGTTTTCACCATCTTGTTTCAGCAAAAAACACAATAATCTCCAAAAAACCAATTTTTAAATAAAAAATTGTGATTTAAAAAAAAATTTTCCCTTGCCTTCCTTTAAGTGCCTCTCACTTCCTTAAAAAAAAATATATAACCTTCACCTTCCTTTCATACCATATGCAAATGATATTCATATTACAAATCAATTTAAAACACTTTTACAAAAGTACACCTTATAAATCGATATATATAAATCGATTTAAAAACATTTAAAATAATGTATATCGATTTTGTTTTTTAATATAATCGATTTGTATTTGTTTTTAAAACATTGCAATAATAAATCGATTTGTTTAAAGAACACATACCATACGTGAATTTAAAAAACTCCAAATCGAGTTCATATAAAACTCCAAATCGACTTTACACAAATATCAGTGGACGTCTGTACCTTCTTCCACATAGGCTCCACGCGGCACACTACATCCGGACGAGCTGTCATCGAAGTTCTCCAAATACGTTCAACACAATCTACCGGGTACTCCACGCACAGGTTTGAACATTGTTGGAGATATAGTAACGTAACTTCACGTCTGCCATCACCACGCGTTCTGCATGTCCTGGCAGAACACGCACCAGCAGCAGTTAATCCTCCACGCAAGCTCAGCAATCTCCACGCAGGTCTCCACCAGCACCAGCAATGTTCAACACACCTCCATCAGTCACTAGTCTGTTGGCATTCAATATATTATACGCAGACAGACAGTGGATATACGCTCCACCACACAGCTTCTTCAAACCTCCACGCAGGCTCACAAATCTATATGCATCGGCAACTCAGCAATTCGCACATTCACCAGCATTCTAATAGTTAGCAATGCCTGCACATTCAATCGATGAAACTAATCGACACCTCTGAGACCAGCGCTCTCGGTATGCGCAGGTCCTCCACCGCCACGGTTTAACGTAGCACCAAGAAACGCACAAACGCCACTCCTCCGCTGCGCCACGCCTCCAACATGCTCCGATACCACTCGTGGGAGTTTAACACAGCAGAAACATAACAATTAACACAGAGCAGAAAACCATACACAAATGACACAGTGATTTACGTGGTTCACCCAACCAATCTGGGCTACGTCCACACAACAGGGCATTGGCAATTCTTTATTAATCAAATAGGAGATTACAAACTCTCACACCCTCAAACAATCCGTATGGATACCTGTTATATAGCAAGGAGAATCTAACTGCCTCATAAATCCTCTCAACACAAATTTAGGATGCATTAACTCCCTCCCAACAAACTGGAGCTAATCTAGGAACTAATTCCTAATTTTTGTCACCTACTGAGATTTTTGCCTATTCTATTCAAACCAGAAAAATCTCAACATGCTTACATAGTTGCCCTTGTTTTCAAAGCCTAAGGAGGTGACATTCATGATGATAGAGATATTTTTAGAAAAATTCTTAAAAAGAAAATTAGACGGTAAATATTATATACTAATCATCAGCGGTATCAGAGTCTAATATCAGCAAATGCACCGCTTTGAGTCATCCATTTCCTTTTTGTTTTTTATTTGGGGAAGTCCTTCGCTAGCATTTAATTTTGTTTCCTTTAATTAACATACTATTATCATTCTATCATCAAAAACATTTTATTTATTATATACCAATGATCAGCGGTATCAGAGTCTAATATCAGCAAATGCACTGCTTTGAGTCATCCATTTCCTTTTTGTTTTTTCTTTGGGGAAGTCCTTAGCTAGCATTTAACTTCGTTTCCTTTAATTAACATACTATTATCATTCTATCATCAAAAACATTTTATTTTGTGCCTTTTTTTTCATAAATTTTCACATAGTTTAGATAGACATAATAGGAGAATTCTCATATTTTTTTATGGCAATAATTTTCCATAACTTCATTTATTTGATATAGAAAATTTCATGAGTTCAACTTATTACAAAATCACTTCACACGGGCGGCTACCTTAAGATATTATTTTCCATTCCATGAACATATAAGGGATAGAAGATATATATCCATCTTCTAAACGAAGTCACCTAAACCTCGAAAGTTCGATTTTTAGTGACTTCTTTGTATTACTCTTACGCCCCTATTTAAGAGTTCATTATTTCTTGAGTCGAAGGATTGTTTTTGGACAGTTGTTTTCACTATTCTCGGCAGGGACTTCGGCCACTGGTGTGGCTCTTGTTTAACTGGTAATACTCTATCCATTGCATGGAAAGAACTTAGATATAATTTTGCAATGAACTTGGGATAAATATAATTTTGCCAAAAGATGTGAGGTCATTAGCTTTATGCTCTAGGGAATCACAGTCCCAGAATAATAATTTTTGTTGTTGCAAATGACGTCAGAATAAAGTTTCAAAATAATAATTTTTGTTGTTGAAAACGGCGTCAGAATAAAGTTTACATTCCCAGGAATATCCCAGGGTTTATATTCATAGGATCCACCAATGATAACTTTCCTTGGTGCAATTAGGGTTTCATAATGCATGGTTATTTGCATTTGGATGTAATCAGCAGTTGTTTTATTAGTTTTTCTTTTAGGTTTTTATATTTTGATGTTGTTCTGAAAGATTTTAGGGATTAATATTTGTAAATGAGTTAATTTTTAATGGATTTAAAATTTATTTTCTATTTTTTTTAAGAGTGATTGAATTTGATAATTTCAAAAATAGTTATAATTTTATAAGTATTTATTTCAAAAATATTTATAATTTTAGAGGAATTACATAAAATTATTAGAAATATGAGTATTTTTACACAAAATATCACCAAACATTTCACAATTTGCATAAAAGTAGTAAAATTTCTCAAAAATTTTAAACTTAAAAGAAAAAATGTCTCGTATTATTCAATTCAGATCATAGTTACCAATAATTTAACAATGTCCATAGTTCTCTTATTCTTATTATCTTCATGTTGCCTGTGGAGGGAACAACTTTTGGAAACCCTTTTTGAATATCCATTCACAACTTTTGGAAACCTTTTTTGAATATCCATTCATCAATTAGCATATTATCTTCATATTGCCTATGAAGGGAACACCTTTTGGAAACCCTTTTTGAATATCCATTCACAACTTTTGGAAACCTTTTTTGAATATCCATTCATCAATTACCACATATCGATGGTAAATGAGATACATAGAAATAACCATGTCCTAGTGATTATACATAGAAATAGCCATGCCACCTAAGTAGTTTAGAGTGACCTTACCATTTTTAGTTTATCAAGAAATTAAAAGTAAATGTGACAAACAATTGTTTTTATATTATAACATGTTAAAGAAATTTTATATTTAAAAAATTACATTTATAAAAAAAATAAGAAGCTTAGTATTAAAATGTGATAGGTAAGTTTCATATTTAAAAATTTGTAAAAAAATTAAAATAGTTTTCTTTATTCTCATTTGGATGATAGTTATTAGCACATTAGAGGATAGTTGTTTATTATAATTGTTCGATGATAGTTTTGAGAAGATTAGAGGATAGTTATTTATTATAATTGTTTGTTCAAAATTCAATTAAAAAGGTCCATTTTCTATAATATTTTACAAAAAATAATTTAATGATTTTGGATTGAGTTTTCATTATTGATATTATTATATTGAGTTTATTTTTCAAATTTACAATACTAATAAATTTTATGTTTTTTTCCATTATTCTAAAATCATTATAAATAAACATAAAATATTAATTTTCATTTTTTAAAATTTAAAAAAAAATTGCTAATTTTTATAAAATCTATATTCTCTAATTTTAACCTCAATATTTTTTATATTCTAATTCGAATTTGTATTTGGTACTGTGAAGACAACTCCCTCTTTACCCCACATAGTAAAAAATGTTCCTCAATTCTTTTCATATTCCAATTCGAATTCATATTTGGTAACTACATTTAGATGGCTGTGATGAAGACAACTCCATCTTTACCCCAACATAGTAAAAAACTTTCAAACACCTATCTCCAATGATGGAGAAGAACAAACTCATGATAGTTTGAGTTGGTGCTGAAAGGACAGAAGTTGTTCGAAATACACTTCTGAAAGCCTCCAAAGACCAGGAGAATGATGCTTTTAAATTGTGAAACACTGCACAAAACCAATCGATAAAAGACAAATTGTATCTCACTCAATTCCCGTAATGTACAATTTTTTGTCTTCATTTCAAGGTTGATTGTGTGTAAAAATATCTATAATAGAATTTAGTAGAAATATTTTAGGAACGTAGAAATTCCACACTCTGGTAAGTCGGACTGAGGATGCGATTAGAAAAGGAATTTATGATGAAGATATACTAGTCAATAAGTACATTAAGTGTTCTTTTAACTTGGATTCGGGATTATATCTGTAAAAGTATGCAGAACAATAAGGAAGCTTCACCTCCTGCAAAGAATATTAATAGAGTAAACAATATATTTAGTTACATTTCATCATACTGATCTGTCTTCTGGAGAAGGTGGTGGGACTCATTGGTAATATCCAGGCCCTGCAAAGATATAGGTTTTAAAATTTGTCATCACTGGTGGTGTTGCAGCAAATGCGTTTGCTACTTTTTTGATCCATGATCTCAATGGTGTTTGTTATGTGGTATGGGAGATCAATTCAGGTTCTTTTTGGATAAGATCGATGGGTAGCTGATCTTTTGTTTGGGCACATGGCGATTTGTTGTTATGACGCCAGTAAGGATGCAAGTATGAAGATACATGGAAGGATTGCAGCAGTCAGTTGCTGATAAAATTTGGGTGGTCCGTGTGAGAGCATGAAGGTTTAGTGCTGTAAAAGGTGGTTGGCATGTTGGTACAGGCTTCAATCGTTGCTGTTCGAGATAAGGTGTTATTTGGAGAGCTCTTGTTCTATGTTTCTTGCTGGTGCTTTCCTGGAATTTTCTGTTTCGTTGAGTTGTAGTGCTATTGGGCCTATTCCTGGAAGCCCCTGGAACACTGTTCGGTTTTTACGGTGCTTGGATTAGGCGGAATTGGTGGTCGATTTTTTTTGAAATTTTTTCGATGAATCACAACTTCTGACTCTGACGACGGGGAGAGGACATTAAGATGGAGTGGTGTGGTACCTCGACGTTCGGTTGTAGTACTTCTTTATTTCCTCTAGGCTTTCCACTTATTATTTGATTCCTTTTTTGGTGGTTGATAGGAAGGGTGGTTGATGGTTGTTTATTACATTCGAATGATCGGGACCTGACAACATTGGGGATTGAACTAGAAGGTACCACTTGACGGAGGGATGGAGAAAAAATGGTGATAGTGTCATTTTTGGGACTGTTAGGGTGATTTTGTTTTTTTGGAGGTGGCATGGCTACATTCCACATCGTTTTTGTCTTGATCTGGGGGGTTAACCTTTGTTGACGTGGTGGTGAGTCATTTAGACGGGGGGGTCTAGGGTTTCTTGGCATCTTCATGGTGTGCCATGACTTCATGAGATGAAGGAATTAAATTTTTATCTTAATGACATTGATGTGGATCTCGAGGATCATGCATTTGTGCACGCACTCAAGGTGGCAGAGGACGAGCTAATCACTACGGTGCCCTTCCCTAATACACTCACAATGTCTTCCGGTCCAAATGCTAGTCACGCTTAGGAGAAGGTATTTTCTGATGCTCGTTGCGGGCAATCTCCGGCTGTTTCCGCGTTGAAGTCGATGCACAAGGTTGGCGGTGGGGTGAAGGCCATTAGGGCTTCAGAGGATTGTCGCCTTCTGAGCTTCGGCTCTGATACTTTATGGGATCATGTAGTGGGATTCTGTATTGTATTCTCCTAATCACACACTATTTTAACTTCATGCACAATGCAAAATCTCTTCTACTATTGATCATCACATGCAGAAATTAAATCAATTGCATGCACACATTGAAACCATAAAAATTCACACATATGAACACAGTGTTTTAACGGGAAAGCTTAAAAGCTGAAAACCCCAACTATTTGTATATAATATATGTTATAGAGATCATGTAACAATCCTCACACAAAGCTTCTCACAATCTCTGAGTACAATGCAATCACTACACACGAATCAGGCCCAATCATGCAAATCCATGCACTGAACTTTGCCACCTGCTAGCCTGCCTCTATTGCGCAATCCCTACTGAAGAATGGCTCTGAATGAACTCGAATCCACCTGGATTGCATTGCGCAATCCTCATTGGCATCTCCAATCACTGTGTGTTGCAAAACATGCAACACTATAGTCACAACTGATAGTCAACTTGCTCTTTCACCTACCTCTCCACTGGTCTCCATTGAAACTGTCCATGCACTGTAGTTAACTGATGTATTCTTCAGTTAATTAATGAGTTATTATTTATTGAATTAATTATTAATTAATTCACACCACTCTCACTAGTGTATCAATCAGTTAGACTAGATACAACTAGCTCAACTACGTCTAACTGAGTTAAACTGAACATAACTCCACCAACTACTTCTACAACTCCACAAAACTCTGTCACATGAGTTCTAAATGAAGTCCTCCATGCAATAGCTCCACTAAACCCTCAGGAATAGTGTAATTCCTTCTATCAGCTCTTGTGCTAGATCTGTGCACTTATCTGAAGTGCTCCAAGAGAATAAGATAATGTTTAGAGTCCAAATATTACTAAGAGCTAATAATATTTGACATATCTATTTTTAGACTGGCAATCTAAAAATATATTCGGCCCAATATGTCTAAAAATACAAGTCCATCTGTTTTTCCAACTTGACCAACCATCCACAAATAGCATCCTGCAACTCATAGAATATGATCGACATCTCTAAAAACAGACATAGTCTAAAAATAGACTTGCACCAAAAATAGCTTGCGAGCCCACTTAGTGAAGGCGACTCTTTTCACTCAGCTCATCATCTTGTTGCAATCTCAACATTCCCTCTTAACAAGATAGGGATTATCTGCCACCCCGATCCTGCCTCTGTGGTATTCGAGTTTGCTCCTGGTGAGCACCTTCATCAAGATATCGCATCCCGATCCTCCGTAGGAATGTAAGAAAGTAACATGATCTTCTGCTGCACATAATCTCTAATATGATGATACTAGATGTCAATGTGTTTAGATCTATCATGAAATATTGGATTAACTGAGAGTTTGATGCAACTCTGATTATCACAATATATCACAGTAGGATCTAAGTGTGAACCAAACAATCCAACTAGGATCTTCGTCATCCATATAGCCTCGCATGCAGCCAAACTTTCTACCATGTACTCGACCTCCACTAAACTGAGTGCCACGGATATCTATTTCCTACTTTACCAAGAAACTGCTATAGACCCGATACTAAATATCCCTCCAGATGTGCTCCTTCTGTCCGTTGGGCTCCCTGCCCAATATGCATATGTGAAGCCATGCAGCTTCACCTCATCCGACTGCCTGTACCATAATCCATATCCCGATGTGCCTCTGAGATATCTCAATACATGCTTTCCTGCCCTCCAAAAGAGCTTAGTAGGCTTAACCATAGCTTGTGAAAGCTGGTTAACAGCATAGCATATGTCCGGTCGTGTATTGACTAGATACATGAGAAAAGAAACCAACTGTTGATAAATAGTGGCATCCACTACCTCTGCTGATGTAGAATCCTCTTTCCTCCAACCACCAGGAAGAGGAGTGTCGATAAGCTTACAGCCTTGCATGTTGAACTTCTTCAGTATCTCCCGGGCATACTTTCCTTGAGACACAAACAATCCATCACTGCGCTGCGAAATTTCCAATCCCATGAAATAATGAAGGAGGCCCAAGTCCTTCATCTCAAACTCCTTTAAAAGATCAGCCTTGCATGAGTGTATCAACAGTTCATCACCCGTCAAAATCAAATCGTCTACATAAAGTACAATGATCAGCAACTTACCCTCCACCACAATCTGGTATAGGTTCAGATCCGCCTCACTCTCGGAGAATCCAAGTTCGGTGAAATAACTATCTATCTGTGTGTACCAAGCACGAGGTGCTTGTTTCAGCCCATACAACACTCTTTTGAGCCTGCACACATGTGACTCGCTGCTGAAGATATCAAAACCTTCAGGCTGATCTATGTACACCTCCTCCTCAATGACTCATTTGAGGAACGCAGTCTTCACATCCATCTGATGAATGTACCACCCCATCTGCGCTGAGAGAGCAAGGATAGTCCGTATGGAGGAATACCTTGCGACAGGTGCAAAGGTTTACTCATAGTCGATCCCCTCAATCTGTGAGAAGCACTGGGCAACAAATCTTGCCTTGTACTTCTCGACGCTCCCGTCAGCTGATTGCTTCACTTTGTAGATCCATCTCAAACCTACCACTGATTTCCCTTCCAGCCTTGGGATAATCTCCCATGCACTGTTTCTGACAATAAAATCATACTCTTCCACCATGGCATCTACCCATGCAGGGTCCTCCAGAGCTTCTTCGAAAGAATATGGTGCTGTCACGATACACTTGCTCATCAGAGCCATGTATCTAGTAAATCGGTCAGGTGACTATCTCTGTCTGTGCTGTGATGTAGGGGCTCCTACATTCTACGCTGCATCTTGATTCAGTTGCTCAGCTTCTATAGTGCGCTTCCACCCTCTGATGGTTGGCACTGCATGAGTGGTTTCTTCCACTCCATGAACCTCCTCTTGTTGTTGATCCACATGCTAAGGCTCATCCTTATGAACTAATAGATCCTCATGTGCATGCAAGTGTGGCTACCTCTCAAGCGAACACTTCATGGCTTTCTCCTCATGAAATTTGATATCCAGTCGCACAACAATCTTCCGACTGTCTGGAAAATACACACAATAGTTTTGGGGTGTTTCTGTGTACCCCACAAATATCCCAACCTCTGTGGTCTGCTTTAGCTTCTTCTTGGCATCCTTCGTCACATGAATGTAAACAGGTGAGCCGAAAATCTTCAAATGAGAAATATCAGGCTTCTTACCAGAAAACGCCTCTTCGGGTGTACTCATGCCAAGTACTCTATGAGGACAACGGTTTTGCACATAAAATGCATGTTGCATGCTTCTACCCACAAGCGTGTGGGAAGGCCCTGATCATGAAACATCACCCGTGCAGCACCCATGATCATTCTATTCTTTCGCTCCGCAACCCCATTCTGCTGTGGGTTATGAGGCGTTATGAGCTCTCTTCAAACTCCTTCTGTGCTGTAAAAGTCTTTGAATTTTCCAGAGATGAATTCACCACCATTATCAATCCTAAGAGCCTTCACCTACTTCCCCGACTCTTTCTCAACCAATGCCTTGAACTCACATAACTTTGTGTCTGTCTCACTCTTCTTCTGCATGAAGAAGATCCAGCACTTACGAGAAAAATCATCAACAAAGATCACATAATACCTGTGCTTTGCTGTCAAAGCTACTGAGAAAGGTCCACAGACGTCTGTGTGAATTCTCTCAAGGATCATCTTGGCGTGACTATCCTTCTCATGAAAGGTGGCTTTAACAAATTTTCCCAAAGTACATCCCTTGCACTGATCTGACTGTGCAAGTGTACCTTTGGGAAGCCCAGTAGAAATTTGCTGCAAAATTTTCAAAGCTCCATGGTGAAGATGGCCCAATCTCCTGTGCCATAGTTCGCCTTCATCTCGGCTCACTACTCCTTCTGATTTGCCTACCATTGTTATGTAGCCATCTACCTGCAGTTGATAAAGGTTCTTAACTCGAACCCCTATGCTCCAGGTTTCACCAGTTGCCTTACTGCGCAGGAAAGCATTTCCCTCGCTAAAGACAACATCATATCCCTTGTCTTCCAACATCGCCACCGAGATCATATTCTTCTTCAATCCTGGAACATGCATGACATCATTTAATATGAAGGGTTTACTAGACTCCCTCTCAAAGAAAATGGTCCCGATATAGGTCGCACTGTATCTACCATCATCGCCCATCTTGATGTGCACTCCAAGATCCTTTTCATCCAGATCACTGAACAAATATTTGTCTCTGGTCATATGGAAAGACACACCACTGTCAAGAAACCACACTGATCCCATCACACTTGACACCAAGCATGCGATTAGAGAAAAAATCATCTCAAACAGCGAGGCTAAGGCCTCTCCAGTTGCAGATCCAAAAGCCTACATATTTTTCTTCTTTTGTGGACAATTAGTTGCGTAATGTCCGTGTTGGTGACAATGAAATCACTTCACCTTGGACATGTCTTGCTTCTTTCCTTTCGCACCGGATTGACAAGGATTTTTCTTTCCCTTCCCTTTCCTTGCCTTGGTAGCCAAAGCGCAATTTTCTTCATCTTCATTCTTCGATGAAGATCCATCCTTGGTACTCCGCCTTATCTCCTCCTGCACAACATCCGACCAAATTCACTCCCATCCTAGAAATTTCTCCTGACCATTGACAGAGTCCTCATGGGAATGCCAACTCTTCAGAAGCCCAAGGAGAGCCAAACTCACCAAGTCCTCTTCATCTACAGTAACCCCCACACTTCCCAGCTCATCCCTGCACTGGAAAAACTTTGTGAGGTACTTGGGTATACTGTCGCCTTTCTCCATTTTTATTTTCCTGAGTTTATATTTGAGGGAAAACTTCCTCTGGTCGCTCTTGCTTCGGAACAAGTCTGTCAAAGCTTTCCACATCAAGAATGGATAAGATTTACCATGAACACTGGACACTATGTGATCCTTCACACCTTCCAACAGAATCCTTCGACATTTAGTTGTCTTCTTTTTCCATGCGTCAAGTGCAACAGCATCGCTAGAAGAAAGTTTTGGAGTTTCTGCATCTATGAACTCATTCAACCCATTATCCTCCAGCACCGCCTCAATCTTTTCCTTCCATGAAATATAATTCGAGCTGCCCTCAAGGGCATACTCTAATCGCAATCCATTGAAAGACATCTCAACTTCGACACCAAGAAAACACTGCTACAAATTCGAATTCCACTAGCACAAAACTCAACCACTTCAATAATTTGCAATTGCTCCAATGATCAATATAGCTCTGATACCATGTAGAAATTATATAACTAATGCGTTATATATCCAATATTCTCCTGATCACACACTATTTTAAATTCATGCACAATACAGAATCTCTTCTACTATTGATCATCACATGCGGAAATTAAATCAATTGTATGCACACATTGAAACCATAAAAACGGGAAAGCTTAAAAATTGAAAACCCAAACTATCTGTATATAATATATGTCATAGAGATCATGTAACAATCCTCATACAAAGCTTCTCACAAGCTCTCAGTACAATGCAATCGCTACACACTAATCAAGCCCAATCTTGCAAATCCATGCACCGATATTTGCCACCTGCTAGCGTGCCTCTACTGCGCAATCCCTATTGAAGAATGGCTCTGAATGAACTCGAATCCACCTGGCTTGCACTGCACAATCCTCATTGGCATCTACAATCACTGTGTGTTGCAAAACATGCAACACGATAGTCACAACTGATAGTCAACTTGCTCTTTCACCTACCTCTCCACTGGTCTCCACTGAATCTGTCCATGCACTGTAGTTAACTGATGTATTCTTCAGTTGATTAATGCGTTATTATTTAGTGAATTAATTATTAATTAATTCACACGACTCTCACTAGTGTATCAATCAGTTAGACTAGATACAACTAGCTCAACTGTATCTAACTGAGTTAAACTGAACACAACTCCACCAACTACTTCTACAACTCCACCAAACTCTATCACATGAGTTCTAATTGAAGTCCTCCATGCAATAGCTCCACTAAACCCTCAGGAATAGCATAAATCCTTCTGTCAGCTCGTGTGCCAGATCTTTGCACTTAATTGAAGTGCTCCAAGAGAATAAGATAATGTTTAGAGTCCAAATATTATTAAGAGCTAATAATATTCGACATATCTATTTTTAGACTGGCAGTCTAAAAATAGATTCTTCCCAATATGTCTAAAAATAGAAGTCCATATATTTTTCCAACTTGAACAACCATCCATAAATAGCATCTTGAAACTCATAGAATATGATTGACATGTCTAAACATAGACATAGTCTAAAAATAGACTTGCACCAAAAATAGCCTGCAGGCCCACTTAGTGAAGGCGACTCTTTTCACTAAGCTCATCATCTTGTTGCAATCTCAACAGGATGCTGGGATTGTAGTCTGTCGGACCTAGGTTCTAGGGCATTTTTTTCTTGCTCTTCATCGTTGGGACACTAGCTTTCACCTAATCAATAATGCCCCTATAAATCATCTGGTCTGGCGCGCAGTTATTCGAATTACCCTTAATATTCGGGAACTTTCGGGCACTGAAAGCCATTGGTGACTGTATCGGAAGATGCAGATTTGCAGATCCTAAATGTCATGATGTTGTTGATAAAAGGGTTATATGGGTGCTCATCAAGCTGCCTTTTGTTGGGGGTTTGTCAGCCGAGATCGATTTACAGTGGGAGGGGGTGATATATTGACAACAAATCAACTACTAGCAGGTACCTTTTCGATATTTCTTGTGTCACGAAATAGGACACTTGATGCGGAGATGCGTGAAATGGCATGATGACTATAAGCTGAACTAGGTGAAGCGTTATGACGTTGGGTCTGGTGCTGATGATGCTCGTTTGAAACATCCCAAGGTGATGGTGAACGCTGCCACGACTATGTCGGGTAAGTTTTCTCACTTCGATAATCCTTCCTCTGGTTATTGTGGTAATATTGTCCAAAATCCAACTTCGAATTCTGGGAGTTACTTCTGAGTGGGTTGTCGACAGTGCATTCTATTCCCGGAATGCCAAGGCCTAAGGCTTCAGAGGGAATTTCTGGCTCTTGTCATAGCCTTAGGTTAGCACCTTTTGTTACCCTTCATCCAAAGTCTTCTATATCAAGGCAGTTGCAGCTCTCTAATCCTTCCATTGAATCCTCTGTCGTTAATCCTCGGGAGGTCCCTTTGAATATTCTTCAACCACTGTTTATCCCTTGTCTTAACTCTATTAGTGATAATCCATCACCTTTTGTGTCCTTCGGTGTGCCTGTCATGGAGGATGTTCCCCCACTGTCACCTCATTCGCCTTTATCTCACGCTGAATTCTGTTCTCCTCAAAACTTTGTTGGTAGTGAGACTGAGTTCTTACTTGCTAACTCGGACATAGGCATGGTCCCTCTCAATGTGGTTTATGGTCCCTCTTCTCCTACTATTATTATCAGTCCTTCATCATGTTCAAACATGACTATCCGTCGGGGGAGGGGTACCTCGAAGAGGAAGAAGAATTTTGTCTCGGTGTCTGATATCAGTAACAATTTACAGGACAGAACTTTCAGAGATGTTCCTATGTTGCTGGCTATTGGGAGGGTCCTCAAAGCATTGACCCATGCTTCAGAGTCTCCCATATGAAGATTGTGTCTTTGAACATTTGTGGATGGGGGGGTCACAATAAGATTATGTCTCTCAAAAGATTCTGTGTTTATGTTATGCGGTCTATTTTTCTTTTTCAAGAAACTATGGTGTGTTCGGATCGATCTATTGTTGTTCTGCGTTCTTTGTTTCCAGAGTGGAACATGGCGACAACCAATACAATTGGGTTTTCTGATGGTTGTGATGCTCTCTGGAATCCGAGGCTGGTTACCATAAAACCTTATGGTTTTTCTGGTGGAATGATTCTTTCTGGTTATTGCAGGGGCTTTCGTCACTGTATACATGTCTTAAATGTTTACATGCCTTGTGCTGATAAATCTAGTTTTTGGTTGCATTTGGAGGATTGTGGTTTTTTAAATTTAAAAAATTCCATATATGTTGGCGATTTCAATTACTCCTTTTTTTCCTTATGAGGAATGGGGGAGTATTGGTAGGGTCGACCCTTTTGCAGTGGTTCTTAAGGGAATTTTGCTGGACGCTGATTTGGTTGACATCCCTTTGTCAGTTAATGGTCCAACTTAGTTGAATGGTAGGCAAGGAAAGCAGTTCATTGGGAAGCGTATTGATCGCTTCGTGGTTAGCTCGGGTCTAAGAATGTGTATGAGGGGTATTAAGGATAAGGTGGAGGATATCACTCTATTTGACCATAGACCAATCACTTTGATGTGGGATTTTGAGAAGCGGCCACCGAATTATCCTTTTAAATTCAACAAAATATTGTTTAAGGATGCTGAGTTTAATGTGTTGATTAAAGATTTTCTTACAACAACATAAGAGGGAAGTGGACATCTCAGTAATGTCACGCTTGGCCAATATTCTGAAGGGTTTAAAGACTGTCATCCAAAGCTGGGAAAGGGATAAATTGAGGAAGGAAAAGGAAAAGATAAGGACTCATATATTAGAAAGGAGAAGGTTTCTTAAGATGGTGGCTGAGGGTACTCAGACCAATGATTTCTGGGATAGAATTAAATTCATTGAAATGGAACTCCATCAATTTCTAAAGAATGAGGAGGAATATTGGAGACTAAAAAGTAGAGCAACCTCACTGTCAGAAGGTGACAAAAACTCGAAATATTTTCACCGTCATGCTTCTGGTACAAGGAAGGATAATGCAATCTAGGATATTGAGTATGGAGGGAGGTATTTATGCTCTACTGAGGATATTAAAGTTGTTGCGGTTGATTATTTCAGGTCCCTTTATCAACAATGGGCGATTCCTATCTTGGAGGAACAGCTGGAAATGATCGAAGATTTCCATGTTATGCTTAATGATGCTAATAATAATAGGTTCTATGGGGAGGTGTCTGTTGAGGAGATCAAGATGGTTTTAAAATTGTTTGCTGATGATAAAATTCTGGGGTCGAATGGCTGGTCCCCAAATTTTTTTCTCCATTTCTTTGAGGAATTTATTGTGGACTTGATGGAGCTGGTTGAGGAAGTGAGAGTTACGGGTAAGATAAATGGTGCTATCAACTCAAATTTCCTTGTTCTTATACCGAAAAAGAAGGGGAAACTAACTTTTGATGATTTCAGACCCATTTCATTATGTAACACAATCTACAAAATTGTGTCCAAAGTTGTGGCAGAAAGAATGAAGGGTGTTCTCTCAAAATTTATCACTCCAGAACAATATGGTTTTCTGAAAAACTGAAATATTCATGATGTCGTTGCAACAACCCAAGAAACCATTCATACTATCCATTCTAAGAATATGGAAGTGGTTGTGATGAAGATTGACCTTAAGAAAGCCTATGATAGGGTTGATTGGATTTTTTTTGCACCTGGTTCTGTTTAAAATTGGTCTTTCCCAGGAGGTGGTTGCTTAGATCATGGCCTGCATTACCAACACTTCCATGGTTGTAGTTATTAATGGTTCTACTTCAAAGTTTTTTAATCCTAGTAGAGGATTGAGGCAGGGGTGTGTCCTGTCACCTCTTCTATTTATTTTAATTATGGATGCTCTAAGTATTCAAATCAACAGGGCTGTGGTGGATGGAAGGTTCCATGGCATTGAAATTAGCCCCGAGCTGAAGTCTACTCACAGTTTGTTCGTGGATGATATTCTCATATTTGGGATGCTGATTAGGAGCTGCTGGGTGGTACTGTTTGAGATTTTAAAAAAAATTAGTGAAGCTACAGGGATGATGGCTAGTGTGGAAAAATATTGTATATTTTGTGCTGAGGGGGACAAGTTGAGCTTTCAGGAGTTAGTAGATTTATTCAATTTTAACAAGGCTCGACTGTCAGATGGGCTAATATATCTAGGATTCAGAATGAAAGCATCAGAGTATACAGTGGATGAGTGGAGATGGTTGATAATTAAATATAGAAAGAAGCTTAACACTTGGTCAGCAAAGTGGTTGTCTAAAGGTGGTAGACTAATCTTGACAAAGGCTATCCTTCAACAAATCACTGTTTATTAGGCTCACCTTTATGTCCTGCCAAAGGAAATTATAAAGGATATTCGAGATATTATGGCAAGGTTTATATGGGGAGGGGGGAGAGAAACAAGATCCATTCATCTCGCCAAATGGGAAGCATTAGCAATCCCAAATGATAATGGGGGATGGGGCATACTTGATATGGAGAGTTTTGGTAATTCCCTCATCATTAAGTCATTATGGCGATGCTTGCATGGTAAAGGAAAGTGGAACGATATCATAAAACAGAAGTATTTGAGAGGGGTTTATGTGGAGGATTTAGCCATCTCAGGGTGGGTTGACTGTAGGCATAGATCGGATATTTGGAAAGGTTTCAGTAAGCTATGGCCTGTTATGATGGAGCATATGAAATGGGTCTTTGGGAATGGGGAAAAAATTCTTATTGGAAGTGGGATGATGCTAGGAATGGATGTTTTCCAGCCAAAAATTGAGGAATTAGTTCACCAGTTAAATCTAAAGGGGATATTCTTTATTAATCAAATTATTGAGGATTGGGTTGGGGAGACCCCGAGATGGAAAAACCCGTTTGAATTGGATTTGGAAACTAAATGGCCAGTGATGTGGCTACAATTCACGATGAGGATGATGTTATAAAATTAAATATTATGCAGCAATGAAACACATATAATATGCGGAAAATACAAGCACACAAAACACATAAAACCAGAGAGACATAGATATACGTGGTTCACCCAATTTGGGCTACGTCCACCCCGAACAGCCAGTCCTTCCTTTCTATTATCTAGCAAAATGAAGAGACAAAACCTACAACAGATCCACTATAAGATCCTCTGTTCTCTCTCACAGTCTCCCTATTTGTTTCTCGCTCTGAGAATACACACATAATACACAGCCACAATACAATACCCTCATATATACAAGGGGGTTGCCTTCTAGGGAAAAAATCCCTAAACTAAACATAACTTCTATCATCATATCATCTGCTTATGAATGGCCCAGATTGACTAGAAATTACTATACTTTTACAAGGCAATTTTACATCTGTTTTTAGCTTCGGGGGCGCTGCCCCCGAAACCCTCCACTAGGGGGGGGCTCCAAAAAGCGTTGCCGCCCCCCCTGGACCTCCCCACGGTAGAGATTAATTACGGGCAGCGTTGCTGCCCCTTTTAAGGTACAGGGGTCCAATGTTGTGATGCAAAGTAAACAAGATAATCAGGCTCCACACCCAACAATCTCCCACTTGGAGACTGATTGTAGCAACTCCATTGCTGCTTCATTTATTGAACAATGACTCCTCTTTGGACATGGTTGTTCCTCATCTTCATCGTCATCCTTGAATACCAATTGAAATTGAGCACATTCTCAGTTTCTCCCTGGTTACAACTTCCGTTAGCATATTTGCAGGATTCTAGCTAGTGTGTATCTTTTCCAGCTTCAACTCTCCATATTCCAATACTGACCGTATGAAATGGTACTTGAGATGTATGTGTTTAGTACTGGAATGAAATGCCGAGTTATTTGCAAGATGAATGGAACTTTGGCTATCACTGTATAACGTACCCATATCATGCTTCTTACCCAATTCATCCATAAACCTTTGTAACCAAATTATTTCTTTACTAGCCTCTGTAGCAGCAACATACTCTGCTTTTGTTGTTGAAAGTGCAACAACACTTTGGTTTTTTGAAACCCAACTGACAACTGTTCCACCTACAGTAAATACATATCCTATAGTGCTCCTCCTGTTATCTCTGTCACCTGCCATATCTGCATCAACATATCCTTTTAGAGCAATGTTTGAACCACCAAAGCATAATGCTTGATTTGTGGTACCTCTCAAATATCTGAGAATCCATTTTACTGCCATCCAATCTTCTTTTCCTGGATTATTCATGTACTTGCTTACAACTCCCACTGCATGTGCAATATCAGGCCTTGTGCAGACCATTGCATACATTAAGCTTCCAACTGCTGATGCATATGGAACTTTAGACATATA
The DNA here is from genome assembly GCA_034641835.2 of Pinus albicaulis. Lineage (NCBI taxonomy): Eukaryota > Viridiplantae > Streptophyta > Pinopsida > Pinales > Pinaceae > Pinus > Pinus albicaulis. Next base: position 1,618,113,031 of record CM076570.1, on the reverse strand, counting down.
ATCCATGTCTTCTTGGGTCTTGGGGCACATCTCCTTACTAAGTTTGAAATGGCTAGCAAAAGGTGTACTAACTGGTTTTGCATTCTGCATATTAAATATTTTCAAGACCTTTTCTATGTACTCATTCTGAGACGGTGTTAATTTGCGATTTTCCCTGTCTCTAGATGTCCTCATACCAAGGATTTGTTTTGCATCTCCCAAATCCTTCATTGCAAATGAATTTGCCAATTTTCTTTTGAGCACATTTATTTCCTACATGTTAGACCCTGCAACAAGCATGTCATCTACATACAATAACAATATAATATAGCTTCCATCATTTTTCCTTTTCAGATAAACACAATGATCAGAGTGACATCTAGTATAACCTTGTTCAGACATAAACTTGTCACATTTTAGATACCACTGCCTTGGAGCCTGTTTTAAGCCATACAAGCTCTTCTTTAGCCTGCAGACTAATTTTTCTTTCCCTTTGACCTCATATCCTTCTGGTTGCTCCATATAGATCTCTTCCTCTAGATATCCATGCAGAAATGCTGTATTTACATCTAACTGTTCAAGATGTAAATCTTCTGCTGATACAAGACTTAAAATAATTCTGATTGAAGTCATTTTAAAAACAGGAGAAAATATTTCATCAAAATCAATACCTTTCTTCTGTGCAAACCCCTTCACCACAAGTCTATCTTTGTGCCTCTGTTTTCCTCCATCTTCTTCCTTCAGCCTGTAAACCCATTTATTCTACAATGCAGTTTTACCTGCAGGCAACCTGACTGAGTCCCAAGTCTGGTTATGCATTAAGGAGTACATCTCTTCTTCCATGGCTAGCTCCCACTTCTTCCTTCTTTCAACGTGCATTGCTTCTTCATAACATTCGGGTTCACCAGAATCATTCAACAATAAATAATATAATGAAGGAGAGTATCGTTCGAGGGGTCTACTTATCCTGGTAGATCTTCTAACACCACTTTCAGGTGTTTGAGGTGCATACTGCTGTTGTGGTTGTTGATTATTATTATTTTCAGGCACCTTTACTTTTTCAGTTATCTCATCAAGAACTGTGTATTCCTTGCTTTCTTTTTCCTGTTTCTTTTCCTGCAACTGATTCTTATACAAGACCTTTTCATTGAATATTACATCTCTGCTCCTAATAATTTTGTGATTTTCATAATCATATAAGCGATATCCAAAATCATTAACACCATATCCAATAAAGGTACATTTCTTTGATTTTGCCTCAAGCTTTGTTCTATTTTCTTTATTAATATGGACAAAGGCCTCATAGCCAAAAGGATTTAAAAAAGAGTAGTTTACCTTTTTACCTGTCCATGCTTCCTCTGGAATACCACCATCCAAGGAACTTGAAGGCCCTCTGTTTATTAGATAAACAACAGTATCTACAGCATCTGCCCAAAATTGTAAAGGCAATCTTGCATGCAATCTCATGCACCTTGCACGCTCCATGACTGTTCTTTTCATTCTTTCTAACACACCATTTTCTTGTGGTGTTCTTGGAACTGTCTTCTCTATGCGAATTCGATGCTCTAAACAGTACCTATCAAACTCTTTGCTGCAATATTCACCTCCATTGTCTGATTTGAGACACTTCAACTTCGTTCCTGTCTCAATCTCAACCAAGGCTTTCCATTTCTTGAAAGTATCAAATACATCAGATTTATTCTGAATACAATAAATCCATGTTTTTCTAGTTGCATCATCAGTAAAAGTAACATAATAACGAGAGCCACCGAGAGATAATACCTGAGTAGGTCCCCATACATCTGTATGCACAAGCTCTAATTTTTCGCTCTTTTTTTCTTTCCCAACTCTGAGAAATCTGACTCTCTTTTGTTTTCCATAAATGCCATTTTCACAGAAATCAAAATCAACATTCTTCAAACCTGGCAACAAATTTCTTGAGTGAAGAATCTTCATTCCCTTCTCACTCATGTGTCTGAGCCTATGATGCCATAATCCTGCATCTGCTCGTTTGGAAATTAAAGCATTAGCAAAGTTAGAAATACCATTTCATAAATACAATGCACCAACCTTTTCACCTTTTGCTATTACCAACGCTCCTTTGGTGACCTTCCAAGTTTTATCTGTGAAAGTTATCACACAACCTTCACTGCCTAACTGCCCTGTTGAAATCAAATTTTTCTTCAGATCTGGAACATGCCTTACCTCCTTTAGTAGCCATTGGTTTACATTCTATTGTTTTACAAGAACTTTACCCATTCCAACAATTTTACAAGGTTTATCATCACCCAAACGAACTTGTCCAAAATCTCCTTGAACATAGTCATGAAAATATTTCTTATCAGGTGTGGCATGGAATGAAGCCCCTGAATCTACAACCCAAGAATCAGTAACATTTTCGAAAGAAATAATCAAAGCATCTTGTAACATATCACCTGTCAAATTTGCTTCATGATTGTTTTCCTGCTGTGCATCTCCTTCTTTTCCCTTCCAAGATCTAAAATCTTTCTTTAGGTGTCCTCTCTTTCTGCATTTCCAGCACACTATCCCCGATATAGACTTGGATTTTCCTTTCCTTGATTTAATGCAATAACCCAAGATCTTTCCTCTTTCCATTCTTCTGCCCCTAGACTCTGCACTCAAAGCATTACCCGATGTCTCACCAAAGCTTTTCTGTCGCATTTCCTCGCTAAGGATAGCACCAACAACATCATCAAACTTTAAAGTACTAGATCCAGAGATAGAGTTACTAATGGCCATAACTAAACCATTCCAGCTTTCTGGAAATGAGCACAGAAATAAAAGAGCCCTAACTTCATCATCAAAGTTTACCCCTATAGAACTTAACTGACTGGTAACTATATTAAAATCATTTAAATGGTCTACAACAGATCCACCTTCCGACATCTTCATATTAAATAATCGTTTCATAAGAAATACCTTGTTTGAGGCCGAGGGTTTTTCATATAGTTTCGCCAATGTTTGCATCAAACCCTCTTTTGTTGTTTCCTTCGAAATATTGAAGGCGAATGATGCCGCAAGGCACAACCGTACTATTCCGAGTGCCTTTCTATCGAGAATGTTCCATTCCACATCTGTCATGGCCACCGGCTTCTTTGTTTTTCCGCTCAATGGTAGGTATAGATCTTTCTGATACAGATAATCTTCCATATACATCTTCCACAACGGGAAGTTTTGGCCATTAAATTTCTCGACCCTAAATTTACCATCTTCTGCTATTGCTCCCAATCGAACCAGGAACCCTTCTTTCCTACGAGTTTATTAGCCAAATAGACCTTCGGCTCTAATACCAGTTGATAGAAAATTAAATATTATGGAGCAATGAAACACATATAATATGTGGAAAATACAAGCACACAAAACACATAAAACCAAAGAGACACAGATATACGTGGGTCACCCAGTTTAGGCTACGTCCACCCTGAACAGCCAGTCCTTCCTTTCTATTATCCAGCAAAATGAAGAGACAAAACCTACCACAGATCTACTGTAATATCCTCTGTTCTCTCTCACAGTCTCCCTATCTGTTTCTGGCTCTAAGAATACAGAAATAATACACAGTCGCAATACAATACCCTCATATATACAAGGGGGTTGCCTTCCAGGGCCAAAAACCCTAAACTAAACATAACTTCTACCGTCAGATCATCTACCTATGAACGACCTAGATTGACTAGAAATTACTATACTTTTACAAGAAATTTTACATCTGTTTTTAGCTTCAGGGGCGTTTCCCCCAAGCCCCCAGCCAGGGGGGGCTCCGAAAAGCGTTGTTGCCCCCCCTAGACCCCCCCATAGCAACGATTAATTACGGGCGGCGTTGCTGCCCCTTTTAAGGTACAGGGGTCCAATGCTGTGATACAAAGTAAACAAGATAATCATGCTCCACACCCAACAGTTGAAATCTTTGGGCTTGTGTAGGATGCTTGAGGGAGATTGGCTTTTATGGGAAGGTAAGGAAGCTAAGAAGGGATTGAAAGCTAAGTAAATTTATTCGAATTTGATAAAAAAGAAGGTAGCATAGGATACTGTTTGCTGGTTTAAACCTTTATGGAAAACCAGAGTCCAAATTAAAATGATAATTTTTTTATGGTTGGTGTGGAAGGAAAAGAATTTAACTTGGAGGAATCTGAGAAAAAGAGGATGGTAGGGACATCAAATATGTTTGCTTTATAGACAAGAGGTGGAGGATAATCGTCATATGTTCTATTTTTTTTCCTTTACCCTTTAAATTCTTGATATTGTTTGTGCTAAGCTTCAGATCAGTACTCCGATTTATAAATCGACAGAAGAATGCACAAAATTGTGGCTTAATAGGGGGAAACCTGTTAGGATCATACCTATTCTTTTTCACTGGTATATTTGGTGTAATCGTAATAGGAAATTTTTCGAGGGTATATCATGTTACCCCATTAATATTTCTTTTCAGATTATCATTTCTTGGGATCAATTAAAGACTGATAAAAATCCCCCTGACGATCTTTCCAAATGCTTTTTTCTTCATGAGGTCTTATATCCTGTGGGATTTTTTGATGGGGCCTTTCAAAATTCTATTTGTGGCTGTGGAGCTTGGTTACTGATGTCTCCAGATTTTCATTACAAAATCTATTGGAGTGGTGGAGTTGGAACGAATACGAAAGCTGAAGTGTTGGCTCTCTGGGGGTTGTTGTAGTTTGCTAGTCAGTTGTACATGGACAAGATTCAGATTATAGGGGACTCTAAAGTACTGATTGATCACATGAACAGGAAAGCATTAATAAATTTGGGCTCAATGGTTCACTGGCTGGAGAGAACTAATATTTTAAAATTATCTCTTTCCACCATGTCTATAGGGAGAAGAATAGTGAAGCCGATTGATTATCAAAGAAGGGATTGGTGGCTAATTTTGGTGAAATGCATTATCAGCTGCATAGGGCGGATGGTGGTGGAGTTAATGGTACTGTGAATCTCCTCTGAGTTGTAGTTTCTGTTCCTGGTCTCTCTAGGAGTATCTCTTTTTTTCTCTATTTTTGAAATTAGTTTGGTGCTTATGATGTAATACATGCCCATGAGAACACCTGACCAAGTACACTTCTGTCTGGGAACATAGTTTTTTTTAGGTGAGATTCAATTTTTTGTTCTAGCCCTTTTGACAGGAATCGTTTTCGATCTCCTTGGTGAGATGTTTTGTAAGATCTTTGTATATTTTTTTTTGAAAAAGTATTGGTATGGATGATCATGATTTTTTCTGGTACATAATATATAACCAGAGTATTTTTCGTGTTGAAAAAAAGAAATATTTTAGAATCTGATTGGAAATATATTCTTTTTATCGTATTCTAAAAATATGTTGAAATCTAACCTAACATGCGGGCTGATGCGATTAAGGCAATTGGTCTAAGAAGCCTTACCTTTTGCATTGTTACGGATTTCTATGATGTAATTGTTGTAATGTCGAGCTGTAACTGGTGCGTTTTACGACATATAATGCTTTTCTTCGATGGAAGCATCATGTTACATAGTAGGGAAGACCTTGGAGACCATTCATTCCTTTAGTCGATAAGCAGTACTAATCACAGTTAGTCATTTTCTATCTATATCCACAGTACTCACATTGTCTGTATACACAGACAAATTTACCTACGTGGAGTAGAGTGGGTCACAAACAGCCGAGAGGACGAGGAGGTAAAAATACATATGAAACACCCAGAAAGCCATGGTTGTTTTATATATTATGACTTGATTGAAGTGTACATGGAAGATTTGTATGTACCATTTCATTTTTATATACATATTCCTCGCAATTGGCTTCCAGGTTGAATTTACAATAATGCAGTTGCAATTATTGCACAAATATCTCAAAACTGCATGCAAAGTCACTGTTGGTTTGTTTCATCTTGGGAGGGTGCAACCCCTGCGAGAGGTCCGCAAAAATACGGTCATAGATATGGCATAATAAAATATTGTTATATAATTAGTATTGGAATTTAATTCCTACTGCTCGCATTAATCAACAGAATGATGGAGTTATTATGAAGGGATCGAAAGACGGCAGAGTTAAGGCAGATGTGAAGTTGCAACGCCGTGGGATAAGTATGAAGGTGATGCAGGCTCCGTTTCTATCTGCAACAACCACCTACATTAAAACACCCACCAACCATATTTATTACAGAGGCAGCAACATTCCAGAGGGGTGAGGGAAATCACGGGAAGGCTTTTTGAAGCAGCCCTCGGAAAGCATGAAAGGAATTAAGTTTTAAAACTTTAGGATAAAGTTAAATGTTTTAATTTAATTTTGAGTTGCTGCATATGTTTTAGTTTTAACGTTCGTTAAATTTTATTTACCGCAGTTTATTTAGATTTTTAACAGTGGTTATATATATTATATATATATATATATATATATAATGCAATATAAATATGTCATGAGCATTAAAAAGAACAAAAAGGAGAGCATTGTATTGTGGATATAGTTGTTGTGTATTGTATTTTGAAAGCCCGAAGGCTGAAAAACAGAGTATAGAAACAGAGATAGAGAGAAATTTGGAGGTGCTGCGTGTGTAGCAGTTGGTTGAAATTTTTATTTGTGATTCCAAAACACAGTTCTGAAGAATTGTAACAGAGTTTGTTTTAAATGAAATAGAGTTTCATATTTCATCTTTGTGTCTAAAAATTAATTTTAGTTTTTTATCTCTGTGTTGTAGAAGAGGAATTATTTTCCTCTCTGTGTGTTAAGGAATTACTCAGAAAATTCCAACATGGTATCAAAGAGTAGTCTAGGCTCTTTGAAGGTGTTAAAGAAGTTGAAGGAAGGAGTTTGTTGCAACAGTTCTCCAGCAGAGTGAAGGCTCAGCAAAAGTCCAAGGTATTTCTCAAAACAAATTTTATTGTTTGATGTTAAAATTACAGTCCAGAGAGATTTAAAAGAGAAGTCTCAAGAGTTTTAGAGACAGATTTTATTTTTCAGTAGAGAGACAGTTTATTTAAAAACACAGTCACAATGGCAGCAACAGGCACTAGTCTGAAAAATCCTCAACTTCCATAGTTTAATGGGAAGAATCATGAATATTGGGCTATCACTATGAGAACTCTGTTTGCCTCATGGGACATATGGGAGCTAGTTGAGAATGGCAACCCAGAACCAGTAGATGCAGCAATGTTGGCTACTTTGACAGCAACAGAAAGAGATTTGCTAAAAGATAATAGGAAGAAGGACTCTAAAGCCCTCTTCTATATTTTTCAATCTGTACATGAGAGTATTTTCCCAAGGATTACAGCAGCGAAAAAGTCTAAGGAGGCATGGGATATTCTCAAAACTTCCTATCAAGGCATGGAGAAGGTGAAGACAGAAAAGTTGCAAATGCTGAGGAGAGATTTTGAAACTCTCTACATGAAAGAGTCTGAAAATATTGTATCATTCTTCACACAAGTTATTTGGTTGGTTACGCAGGTAATGTCTCATGGAGAGACACTTGAATACAAAATAATTGTGGAGAAAATATTGAGAAGTCTACCCTCAATATTTGATGCCATAGTAGTGGCAATAAAAGAGACAAAGGATCTGTCACAATTTACAGTGGATGAGATGAGTGCATCCCTGATGTCTCATGAACATAGATTGAACAGAGGATCAAATTCCTCATTGGAACAAGCTTTCAAGACCTAAATGTCTTTTGGTCGAGGAAGAGGTCAAGGCAGAGGTAAAGGGAGAGGAAAAAGCCAAAACAGAGGGAAAAACAGCCCTGGAAGTTCGAGTGGAAGGAGCAGCAATCAAAACCACAATGAAGGCTCAAGCCAACAACAAGCTAATGGAAAAAGGTATGATAAATCCAAAGTCTAGTGTCATTATTGCGAGAAATATGGGCACTATGCCAATGAATGTAGGAAAACGCAAAATGACATGAATAATAGGGAGAATGCTAATTTTGCAAAAGAATAAAATAAGAACTAGAAGAATGTGCTGTTAACATGTAATATAACACAAGATAGACAAGATGATGTATGGTTCTGAGACTCAGGTTGCAGTAACCACATGACTGGAAACATAGCAATGTTTGCCAATCTGGATGAAGATGTTAAATCTGAGGTAACAATAGGAACTGATAGTAATATTTCTATCAGGGGAAAAGGAAGAGTCAGTATCCTGGCAAGAAATGGAGAACATAAGTTTATGTCGGATGTATATTATGTACCTGGCTTAAAATTTAATATTTTGAGCATTGGACAGCTCATGGACAAGGGCTACAATGTATTTTTTAAATATTATGTGTGCACAATTATGGACATACCTCCAAGCAAGAAGGTCATTGCAGAGGTGCAAATGACAAGAAATAGGATTTTTCCTCTCAAGCTCAGAGCAGACTTGAAGGAAGGAAGAGATGTAGCAGCTGTAACACAAGAGGTCTTTCAAGAGGAAGTGAAAGATGAAGGTTGGTTATGGCACTTGAGATTTGGACATCTCAATTTCGGAGGCCTGAACTTGTTGAACAGAAAGGGAATGGTAAAAGGATTACCACTTATTGAGAAACTGGACAGCCTATGTGAAGGTTGCATCTTGGGCAAACAACACAGAGATAGCTTTCCAACAGGAAAGAGCATAAGGGCAAAGGCACCCTTAGAGATTGTCCACTTTGATTTGTGTGGACCAATGCAAACACCATCTTTAGCTGGCAACAAATATGTTTTGACATTCATAGAAGATTACACCAAAAAGACATGGGTGTATTTCTTGAATCAAAAGAGTGAAGTGTTTGAGAAGTTCTGCCACTTCAAAACTCTTGTTGAGAAGTAGAGTCGACACTACATCAAAGTGTTGGGAACTGACCGAGGTGGAGAATACATCTCCAAAGAGTTTCTGCGTTTCTGTAAGGAGAATGGCATACAGAAGTAGTTTACCACGAGGTATACACCTCAGCAAAACGGTGTTGTAGAAAGGAAGAATAGGACCATCATGGACATGGTCAGAAGTATGTTGAAGGAAAAACATTTGCCAAATGAGTATTGGGCAGAAGCTGTCAATTGTGAAGCGTACATCTTGAATAGATGCCCAACCAATGTTGTCATGAATAGAGCACCTAAAGAAGTGTGGAGTGGCATAAAAAAACATGTCACCCACACGAAATTTTTTGGATGTGTAGCTTATGCACATGTCTCGGATCAGCTAAGAAAAAAATTGGACAGTAAGGGGGAGAAATGTATCTTTGTTGGATATAGTGATGAGTCCAAAGCATACAAACTCTATAACCCATCCACCAAGAAAGCAGTAATAAGCAGAGATGTACAATTTATAGAAGGGGAAGCTTGGGATGGAAGTTTAGAGAAAACAGTGAACGTGAAGGCTATTATGTCTCATGAAGAAGAAGAGGAAAGGACACTGGCAAATAATCCCTCCTTGGTAGCTTCTCCTCCACCACCACAAGCACAAAAAACCACACCACAAGCTGGAAATAGAACAACCTTGAGAAATCAAGGAAGTGCTTCTTCAAGCACACCACAGGGTACTGAAACACCCTCGAGTTCAAGTGGAACTACAAGTACACAAAGAAGATAGAGATTCAGAAATTTGAGTGAGATTTATGAACAAGGTGAGGTAAATGATAATGCCAGTCTGAATTCTTTATTTGCTTTGTATTGTCATGTTGATGACCCAATTCATTTTGAAGATGTTGTAAAGGAAGAAAAATGGATTGAAGCAATGGATGAAGAAATTAGTGCAATAGAAAAGAGTAGTACAGGGGAGTTAGTGGATTTCCCAAAAGACAAAGAAGTCATTGGAGTAAAATGGGTCTATAAGACCAAGATGAATGTTGAAGGCAAGATTGAAAGACATAAAGCAAGACTTGTTGTCAAAGGCTATAAGCAGCAACAAGGGAGAGATTATGAAGAAACCTTTGCACCAGTTGCAAGGATGGAAACAATGAGAACAGTGTTGTCCATAACAGCACAACACAAATGGAAGGTTTACCAAACGGATGTGAAATCTACATTCCTGAATGGAGTGTTGAAAGAAGAGGTATATGTTGAACAACCTCCAGGCTATGAGATTGAAGGCCATGAGCACAAAGTATGCAAGCTGAAGAAAGCTCTTTATGGGCTGAAGCAAGCACCAATAGCATTGTACAACAGGATAGATGCTTACCTGATTGAAAATGGATTTGAGAAATGTGATGGAGAACCCACACTCTACATAAAGGAAAATGATTGTAAGATACTTACTTTTGTTTTATATGTAGATGATTTAATTTTTACTAGCAATGAAGATTCTCTCATTGCTGATTTTAAAGCAGTCATGAAAAGTGAATTTGAAATGACTGATTTGGGTTTATTAAGATATTTTCTTGGAATTGAAGTAAAGCAAAATGAAAATGGTATTTTCATTTCCCAAGAAAAATATGTTGATGAAGTGTTGAAAAGATTCAACATGCAGAATAGCAAAGCAACTGGAACTCTAACTGTCATGGGGTTGAAGTTGAGTAAAGAAGACAACAACAAGGATTTTGATCCAAAACTGTTTAAAAGCATAGTTGGCAGCCTTATGTATTTGACTGCAACTAGGCCAGATATAATGCACGTTGTTAGTTTAATCTCCAGATTTATGGAAAGGCCGAAAGAGACTCATTGGTAGGCAGCCAAGAGAATTCTCAGGTATGTGAATGGAACGAAGGGGTATGGTATCTTATACTCCTCATCTGAAAATTTTAAATTGACTGGTTACACTGACAGTGATTGGGCTAGAAGTGTAGATGATAGGAAGAGTACATCTGGATATGTGTTTCAGTTGGGATTGAGAGCAATTTCATGGGCTTCCAAGAAGCAACGAGTAGTTGCTTTATTAATAGTAGAGGCAAAATATGTGGCAGCAACATCAACATGCCAAGTAGTATGGTTGAGAAGAGTACTCAGAGATTTATGTCATGAATAAAAAAAAGGCACAACCATTTACTGTGATAATAGCTCAACGATAGCTTTATCAAAAAAAATTGTCTTTCATAAAAGAACAAAGCATATTGATGCTAAATTTCACTTTATAAGAGAACTGGTTAATAATGGTGAAATTGTTTTGCAACACTGTAGAACAGAGGAACAATTTGCTAATATTTTAACAAAGCCATTAATGCATAACAAATTTAATTATTTCAGGAAATGTCGGGGTACACAGGAAAACCCAACAGTTGAACTTAAGGGGGAGTGTTGGAATTTAATTCCAATTGCTAGCATTAATCAACAGAATGTCAAAGTTATTATGAAGGGATCGAAAGACGGTAGAGTTAAAGTTAAGGCATATGTGAAGTGGCAGAGCCATGGGATAAGTATGAAGGCGGTGCAAGCTCTGTTCCTATCTGCAGCAACCACCTGCAATAAAACACCCACCAACCATATTTATTGCAGAGGCAACAACATTCGGGAGGGGTGAGGGAACTCACGGGAAGGCTTTTTGAAGCAACCCCCAGAAAGCATGAAGGGAATTAAGTTTTAAAACTTTAGGATAAAGTTAATTGTTTTAATTTAATTTTAAGTTGCCGCATATGTTTTAGTTTTAATGTTGGTTAAATTTTATTTACCGCGGTTTATTTAGATTTTTAACTGTGGTTATATATATTATAAACATGAGATATTTATAATATATATATATGTATTTTGTAATGCAATATAAATATGTCGTGAGCATTAAAAAGAAAAAAAGGAGAGCATTGTATTGTGGAGACAGTTGCTGTGTATTGTATTTTGAAAGCCCGAAGGCTAAAAACAGAGTATAGAAAGAGAGATAGAGAGAAATTTGGAAGCGCTGCATGTGTAGCAGTTGGTTGAAAGTTTTATTTGTGAATCTAGAACATAGTTCTGAAGAATTGTAACAGAGTTTATTTTAATTGAAATAGAGTTTCATATTTCATCTCTGTGTCTGCAAATTAATTTTAGTTTTTATCTCTATGTTGTAGAAGAGGAATTATTTTCCTCTCTATGTGTTAAGGAATTACTTAGAAAATTCCAACAATTATGTCATTATAAGAAATGCAAATTAATTCACATGGGTTATTAATACATCACAATCAAAAACCAGTTTTTAATTTGGTATCCAAAAGGAACTTAGGATTTATGAATTTCAAATTCTATCATTGAGTCATGTAATATGAGTTATCTAATATATGTTTGTGAAAAGATATCTAATAATATCAGTTATTTAATATTATATAGGTATGTGAAAAGAGTGTTACTATATATTTGGTGAAATTTTATTTTCATTAACATGGTATTGGGAATTTCAAACTCCATTTCAATCTGCCATTCCACATATTAAGTTAGTGAAAGGAATCTCAATCTCCATCCAATTTACCATTTTCTATTTCAAGTTATTACATCAAATTACTAAATAAAAAAATCTCAAATTACAATTAGAGATAACTTTTCAAATCACCATTCCACATATCAAGTTAGTTATAAGAATCTCAAGGAGTAATTAGACACAAGGGAAAGAATTGGCCAATTTTTTTTGAAAATGTCACACATTAGTAAATTTCTAATATTATAATAACTTTTAAATTAACAAAATTTAAATACCATATATGTTAAAATGATTTTTTTTTACTAAAAATCACTTTATAATAAAAAATATATAAAATTATAAAAAGTTATAGAAGTTTTTTTCCTTAATAAATTAAAAATTATTTTTAATGAAATAAAATGTTATTTTATATTTATTGAAAACTATAATTTAAAAGAAAATTAAAATTACAATATTAAAAATTATAAAAGTTTTTTTCCTTAATAAAATTAAAGATTATTTTTAATGAAATAAAATATTATTTTATATTTATTAAAAATTATAATTAAAAATAAATAAAATGTTATTTTATATTTATTAAAAATTATAATTAAAAAGAAAGAGTTAGAATTACAATATAGAGGGAGAAATGTTTTTTCAATTAAAGGAAGATAAGTTTTATAATTAAAAAAAATATAAAATTAATATAAAATTTTTTATTTATATGAAATTTCAATTTGAAAGTTTAAAATTGAAAAACAAATATTAAAAAAATTAATTATTTATATTTAAAATGTGGATGTAAATTCATAAAATGTAATCATTATAAAATATGTATATTTTATCATACAATTAAGAAAAATAATAAAAAATAAAATAATGATAGTCCATATTAACATATTAGTTATAAAAAATATTTTTTTTATTTTTTATAATAAATATATCATATGCAAATTATAAATAAGTGACCATAATAATCAGATAAACTAACTTTATGCTTAAATGATGTAAATATGTTATATATATTCTTAGTGAAAACTTTAATGTAAAAGTCTAAATAGTGAATGATTAGACATATTTTTATTAACTATGCTTTCCATACCATGTCATAAACTTGCATGGTATTTTCAAAATATGTAAACATATTTCATAAATTTAGTATTAGGGTTCAATACTATCTTTGAAAAATATGATGTCTATGGGTCCACTAGAAAAAAAGAGAAAGACATTCAAAGAAATATCAAATAATCCTAATAAATTGTCTAATTTTTTAACTTTTCCCTTTTCCATATTATCATATACTTAAAAATTCTTGACTAAAAAAACTTAAGAAATGAAAAGATAGATAAGGCTGAGCCAAGCACCTCCTATGTGTGGATCACATATATGGATGACGAGAAGGTCTCTTAAATAAGGTGGATGAGCCACTTGTTTTTAAAGATGAATGAAGATCATCTCCACCGTCGTGGAATGAGTTTGGACCATTTCATATATATATATATATATATATATATATATATATATATATATATATATATATATATATATATATATATATTTTATTTTATTTTATTTTATTTTATTTTTATTATTATTTTTTTAAATTATCTTATTTTTATTTTTATATGATTTATATTAGATTAGGAATATCATTAGAAGAATAACAAAAAATATTCATTTTTTAAAATATTTTGAATATAATTTTTAAATTGAATAATGATTGTACATCATATACTACATGATATAATATTTATTTTGAACTATGTTCTTATTAATTAAATTTTAAAATATTCTAAAAAGCCAAAATAAAAATAAAAATAAAAATAATCAGTAAAATAATTTTAAAAAATAAAGAAAAAAATAATAATAACATATTATGTATATTTACAAGTTTGAAATTATACATTTTGAGTGGGCTTAATGGTTAAGAGAGTAGAGTATGTATGTCTTGATAGACTTACCAGTCAAATCACTAAAGTGTTCCAATATTTTGGACTAAAAATGTGTAACATGGAGATGGCCAACTCAACTATATCATAACTTTACAGTTTTGAATTATAATTTCTTCACATAACATTTTTATTTAGTGAAAAATAAAGCAAATGATTTTTGGTAATGAAAAGTAAATCGAAGGTAACCTCAATAGATATTGATTTGGATGCGAAATTTTTTATTTTATAAAATTTTTTAAGTAGTCCTTTCTAACAAAATATTTATTAGTCTCAAAGTTTCAATTTCTTCAAATTCATTTTCAATGCATTGAAAACCATTGGAATCCTAACTAAATTTTCTTGAGTTTGTACAATAATTGATTTGTTGAAGAATATGTGTATAAAATCCTCTGTATTTTTAGTTATATTGGAAATATTAAGAATATATTTTTAATAGGGTTCAAATTAAATTGATTATTTTTTTTGAAGAGATTTCTTGCTATTTATAGAAAGGCATAAAATTATTTTCCATGCAAATGAAAATTTAAAAAAAAAAATAAATTCAAATTTGAATTAAGAGTTTTTGGAATTTTTCAATTGAAAAGTAAGAAAACTTTTGATAACATGTTATACTTTTCATTATTATTATTTTCAAATTTTTTTTCTTTATTAATCATTTTTTAAAAGACGATAACAATTAACAAAAAAAAGAAAAATTGTGACAAATTTTCCCCATATTATCATAATTCAAAAAAAGAAATATTATCATGCATGGATATATCAACTATTTATTAAACTTACATCTTAATAGTGAACATTGAAGATCTAATGTTGAGATTGTGGTGAATTGTTTTGCTCCTCAATGAGGAGAAATAAATTCAATTAGAAAGGGTTCCCCATCCTCTTGTTCCTTAAATTTAGAAATGGTACCTAGGAATTTTTCATGACTCCGATTTTAAATCTTCTTACTTCCTACTCTAGTTGCTTGTACTTACCACCTACTTCACCTGCTTTCCTATACTATTTTCTCTATTTACTTACATTTATGAATATTACTTGCATGTTTCCATTATGCCAATATAATATGACATAGGAAAATAGGCACTAGAGATCAAAATTGATTCAATGTAGGCATGATTATTGATGATCAGACATTCAATCACGAGTAATTTTAAACATTCACTTTTATTGAAAATAATAATAATATTTTTTTGTTCTTTTGCAAATGGTATTCTGCATCATAATGTACATGTGCACTATTGGGCCTATAATTCATATAACAAACTATTATTGTAAGTTATATTTCTTATATGAAAATTTGAGTTTATGGAGGTTTTAAATAATAGTAGAAGCTTTTTTTTAGGTTAATGGATATTGTGTCATATCCATAAAGAATACTCTATTTTGATTACTTTAAAAAATCTCATTGCTATTTTATGAATAATAAGACAAATCAATATATAATAAAGAGAAATAATTTCATTATATTTAAGGAATGACATCCATGAAATGAAAGAGTACATATTCCTATTGAATTCCCTCTATAATTCCTATATAGATTATATGTAATGTTTTGATGAATTATCTACATAAAATTTATATATCATTTAAGTAAATAGGCCTATTCAATTTCTTCTACATGATTCCTATATAATTATTCCTATATAATTGCAATATTGGTGAATTAGTGTCTTTCAAGTATGCTCATTAAGTATGCTAAAAAATTTAGTTTAAGATAAGATTTATAATTTGATTTGCAATTTACAAAACTTAAAATAAAAACACGATATGTGATATATATTGAATTGAAAATTAATTTTCTTTTTCATGTAAAAAAATAATTAATTTATTTTAACTTATCAAAGCTAAAATAAAACCAACCTTTCAATATAAAAATACAATATGTAATATATATTAAATTCAAAATTAATTTTCATTTTCTTATAAAAAAAACAATTAATTTATTTTAACTCATTAATATTAAGAATAAAAAGCTAAAATAAAACAAACTCTTCAAAATAAAATACAACCTCCCCCTTCAACTTTGATGTTGATCATCCTTGGCTTTATTAGGAATACATTCCCAATGTTGTTGTCTATTCCAATTTCCAACCCCAATGAGCTCTATGGGAAATATTAAAATATTAAGAATACATCCCCAAGCTAAAACAAACCCTTCAAAATAAAATACAACCTCTCCTTTCAAATTTGATGTTGATCCTGTTGGCTTGGCTTTATTAGGAATACATTCCCAATGTTGTTGTCTATTCCAATTTCCAACCCCAATGAGCTCTATGGGAAATATTAAGAATACATCCCCCAAGATCTAAAGTAAATATTAATTATACATCCCCAATGCTGTTGTCTATCCCTCAGTACAACACAAAAGAAAAGCTAATTTTGTCTCCAAATAAAACACATAATTAGAGCAAAAGAAAAGCTAATTTTGTCTCTAAAAACAACAAAAAGGTAGAGCTAGTACTGCTAATTTTATGACTATAGTCTGAGGGATGCAACGCTTCCCCTTTCTCACAAGTCCTTTGACAAATGACAACAGGTTTATCACCACCCAAAAGCTGCAGAACCACTCTTCAAATGGCTTGCCTCTCAATATATCATATTTCCTTGCCATGGAAAGTCCAGTTCTTGAAACAATGGCTACCAAGTTTATAAGCAACATTGTTGTTGGTGGAATGAACAATGAATATGAATAAAATGTAAAGTCACCCTCATTAAACTCATCCTCGTCCTCAGATCCCTTTGGAGTCACCACGAAAACTATTTCACAAACTCCTATTAACTTCATTATAACATCAAACATGTCAAACACCCATGGAGATAAGCAGAGGATAAGCCACATATTTTAGTTATTCCACCATTCTTTGATGGAACTATCAATTCGAAGATATTCCCACAGCTTAAAGCCATAGGTTGAAACGAACAAGTAGGTTCCTATCGTTGGGTGGTAGATACATCTTGATACAAGCTGTCTTATCTCAATTTGTGGTCTATTGGTCTCATTTGTTTTTTCGTTTTTTCTACCAGTGAACGAAGTTAACAAAATAAATTTTATTATTGCAAACTTTATTTGGGCAGGTTCCTCGGATCATAGAAAAATCCATCTCTGCAAATTGGAGGCAATCTCCATTCCGAAAAGATCTGGTGGATGGGGTCTCTCAAATCTCAGATTATTCTCGAATGCGTTGTTGGTTAAATCCTTATGGAGAGCTCTGAAGGGCGATGGAGTATGGTCCAAAATCATTTTTCACAAATATGTTGAGGGTGATCATATTCGCTCTCTTTACTTGGGATGTCTATGGACTGTGGATAAGGCATCCACCATCTGGCGTAGTTTCCAAAGGGTGATGCTCTTATTGGGACGAAGACTCGTATGGGATTTTGGAAATGTAAAAATATCCTATTAGGTGTCGAAAAAATTGTGGGTTTTGAAAACGCCTTTTACATTGGTTCACGTCTATTGCACAGACTACACCATAGTGGTATTTTTTCTCTCTTTGATCTTATATATTGCTGGAACCTTGGGGCTCCCATATGGAAATCTGCTGAGATGTTTGGGTTACGGGGTAGTGAGGTTATCAGCTGAGAGAGTCTTAAAATTTTTTTACAGTCAATGGGATTTTTATTCAAAGGGGAAGGCGGCGTTCTAGTTTGGAATGGAAATCACGAAACGATGAACCCCACCATAAGCAGGTTCACCTTTCATGTAATCATATGAACCTGCAACTTCAAAATTCTGTGTCAAGCTGCAGATTCATAAACCGGATACTTCGATCTTGGGACCTGTGGGTTATAGGCCCATTCATATCCTTTGGAGACATCAACAAAAAATTACTTACTCAAAGGTTTGATCCCCTCGAGGATATCATAATCGACTTTTTTTAAATACAACACTTTTAAACCCTCTTGGCAATGTAATATTATATTGCATTTTGAACCATTGGTTCCCACAAGATTTAACTCATATCAATTATTCCCACAACCAATCTCATATATAAATCCAAAGCAATTTAAAACAAAACATTACCATTTTACAGATCCTTGACAAGTCAAAGCGTTGGTCCCACCTTTATGTTTCTCCCAAGCATAACGCGAAAACAATGGTTTCGCTACTGAAACCACTAACCCGTAACCTCTATTTGAAAGGCGTTCAAATCTAGGAAATGTCCACCGTTTATTGGCTTAACCTCGATCCTCTCGGACCCTTATCGCGTGATTTTTCGTAAAACCACTTACCTTTCAACTGTCGTGTGATACCACCGGTTTGGCTTTGTCGACAACGCCTTCGTAGTTTATCGTTTCCGGTTCTGCTTTCATCTCATGGTTCCATTGCTTACTCTGCACTCAACGAGGATCATTTCTACTATGTGTTCAATGGATAAAATTGGCTCCTTACGGGTATCAGTTTCCACCTTAAAAGAAATTTCATGCCAACATACCAAGCCCTCTCATCTTACTTGACAATACAAACCTTTGCGGAGGTTTCATTTGGATGAAGACTTCGGTAAGTTATGGATTATATTCCACTCAGTGATTCTGCTTCCACACTATACTGTTAATTACAGTTCTTCTTTCAACTAACAACGAGCCAGAATTGTCACTGGATCAAAATCATAAAACTAAAGCAATAATAAACCATATTCAGACGCACAGATACATAGAAATCACACATAATCAATATTTCTATTATATACAAGAACATCGCTTACAAACATCTAACGCATTTCAGCCTTAGCCCAATTCCTTTTCTGGTTACATTGTACTTCTCCTATATCTCTCTCACACACTACAGGCTCTCCTTTTTATAGGTTTTTACAAAATATCAAGAAACGATTACATAAAACTAATTCCGTTTTAACAAATTTTGTCTCAAATTTGTGTGACTGTCGACATGTCCACCTCTTCGGGGTTTAGATTTCGAATTTAATTTGAGTTGGTTCGGATGCCCCTGCATCAGGAAAGCTAAAGGGTGCACGATTATAGTTAAAGGATGTATATCAACATCAAATTTCCAAAATGACACCTGACCCTAAGCTGTCTCCTTTTTATTTTGCATGCAAACTTAAAATCCCTACAAATATAGTATTATTTGCATGGTTATTGTGGAAAAACATAGTACTTACTTGGGAGGTACTACGCAAGTGGGGATTTTGTGGTCCTGGAAGATGTCCTTTTTGCCATCAACATGATGAGACTTCTTCCCATTGCTTCTTTACTTGTACCTTCTCTCTTTCTATTTGGTAGCATTTTGCAGGGTTATTGGGTGACCCTTCTCGGAGACCTATTGATTGTATTCAAACCATTAATTCTTGGGCTGCTACGAATTGCTCTTACAAATCCTTACACTTTTATGTGTTTTAGGAAATCTAGTGTGCCCGGACTCGCTGATATTCCCTCACAACATTCCAAGATTATTGGGAAGATTGTCTTGTGGATTAATTACCAGCCTTTTATCCCACCTGCCATTATTGACCTCTCTAAGAGGAATCACCCTCACCATATAGATCTCCCAACTTTATATTTTGATGGTGCAAATAAGGATGGATTATGTGGTTGTGGCGCCTGGATAAAGCTTGCAAACAAGGACTGATATCACATGTTTTGGAATGGAGGAGTTGGCTAAAAAAAAAAGGCGAAAATTATGGCCTTATGGAGTGGGTTCTTGATTTCTTATCATCTAAAACTCCCTTCTATTCACATATATGGAGACTCGAAATACAACATTGATGGGATCATCAGCAGAAGTGGAATGCTATGCAGCTTTAGCATTGGTTGGGTACAACGGATCAAGTATCTACTTAGAAAGTTTTAGTTCTACACCATACAACACATTTATAGGGAGAATAACATGCGTGCTGACCTTTTATCCAAAAGAGGTATGTTCTCGACTTATGGGGCCATTCAGATCTTGCATTACAGGGCTTCCACACTAATGGATTCTCAATCTTTTCCTCTTCCATAATCTAGTATCAAACGAGCCTGGTCCTTTCAAGCGAGCCTGTTTATATCTACAAGCGAGTGGGATATCCTTTTTTCATATGTAGCTTTTTCTAGGCTATATTATCTTTGTATGATCGGATCCTACTTTCTACATTAGCCTTATCTTCATAATCTTCCTTATGTTGTTTTGTATTAGATGACCTGATACCACTCGCCCTCATCATGTTGTTAGCTCCATGGATGTTCTAATTAGTACATATATATATGGTTGCATTTCCGTTTATTGGCATGTCGGTTTCTGTTTTGACTATATGGCCCGTTTGTACTGTTCATGAGATGGACTGGAATGCCTCTGGTTTTATATTAAGCATTCTATCTGGCATATGAAATAATGTAAGAATGTAAAAACTAATGTATTGAAACATGATCTTTCTAATCTGACGAATATGAACTTTTAGTGCATAACAACTTTTAGTACATAACAATGTTTTTTTCGTTGTGAAAAAAAGAAGAAGGTTGAAACGAACAGTGCAATTGCAACTGCAAAAGTAGGCTCTGAAGTCTATAATATTAAGAAGGGATGCATGTAAGGTTTATGGAACTCAACCAAAACATGAATTCTTGTGAGAGAGTGTATATTTCCACAGAGAAATTTGAAGAAATTGGGTGGAAGATGTTTAATCTTGTCCAATGTTTCTCGTGAATATTTAACTCATAATCCTACATTGAGAACTAGAGGATGGGTGTGATGTCCAGAAAAATTTAAACATTCTCCAACAATTTCTTCCAAAAATTTCTCAATATGAACTCTTATATTAAATTGGTGTTTAGTGAATTGATTTCATTTGCCTTACCCCGGGCAAGAGTGATTTTCCACTTAATAGAGAGAAAGCTGGCAAGAGGGCATAGCAAAACGTTGCCACTGAATATATTCCCCATATATTGAAATAGGTATACATCATCCTCTGGCGTAGCATAATTCTTTAGTGAATGTTAAGAACGGGCATAAGTTGCTCACGAATACTTCCAACAGCCCAGTGGCCCATCTCTTCTGCTACGCAAGACTGTCTGGACCATTTCCCATAAAGGTTGGCTGCTCAGGTAAGCAGAATAGAGAATTCCAACCCATGTAATGGATTTTCAGCCCAGTCATAACATCCTCAATTGGTTATCGATACATCCATCCTATCTGCAACAAAAAATCATTTCATTCTTCTTCAGGATATGTGAGTTGTCTTGCCAATATTTTGTATATCGTTTGTTAAAAGCATGCAAAATGAAACATAGCTGAGAAAACATGTGAGAAGCTATGTGCATTCTACAATCTTAATGGAATGATGAACTCTTATTTACAAGTCAATAAAATTGGTTATTTTTATTTGAAGAATTGCATATTTAAAAAATATTATTGGAAAATATTTTCATTTAGTTAAAACTAAATCATTACTTTCTTATGAAATATAAATTTAAAATTATTCTTGAAATCTATAATCCAATTATATTTAACTTAATATTATTTTATTATTAAAAATAAAATAAAATACCCTACCTTGAAAAATGGGGTCAATTTAAGTTGGTATATTTTATCAATGGTTAATTAATTCGCTGATTGTCCTACAAGCTAAACACAGGTACTAGATATAGTCGAGGTGGTTCACAGACAAAATTGAATCTGATTGTTGTAATAGGCGATTAATCCATGTTGGTATTAAGTGAAACAATTACTCTTTTTTTAGTTAAAATTCAAAAATATTTCTGAAATCTGTAATTTAATTAAATTAAATTAATCATTTTAAGTTTTATATTTAAATATCATAGGTTATTCACTCCAGATAGTTTGATGAGTGGTCTAGTTAAGTAAAAATCTCTGCCAAATCTTAGTCCTCTATTATAAGGAATCGGTTCAATATTTTTTTGATCCATCAAATTGAGTAAAAAGAATTCCACCCATCTATAAATCTCAGAGATCATTGCCCTTTAAGATTGCGGATAGCGAGGGCGGATCAGACGGTAAGGACAACGGAAGTTGAACGTCGACATAACATTGCACCGGTCTCGATGGATGGCCAGCAACCAGGTATTACTGTTAACTCCTCCTCTGATGATGAAGCATATAAAACAGTGAATGGACAACATGAATTCTCGGTCCCCGATTCGGTTATCCCTTCTAATTTGGCTAGTCACCCATCCATTGCTAGGAATCTATATAGGGTTCTCCAACCCGAGTCTCAACATGTCACAAATGCTGCCCATTCCATACGTGATGACTCTGATGGCCCGGTTCCATGTCCTTCTTTTTCTCCCTCTGACCCATTCTTTCTCGCCAAAAATCCCATCTCATTGCCTGATCAAGGGAACAAACGGAACCCCGATAAAAGGTCAATGAACGTGGCTGTCTCTGGAGATATAAGAACTATGGTTCCCATCCACACTGCTGGCACTTTCTCTCCTATAAATGACCCACCTTTATATAAATCATCCAGTTTCTTTGGTGGGCAACATCCGAGTTTAAAAATTGGTAGCTTGCTAGATGACTGTGATGAGATTGGGTCCGTGCATGTTGGGGGGGAGTCTTCGCATGTCAAAGTTCGTAGTCTGCTAATGACAATGATGACGAGGGGAAATATCTTGGGTCTCCACAATGTACTCCGGACAAATCCGGTACCATTAACCTATCAGACTCATCTAGGAATTCCATCGGCAGTGATATTGATTTTCTTATGAGAAATTCCAACCTCGATCTAGCTGCCCTGACGGTCTTTGATAAACCGATTTCCACAAAAACAATGCAATCTCCTACTTTATCGGATGCCTTAAGATCTGTCAAAAAGAAGGCAAAAGGAGCATGTAGCAGGAAAAAAGAGAAGCTAAAATCGATCTCTCTGTTCACTGATGATGAAGTGGGTCTTTCAGAGGTTCCCATCCACAGAAATGTCGGCTCGAACAACAACACCAGGGCGCTTAGAGCAAGCAACCCTCATTCATCTTCTCCATGACTCATATTATCTCATTAAATATGAGGGGGTTGGGTGATGCCCCCAAATTCCATTGCCTGAAGGAATTATTTGTATCTAAGAATCCGTTTATTTTTTTGGGACAGGAGACCATGTCAGATAGATCAAAGGCCGTAAATTTGTTTTTAAAAATCAAGAAAGATTGGCATGTCACAGCGACAAGTTCAAGTGGTAGATCTGGGGGTATGTTAGTTATGTGGAACCCAGTTCAGGCATCTTTCAAAGCTTACAGTTTCTTCGGGGGTATATTGCTATCTGGTCGCCTCAGAGGTATGGATTGTATATTTAACTTGATTAATTTATATGCGCCATATTCAAATAGGAAGGTATTCTGGGATAGAATGCAGGTGGCAGGTATCTTAACTCTTCCAAATCTTATCATGATGGGTGATTTCAACTCTACGCTCAACGCTGATGAAACTTGGGGCAGTAAGGCTCGCGTGGACCCTCTGGCCGGGTATCTAAACGACATCTTTCTCTCACAAGGGCTGGTGGATATTAGACCAATCCCTCTTGCGCCTACATGGACCAATAGAAGAGCGGCTGACAAATTTATTGGGAAAAGGCTGGATAGGGTGATGGTTAAGGATACAATCATGGACATATTGGGTGGTCCCAGATCTAACATTGTAGCATCAAACATCTCTGACCATATGCCCATTACCTTTACATGGTTCAATTTTGGATCGGGTACTGGGCATCCATTCAAGTTCAACAGAATCTGGTTGGAGGACCCGGAATTTATAAGCAATGTGGAGGGGATTTGGAGGGAGGACAGCGATCCCCTACTTTTTGGAGTCTGGGATTCCTTTCATCATAGGCTACAGAAAATTAAGGCTATGTCAAAGACTTGGGAACGTGAGAAGAAGATGAAACTAAGAGCGGAATTTGTGGAGATACAGATCGAGATGGAAAAGATTATTACTTCCTTTCTTACTAAATATCCAGACGAGCAAACACTTGACAATCTCAAAAGTCTGGGGGCAAGAAAAAGAGATATACTGCGGATAGAAGAGATCACCTGGAGGTTAAAGGGCAGGGTTCAATGGCTTGCTGAGGGGGACCAGAATACCAAATTCTTTCATAAGTGCGTAAATGAGAGGAAATGTAGAAACGCCATTTTGTGTATCAAAAAATTGGACGAATCTTTTGCACATACAAGCCAAGAAATACAGAATGAGGCACTCACATATTTTGCAACATTCTACACTAGACAGAATGGAATAAACAAGGATAATCAGGTATGGTTGCTGGAACATATCCCTCGGTTTTTTGACGTTGATGCTATTTCTTTACTGGATAATGTTATCACAGGGAATGAAGTTTTAAAGGTCCTAAGAACTTTCTCTAAAGATAAATGTCTGGGGCCGGATGGGTGGCCTGCGGAATTTTTTGTCCATTTTTTTGATCTGATGGGCAAGTAATTAACACGGGTGGTTGAGCAAATCCGAATCCGGGGATACATACCGGCCAATCTCAACTCCACGTTCATTGCTCTAATACCAAAGAAGGATGATCCCCAAACTTTTGCAGATTTCAGGCCGATTGCCCTTTGCAATGTCCTCTACAAGATTACATCAAAGATTATAGCAGAGCGGTTAAAGGATACCTTGTCTACCTTTATCTCTAAGGAACAGTATGGTTTCCTAAAAGGACGATCTATTCATGATGCCACGGCAATTGCATAAGAAGTCTTGCACTCCATGCATACGGAGAAAAGGGAGGCCATCATGATGAAGGTAGATATTCATAAAGCCTACGATTCTGTTGATTGGGCTTATATTAGGTTGGTACTCATGAAGTTTGGGCTCCCCATTCGAATTATAAGGTGGATTATGTCTTGTATTACCACTGTCAATTATGCGGTCATCATTAATGGTGTTCCTACAACCTTTTTGCTGCTGGTCGTGGGCTCAAACAAGGCTGTGCGTTGTCTCCATTAATCTTCATTCTAATTATGGATGGATTCAGTTGTCTTCTACATAATGCAGTACAACAGGGACATACAACGGGTTTCTCCTTCTCCAATACGGTCGCCTGCACACACTCCTTATTCGTTGATGATCTGTTATTATTTGGTCATATCCACCAGAACCATTGGTTCTACGTACATCTTATTTTTACACGCTTTGAATCGGCTACCGGGCTGGCCATCAACAAGAACAAATCTTTTATCATATATGAACATGGAGACCAAAGGGAGCTGGCTTTCATCGTAGATATTATGGGTGTTGAGTTAAGAGAAGCCTCTGTCGGTTTCACATATCTAGGTTTTAATATTAAACCATGTGGTTACAAGATCCGGGACTGGATGTGGCTCATTGACAAGTTTAGAAGGAGGATTTTAAGATGGACACACAGGTGGTTGTCTATGGGGGGGCAGGCTCATTATGGTACAAGTTGTTCTCTCTCAGATGATGGTATATTGGGGACATCTATATTACTTACCAGACGGTATTATTAATATGATCAATTCCATTATTGCAAAGTTTCTATGGGGCGATGCACAGATGCCACACAAAATACATCTGTGCAAACTACAGAGTCTTTGCAAGCCAAAAGACCATGACGGATGGGGTATCCTTGATACGAGGAACTTCAATAAAGCGCTGCTCATTAAGTCATTTTGGAGAGCTATTGGTGGTGATGGCATTTGGAACGATGTTATCAGATGTAAATACATAGAGGGTGACGTTTTACATCAAATCCTTACTTTGCAATTTTCACATCCTCGTTGCATATCTGTCATTTGGTGCAGCTTCAAGAAGGTTATCATTCATATGGCGGATAGAATGGCTTGGCTCTTCTGGGATGGAGGACGTATCCCATTGTCTTTCAATAAGTTAATTGGTTTTCCCCCACATGCAGGCCCTTCTCCGCAACTCATACACAGGTTAGCCCACCCGGGGATTATTTTTCTAGCATAGACAGTTTGTGAATGGTCCTATGGGGCTCCTATTTTTAAATCTGCTATTCAAATGGATTTGAGAGAGCTGGAGGATGATGAATGGGAGGTTCTAAGAGACATATTTGGAGTTGTGGGTTTCTGCTGGGATTTCGGAGGTGATTTGGTAGTATGGGATAGTTCCATGAAGGATGGAGTCCCAGTTGTCAAAGATATATATAGGGGACTTAACATGGAATCATATCAGGGGCAGATTAGTAGATCCTTCTATATGTTCTGGCAGAGGAATATTCCCACTAAGATTGTGCTCTTTGGTTGGTTGGTATGGAAAGACAAGGTCCTTACTGGAAATAATTTATTGAAGAGGGGCTATTCTGGCCCATTCAGATGCCATATTTGTTGTGCGGATTTTAAATCCACCGAACATTTGTTCTTAAGATGTCCTATTATAGTTAAATTATGGAGGCTTTTCTCTGTCCATTTTATGGGCCCTTCATGGTCTCCGAATGACTTCTTGTCAGTGGCAACAGAATGGGACAAGTTAAAAGGAAAATTCAGATCTCTGCCTTTTTTCTTTATATGGGAGGTATGGCTCAGAAGAAAAAAATTGATCTTTGAAAATGTTCCCTTTCAGATTCCATGTATTTACTCTGTTATTCTCAAATGGATGGAGGACCGCCCTACGAAGAATATGTCTATTATGGACTGCTCCATACGCATCAGGCCACATGAAGTGGCTATTCTGGTTGTTTATTTTGATGGCGCTTACATGGATGGTATTATGGGGTGTGGCACATGGATCAAGATATCACAAGGGAAAAGGGTTCATATTCACTGGAATGTTGGACATGGTACCAACAACAAAGCGGAAATCATTGCACTATGGGGAGGTCTGCGTTTTGCTATCTATTTACAGCTGAACGATATTCATGTATATGGCGATTCAAAGACTGCTATTGGATGGATCACTAATCCTGAGGCTATGATCCCTCCTGGACTTCATGGCTGGGTTTTTCGAGCTCGGCGGTTATGGTCTATTCTCAATAGGTCATCTATCTGTCACATATATAGGGACAACAATACTAGGGCCGATGGTCTTTCCAAGAAGGGTTTAAATGCTGATTTTGGCGTCATGCAGGTTCAGCTGTTTAGAGATGGCTCACTTTTCTGGAAAAATGATATTGCCATTCCTTAATGCGGATTTATAAATGGTTTTGTGCTTTTTGTTAAGAACTTTTTGGTGGCAAAGGTCTTTTCTCTGCAGGATTCTCAATTTCTACTTCTACAAGCGAGCGTGGATATGAGTGATCAGGCGAGCCGGATATTATAATTACAGGTGACTCTGCATTCATTTGGTTCGGCACATATTTATGCAAACATCTCTTACTACTCCAACATGCGATCCGGATTATGTACATCTACAACCGTGCCAGGATCATTTTATTTCATCAGTTCGCTCCATATCTCATGCGCGCGGGTGTCTATGGGATTTCTACAAGCGAGCGTGCCTTCAATTGCAAGCGAGCCGGCTCGAACCATACAGGAGATATGCACTGCTTCTTGTGTTCTGTCATCTCATCGAACAATATCTTTTGCATTATATCTTCACATGCAAGCTATATGCATCTATTTTTCATCCCTATCCATCATATAGCTTTCTGATTCACACATTTCTCATAGGCCACAATGGAACGAAATCGCTCATCATCCTGCTGCTGCGATCAACAAGCAATTGTTTTTCTCAGCTTATAACTCTGGCGTATTTCATATTCTGTTTATATCTTTTGTCTAATTTATTGAATCATTATCCTCTTTGCCTCTCTTGCTCGCTACATGAGCTAAGCGTTTTTGTTACGGACACAATATGTTCGGATATGTGGTGGCCTTTTTTACATTCCTGCTCTTCTCTTCTGAGAGCATCGCTTTCTCTTTTGGCCGTCTATGGTTGTATCTCGCTGTTAGGTTTAACAGCTTGAGATGATCTTGCTGATGTACTGTTTATATTAATATATAACAGCGTTTTTTTCTTCTGAAAAAGAGAGTAAGTTAAGTGAGGGTTAAAAAGTTTGAGTCAAATCTAGTTTAAGTGATAGATGAATTTAGAAAATATGTGCATGTCAGGTTATATTAGTTGAGTCTGTAGTAAAAAAGCTTTAAATACTCTTCATATTGTTCATTGTAATCAAGTCATATAATCTAAATCAAGTTTATATAATCAATAAAGAAAAACTGCAATTTGTATGTTAATTCGTGTTTATCCTCTATACCTTTCCAACAAAAAAATTATATGAAAAAAATATATATAGTCGATTCAGGATGAGAGAAGACAACCTACCTCTTTACCCTAGATAGTGTTGGTTTCCTAGCTACAGGCAGAAACATCCAAGGCCTGATCTATAGCGAATGAAGGAGAAAAAGGACCACCGTATTTGGCATCTCTCATGATAGTCTCAGCTGATGCTGAAAGGACCGAAGATGTTCCTAATATACTTCTGAAAGCCTCAAGAGACGAGGAGGATGCTTTTAAATCTTGAAACACTGCGAAACAACCAATTGAAAAAAGACATTGTATCTTCATCAATCCCCCTAATGTACAATTTTTTTTGGTTTTACTTCTGATTAACCTGGTGTATTTGCATGTAAAAACTTATGCATGAAGGTTTTTTCCCATCAGAATCATAAGTGCAGTAGAGAGATGAGCTAAAACTATGATTAAAGAAGTAATTTTTTTTTTTTTTCTCCAATGAAATAATTTTAGTTAGAAGTTATAAGATTTACTAAAAAATGAGTAGAGTATAAAGAAATTCATAATAGAAATTGGTTTTGATGAGAAATTTTTATTTAATTTATAGATTATGAAAATATCTAAAAATCTAACTAAAACAAGTTTTCAAATTTTAAAAATATTTTGAATATCTAACTTCATTCTTGTTCATCAAATTCTAAACAATCAAAACAAATTCAATCATTCTAAAAATAATAGACAAAAATGGCTTGGCCAGGTACAGTTAGTAATGACACAGAACTTTGGCGGATGCGATTAAGGCAACTAGTCTAAAAAGCCTTGCCTTTTGAATTGTTATGAATTTCTCTGACATCGTTGTTGTAGTGTTGATCTGTAGCTGGTGGTACTCCATATAATGCTTTTCTTCTATGGAATCAGCCTGTTTCACAATAGGGTGGGCCTTGGAGACCATTCATTCGTTATTGTCTGTATCCACAGTATTCACATTTAGTTTACATATATATATGAATTTATATTCATTTCAATTATGCATTTTTTTTATTCATTTTAATTTGGCTATTCTCAAACTCAATCTCTCAAATTTAGTGTATTATTTTTAATTTCTTAAATTTATATCAATTACAAATTTTGAGTATATTTTCATATTTTTATTTATTTATTTCGAAACATGTTCAAAATTTACTATTTATATATTTATACTCAGTAATTAAATGCCATTTGATCCAGAAGAATAAAATAAAAACAAACCTGTAAAAATTTAGGGGAGTAAAATATTGGGATATATAATTCTTACTTGTCTTGAATATAATTCTTACTTGTCTATGTATAGAGTCTGTTTCTATTTTCTAGGTTAGCTAAATCTAAGTTTCTAGTTTGGTGTGAGGTTGAGATATTCTCTCAACCAACTTATTGTGGGTAACTTCTCTATCTTCATACAATTTCTCATGTATATATTTAACTCTATTTGATTAATAGAATACAGTTTGCATAGTAAAATTTTATCTTGGTATTGGAGCCGTTTGGGCCTGGCCTTGGCCCCTTGTGGGCTGAGGGAAATAAAAAGTTTGATGAGTGTTTTGTTTGTTTTTTTTTACAGTTGTGTTGGAATATTTAACATTCCAGAACAACAATGGAGAATAAAATTCCCCCTCTTCAAATTCTCACTGGAGACAGAGTTTTCACTGTAGAAACTATTTCATTAAACTTCAAAAACTTGATTTTGTAACCAAGTTTTTGAAGTTTAATGAAATAGTTTCTACAGTGAAAACTCTGTCTCCAGTGAGAATTTTTTTTATATTTTCTCTGTGTTGAAGAGGGGGAATTTTATTCTCCATTGTTGTTCTGGAATGTTAAATATTCCAACAAGTTGATTGTTTTTCCCATCCTTTTGTTGCTGCTATGTAGATGCACTTGGTAAGTACCATGGAGCGGCCTGTGTGTCTGTGGAGAATTGAAATTGGTGCCACCTATTGGCATGGACTGGTGAAGGCCAAGGCAACCTCCCTGCGTGTGACAGAGGAGCGTGAGGAGTTAGTGTGGAGGAGCCTTGTTGGCTATGGCTACCTACGCTGAACGCTGCCTGAACGCTGTGGGAGAACGTTACCATTCTTCACGCATCCTCGCCTCGCCGACGCCTCTGCGAGTCATCTGGATCTCCCACACCAGAGGTCTGTGGCTCGATTCTCCTCGTCCCTTTCCCTCAGAGGTCCGTGGTACCCCAGCAAGCTCCACTGCTTTCCGGCCTTCTGTCTGCTAAAAGATCTGGGAAACATGTCGAAGAAGATTGGATCGGACGGCGAATTTGGCACAGAAGATCTAAGAAGGCTGGCCATAAATCATGACTGCCTCACGTAGGAATACAATGAATTATAGAGGGAAACTTGAGCAATGAAAAAGCGGTTGCAAAGGGCGAAGCTGAAGAAAGGCAATCTTCTAGCGGAAGTCAGATTTTTGAGAAAGAGACAGAGGCTTCTAATGAAAAGGGGATGTTCCGTCTTGATGATTTTATTTCACTCTGCATTTTTGTGAAATTAACCAGGAATTTGTTCACAAGTTATGACACCACTGGACAATGTCGAGTTTCATTAGATTTCAACCTGTTTGTCTATTTTGCTGCTAGCTGTAGGATACGAGTCTTCAAGCCATCGTCGATTTTTAGAAACAAAGGTCAAGGATGAATTAACGTACTTAAATATTTTAATGCCGCCAACATAAAGTCCTAGAAAGGCAGAGAGTTAATCTATTAAAAGGAGACTCCAAGGTTAAGCTGGAAGAGGCGGAGCAAGGCCGCAAGGGACACCTGGCAATTGCCACCGAGATATTCGAGGTTACGCCCTCTTTGTTCACCATTCAGGGCAGCAAGGTAGGAGTGTGTTTTCGGATTTGTAATTGTTGCAAATCAAAAGTAGTAATATCTGTAGCTGATGTTTGCGTATCGCTAGAGGGTGGACAAGGCCACTGAGAAGGGTCGAATTTTCGAATGTTGGTTCTAATGGGTTGTTAGCAGAGGCATTAGAGTGTTGAATCTGCAAATATTTACATGAAAGGAATGAATGGTGCTTCAACCTTGTGGTGAATTTGATGGCAATGCTGCCATTTCAAAGAAGGGAGTGTTTAGTCTGTGGTCACAGATTTACACTCAGGTTGAATGATTGTGCACTTAAGATTTTGCAGCTGTGTTTGGTGCTCTTGCCTTCATGCACAAAAATGACAGTAATATTTAGATTTTGGAATGTGCTTTTATTGTTATTTTTTTTAAGGGAATATGTTTTGAAAATTTGTATACATATTGAGATTCACGACCTCAATTTGAAGTCATTTTGTTAGAATTCGCGACTCTAACTAATGACAGGTATAACATGGAGATTCAAGACCAATATATCCAGAATTTAAAAGTACAAAATCCATGACAGAGAAGGCTCTAGCGTATGAATGGTATGGTGAGTAGTAAAGGATGATGGACAATCAAGTTTGTGAAAGTTTGTTTTGTGTGAGTTTCTTGGAATACTGTCAATAGAATGTTGTATAATGAGTCATAGAGTTGAATGGTAAGCAAGTTTAGGATCGTTTTGTAGTGATCATTGTATGTACTTGGTAACTCCAAGAGTTGGAGTATGTAAGCCTTGTAAAGGCATGTGTATCCCCGTAAAAGTTTGTGGTAATCTCAAAACCACTTTGTAATTACAGGTTCGTGGTAAGCCAGAAACCATTTTTGCAGTGTCGGTTTGTGGCTAGCCAGAAACCACATATAACAGAGAAGTGGCCTGGAAGCAGGTCTGTACCAGTGTTTTCTCATTGATGAAGAAATCCGGTGCAAGGTCACCGACAGGGGAAGAGCATGGTTACGGGTCATCCGATAAACCCTGATGAATGAAGAGCATGGTTACGGGTCATCCGATAAAACCCCGATGAATGAAGAGCATGGTTACGAGTCATCCAATAAAACCCACGTTGGAGAGGGATCTGTAGATACAGGTACATGTATGCAATGATAATGGTTGACAAAACCATATATGTGAAGGACATCCTACGAGACCAACAGTTGCGGGGCTTGGTACCCATGCATTCTGGTGGATGGTTGCTCCTTTATATGGACGTCGAAATATCCTTTTTGTTATGTTTAACCCCAACTAGATTTTGCAGATGGATATTGAGACAAGTAGTCATTAAGGGGGAGTATTCGAATATGTAATTCCTACTTGTCTTCAGTTGTGTCTTTCTATGTATAGAGTTTGTTCCTATTTCCTAGGTTAGCTAAATCTAAGTTCCTAGTTTGGTGTGAGGTTGAGATATTCTCTCAACCAACTTATTGTGCATCCAAGATAGCTTCTGTATATTGAGACAATTTCTCATGTATATATGTAACTCTATTTGATTAAAAGAATACAGTTTGCATAGTAACATTTTGTCTTAAAAAAAGTGACTGAATTGATACTTACACTTAGATATATTCTCAACTGGTTGCCGAAGGTATCATCCTTGATGCCTCCATGGAATACTTGTGGAAATTGTACAAAGCCACATTCTCTTTCGTACTTATAGTCGAGGAAAAAGCACACAGTGTGTTTTAGGACTTTGGAGCTGTTCACAAACATATCACAGACGAGATTGCAGATAAAAGGTTTGTTGGTCATCATTCTGGACACTCTGGCCTGAAATATATCAATTTATGTTATTATCATTATAGATCTTATTATTTCCCTTCATAATCAAAACCAGTGGCAGTCACCAATAGAGGTTAATTGACTGTAATGTGGTATGTAATAATCTTAGTGGTTGAGAAATGGTTTCCTGATGGTTTTAGTATAATGCTTCTTTGACAGGTTGTATTGATGTTTTATTACTTTAAAACTTTTTAATATGTTTTTTCGTGTTGTCCTAGATTCTCATGGTATTTGATTGATATGTTGGTTTTCTAGTTGGATCCAGAGACCAAGCTTAGGGTAACAGGGTGGAAGTATGAGTGGATCAAAGTTGAATTAGAGTAGTACAAGTTTGGGTAACAAGGTGGAAGCATGAGTGGCTCACAAAGGAATTTAGTTGTGATTCATAATTTGTAAAAAAATTGCTCTAATTACATCTAATTATTATTTATCTATTTATTTCATTTTTTTATATTAATGTTTTAATTTTAATTTTATTTTACTTATCTTAATTTTATTTTTAGTTATATTTTTTTAATTTAATTTAATTTTATAATTAATGTTTATGGAGCACATATGTATTATTGTGTGAATAATTGAAATACAATAATAAAATTATTAAGATTAATTTATTATTATATAATTATATAGGAATAACTAAAAATATACTTTGTTTATTAAATCTTTACACAATTACATAATTTTTGTATAAAAAAAAATAAAAAATTATAAACCTCATTTCTAAATAAACCAATATAAGTTATACAAAAAAAATTAACTTAATATATCATTAGCATAGATGCATGTAATTCCACATTTACTAAGAAGTGAGAATCAAATCTTTCAAGATGCAAAAGTCTTTTTTAATACAAAACTTGATGAATGGTTCGAGCTAATTCCATTTCACCCTTGATAAATCTAATATTAAGATGACTGTACTTAATAATATTGTTTATATTTGTATCTATTTCACATCTTTATATATAAAAATACCTCACATGTAAGGGCGAAACATATATAAATGTGTTATCTCATATTCCCATTACCACCCTCACAATTATCCTAATAATACATATAGTTACATACATACCATTTTTTTGAACAAATTATATATATATATATATATATATATATATATATATATATATATATATAATTAATTAATTTATTAAGATATATATATATATATATATATATATATATATATATATATATATAAAATTTATTAAAATTTTAGATTTCTCTTGAACATCTTTCAGCATAATAATTCATTATTAAAATTTGATATAAGTTTTGGGTAATTTAATATCATTGACTTTTTTGTCACATCGAATAATTAGAGGATAGAGTAAAGTTGCTAATTAGAGTAGTAATAGTTTTATTAAATAATTAAATGCATTTACGGACATTGAAATAAATCTCTATCGAATAAGAAAAAGTAAGTCTTATTTATTTGTGAATAATTAATTTATACCATTGATAATATTTATAAATGATAATTGATAAAATGAAAATAGAAAAATTAATTTATTATAATAATAGTTTTGTGTAATAAGAATGTTTAATAAGAACTTGATTTATTTATAAATTAACAAAAATGTAAATCATAAAAGATGAGAAATAGACTTGGAAATATATCTTTATTGAATAAGGAAAAAAAACTAAATGAATGTTAAATTTATACTATTAATAATAATATAAAATAAATAATAAAATGAAAATAAGAAAGTTAGTGAATTATAATAATATGTAGATGTAATGAGGATGTTCAATATGAATTTGGTTTATTTATGGATTAAAAAAAAATGATAAATATAAGAAAGAGAATTGCTAAGTTAGATATTATTTTTACTAATTAAGGAAATGGAATTGTGTTATCATTAAAACATAAATATAGTATAATTTTCAGAAAAAAAATCTAATTATTTTAAATAAAATCTATAGTTATTTTGACATTTAAAAATTAATATAAATAAAATAAAATTGTTAATTATAAAAATAATCATAACATAATATTTAATAATAATTACTAATATTTTTTTCTATATTTAGCTTTTGAATTTGAAAATTTATATAAAGAAACTAGGAAAGAGACATTAATTTTTTTATTTTTTATTTTTAAATAAATAAAAATTTAGTAGATATTTATATTATTTTTTATATAAATATAATTTTAAATTATTTTTATATTATTTCTTTAATTTTAAATTTAGTATATATTCAGTGACGAACTTGAATGCGCTATTGTCCATTAAAAGTAATAGTTAAAAAAAACGAGAACACATAATCGTTGATTCGAAATAGAATTACCACAACATTTATTGTATGAGCTTTATAATGATGTTGACCTTTGGGCACTTTTCTCTGGCAACATACACTAAATTAGGTAGAATATCATCCTTATCTCCTTTGTTTTCATATATGACCTGTATGTAAACAAAGATTCCAAGAAAAACGGATTGATATATTGTTGGAAATACTCCAAACCACTGCCATGAATAGGACTAGTAGCAATCCACACTTCAATTGATTTTTTTTGCAGGGAAGGAAAAAGCTCAGATTTCAAACCCGTAGGCATTTTCACGCAATTTCCACAATGTTGTAGAAACAAAGTACTCGAGCCTTACTTTGTGTTTATTTTCCTATCCACTGCATTCACTTACCATTTTCCCACAGTTCACAGCTCACAAATTTTAAGGTTTACCTCTTAAGCCTTCGCCAAAACTTAAATTTCCTCCGATGCGATATCAGTGGGACCCATCAACCTTGCCGCATTACCAACTGTGCACAAACCTTTTTTTTTTCTTATTCCTTACCTTTTCACTTTTTTCACTCCTTGCCATTTAAGTGCCCGCATACTGCACTTCGCAACTTTTAATGTCTAACTTTTAGGCCCCGCACCAAAACCTTGCGATGTTACGATACAACATCATCATCGCACATTGCGAAGTATAAAGATCACATTTCTCACAATTCACCGTTTACCTTTTAGCATGCCCACATACCATGCTTCGCACTTTTTATAT
This sequence comes from Pinus albicaulis, assembly GCA_034641835.2. Lineage (NCBI taxonomy): Eukaryota > Viridiplantae > Streptophyta > Pinopsida > Pinales > Pinaceae > Pinus > Pinus albicaulis. The sequence goes on along the minus strand of CM076570.1, from coordinate 1,618,077,071 downwards.
TTTACCTTTTTAACCGCCTGTAACTTCGCACTTCACATATCTTACAACTTACCTTTTAGCACCCTGCAAGTTATTTTATTTTCAATGCAATGCGGTCACAAATAGTAGGTCGCAAGCTTAGGAGTTTAGCACACATAAGCACCCACAAGTTATTTTGTCTAAGATGTGATACGATTGCAATCACATATCGCAAAGTTTAATGGATAGCGCCTGCAAGGTAAAAGATTTATGTTGTGATGCGATCGTTTCATTGCACATCGCAATAGAAAGAACTTAAGTTTTCCCATATTGTGCCAGTTAAATGTTAAGATCGTTGAAATGTGATTTGCGATGAAGGGCGTGGATGCGATGTGGTTTTGCAGCCGAAAGCCATAAAATTTCAGGTCCAAATTTATGTGTTTTTGTACGTTGTTTCGTGTATAAATAGAAAAAAAGAGCGGAAGGACGCTCTGGTTGTTTTACATCCATTCTAAATTGAATTGAATTAAGTCTTCAGGCTTCTGCCATTTTTGTAATAAAAGAATGTAATTGTCATATGTTGAACAGAGATGAATGAAAAAATACTGAAGTTTTCCTCTCCTGTGTGTTTTCGCTATCTGTCTATGTGAATTTTATTTTAGTAATGTTGCTTCTTTGTTTCATGTATGTTCTTGAGATAGCATCTGAGCATACCAGAATTACCAACATGGTATCAGAGCAAGTCTAGGTTCTCAGTAAAAGAACGAGCTCTTTACTGAAGAAGCTGAAAGGTTGTTTGAGAAACAGATTTTCCAGCAGTGAGAAGGTTTTGTTTACATAGTGAAGATGGCAGCAGCAGGCACAAACCTAAGTAATCCTCAAGTACCACAGTTCAATGGTAATAATTATGATTATTGGGCCATCACAATGAAGACCCTTATTTCTTTACAAGATATTTGGGAGCTAGTGGAAAATGGTTTCCAAGAACCAGTAGATGCAGCAACATATAATGCTTTGAAGCAAGCAGAACAAGATTTTTTGAGGGATAATAAGAAGAAAGACTCCAAATCCCTCTTCTACATTTTCCAAGAAGTACATAAGAGTATTTTACCAAGGGTTGCAGCAGCAACGGAGTCAAAGGAGGCATGGGATACCCTCCAGACAGCCTATCAAGGCATGTTAAAGGTGAAGACAACAAAACTTCAAATGATAAGAAGAGATTTTGAAAATCTTGGTATAAAAGAGTTTTATAATATAGACTCATTCTTTACACATGTGTTTGCATTGGTTACTCAAAAAGTCTCATGGAGAGACACTTGAATAAAGGAGAATAGTTGAGAAAGTCTTAAGAAGTCTACCATCAAGGTTTGATGCCATAGTAGTGGCCATAGAAGAGACAAAGGATCTCTCATAGTTTTTAGTGGATGAGCTTCATGCATCACAGATGTCTCATGAGCACAGACTGAATAGAGCAACGAACTCCTCATTGGAGCATGAATTTAAGACACAAATGTCTTGTGGTCAAGATAGAGGTTGAGGAAGATCAAACTACCGAGGAAGAGGAAGAATCCCACATAGAGGTGGAAGAATCAGCCCTGCAAGCACAAGTGGAAGGGACAACAATCAAAATCCAAGCCAAGGCTCTAGCCATAGTCATGCACAAGGATATAGGTATGATAAATCTCATGTCCGATGTCATTATTGGAAAAGTTATGGCCATTATGCAAATGAATGTAGAAAGAAGAAAAATGACATGGGTAGTAAACCAAGTGTAAATTTTACAAAAGAAAATCAGAAGCATGAAAATATGTTTTTTGCTTGTAATGTAGCACAAGAAAAACAAGAAGATATATATTTCTTAGATTGAGGGTGTAGTAACCATATGGCTGGAAACATAGCAATGTTTTCCAATATAGGTTAAAGTGTAAAATATGAAGTGACATTGGGGACTGATAGAAAAGTCTCTGTCATGGGAAAAGGGAGAGTAAATGTTCGGACAAAGAAGGGAGAGAAGAAGTTCATACCAGATGTCTATTATGTCCCTGGTTTGAAATGTAACCATCTAATCATTGGGTAGCTCATGCAAAAGAGATACAATGTGTTTTTAAAAAATGATGTGTGCATAATCATGGATAGACCTCCAAGTAGACAGCTCATTGTAAAAGTGCATATGACAAGCAATAGAATGTTTCCTCTCAAGATGAAGTCAGAATTGAAGGAAGGAGTTGTTGTAGAAGCTGTCACACAAGAAATCATTCGAGAAGAAGTGAAAGATGAGAACTAGTTTTGGCATTTGAGATTTGGAAATCTCAATTTCAGACGTTTGAATTTGTTGCATAGAAAAAACATGGTAAAGGGATTACCACTCTTAGAAAAACAAGACAACCTATGTGAAGGCTGCATCTTGGGAAAACAACACAGAGAATCATTTCCAACACGAAAGAGTATAAGGGCAAAGGCACCTTTGAAGATTGTCCACTCTTATTTATGTGGACCAATGCAAAAACCATCAGTTGGTGGTAGTTATTATATTTTGAAATTCATAGATGATTACACAAGGAAGTCATGGGTCTATTTTCTAAAACGAAAAAGTGAAGTGTTTGAAAAGTTCTACCACTACAAAGCTCTTTTTGAGAAGCAAAGTGGACACTATATAAAAGTGTTGAGAAGTGATAGAGGTGGAGAATATATCTCCAACGACTTCATACATTTCTGCAGGGAGCATGGAATACACAAGAAATTTACCACAATGTATACACCTCAACGAAATGGTGTAGCAGAAAGAAATAATAGGACCATCATGGACATCGCAAGAAGTATGTTGGAGGAAAAACATTTTCCAAATGAGTATTGGGCAGAAGCTCTCCCTTGTGCAACATATATCATAACTAAATGTCTAACCAAAAGGGTGATGAATACATTTCCAGAAAAAGCATGGAGTGGAACAAAGCAATTTGTCAGTCACATGAGAGTGTTTGGATGTGTGGCATATGCACATGTCTCGCATCAATTAAGGAAGAAGTTGGAAAACAAGGGGGAGAAATGTATATTTCTTGGATACAATGATGAATCCAAGGCTTACAAGCTCTATAATCCATCAACCAAGAAACTAATAATCAACAGATATGTTCAATTCATAGAAGAAGAATATTGGAATGTAAGTTTAGAGAATACAATAAATGTGGAGACATGTATATCTCATGAAGAGAAATAGGAATGAACTGTAGCAAGCAACTCCTCAACGGTGGCTCCTCCTCCACCTACACAAGCTCGATAGAGCACACCACAAGCAAGAAATAGAACAACATTGAGAAACGAAGGAAGTGCTTCTTCAAGCACACCACAGAGATTAGCAACTCCCTCAAGTTCAAGTTCAAATCCAAGCACATCTTCAGCAAATATAAGAAGACCAAGATTCAGAAATTTAAGTGAAATTTATGAGCAAGAATAAGTTGATAATAATGTTGGTGTAAATTCTTTATTTGCATTATTTTGTCATGTAGATGAAGCAATCCATTTTGATGATGCAGTGAAAGAAGAGAAATGGATTGAAGCAGCGAATGAAGAGATAGGAGCAATAGAAAGGAATGGCACATGGGACTTAGTGGACCTCCCACAAGGAAAAGAATGTATTGGAGTGAAATGGGTCTATAAGACCAAAAGAGAAATTGAAGGTAAGATAGAAAGGCAAAAATCAAGGCTAGTTGTCAAAGGCTACAAGCAGCAGCAAGGAAGAGACTATGAGGAAACCTTTGCACTAGTTGCAAGGATGGAGACAGTGCAGACAATATTGACTATAGTAGCGCAACAAAAATGGAAAGTTTATCAAATGGATGTGAAGTCAGCATTCTTGAATGGAGTGTTGAAAGAGGAGGTGTATGTTGAACAACCTCCTCGCTATGAGATTGAAGGCCAAGAACACAAAGTGTGTAAGTTGCGAAAATCTCCTTATGGGCTGAAGTAAGCACCACAAGCATGGTGCAACAGGATTGATGCTTACCTGATGGACAATGGGTTCGACAAGTGTGATGGTGAACCAAAAATCTACATCAAAGAAAACGACGGTAAAATTATTATTGTTGTTTTGTATGTAGCTGATTTGATTTTTATAGGCAATGATGTTTCTCTCATTGTTGATTTCAAAGCAGTCATGAAATGTGAGTTTGAAATGACTGACTTGGGTTTGCTAAGATATTTTTTAGGCATAGAAGTAAAGTAAATAGAAAAGAGAATTTTTATCTCCCAATAAAAGTATGTTGCAGAAGTTTTAAAGAGGTTCAATATGTAGAAAAAAAAGCCATCATCAACTCCAACTGTCATGGGGTTGAAGTTGAGCAATGAATATTGTAGCAAGAATGTCAATCTGATATTATACGAAAGCATGATTGGAAGTCTAATGTATTTGACTGCAACTAGGCCTAGTATAATGTATGCAGTAACTTTGATATCGAGATTTATGGAGACACCCAAGAAGACACATTGGCAAACAGCCAAATGAATATTGAAGTATGTAAATGGAACAAAGGAGTATGGTGTTCTATACTCCAAAACTGATGATTTAAAGCTAATTGGTTACAATGACAGTGATTGGGCTAGAAGTGTTGATGACAAAAAGAGCACATTAGGGTATGTTTTTCATTTGGGATCGGGAGCCATTTCATGGGCTTCCAAGAAGAAACCAATAGTTTTATTATTAATAACAGAAGTTGGATATGTAGCAGCAACAACAGCAACATGCCAAGTAGTTTGGATGAGAAGGATGCTGAGGGATTTATGTCATGAACAAGACAAAGTAACCACAATTTTCTGTGATAACAACTCAGTAATTGCAATGTCAAAGGATTATATTTTCCATAAGAGAACAAAGCATATTGATGCCAAATACCATTTCATAAGAGAATTAGCTAACAGTGGTGAAATTGTGTTGCAGCATTGTAGTTCAGAGGAACAGTTTGCAGATATCCTCAAAAATCCATTGGGACAGAAAAGTTTGTTTATCTCAGATAATGTTTGGGAATGGTTGATGGAGGTAGTTGTGATTAAGGGGGAGTTTTTAAAATACTCCCAACCACCGCCATGAATAAGAATGATAGTAGCCCACTCTTCAATTGAATTTTGTTGCAAGGAAGGACAAAGCTGAGATTTGAAAACCATAGGCGTTTTCATGCAATCTCCACAATGTTTAGAAAAAAGAGTACCCGAGCCTTACTTTGCGTTTATTTTCCTACCCACCACATTCCCTTACCATTTTCCTATAGTTCTCAGCCTGCAGCTTTTAAGGTTTACCTCTTAAGCCTTTGCCAAAACTTAAGTTTCCGCCGACGCAATATATGTGGGACCCATCAACCTTACCACATTACCAACCACGCACAAACCTTTGTTTTCTGATTATTCATTTCCTTTCTTCTTTTCACACTCCCCACTGTTTAAGTGCCCGCATACCGCACTTCAGAGCTTCGAACGTTTAACTTGTAAGCCCTACACTGAAACCTTGCAATGTTGCGATGCGACATCGTCATTGCACATCACAAATTATAAATATTGCATTTCACACAATTCATCGTTTACCTTTTAGCGCGCGTGCATACCTCACTTCACATTTTTTATGTTTTACCTTTTTGACCACCCACAACTTCGCACTTCACATATCTTACAACATACCTTTTTAGTGCCCCGCAAGTTATTTTATTTGCGATGTGATGCACCCGCAAATCACACGTCGCAACGTTAGGAGTTTAGCACACATAAGCAGTTGCAAGTTATTTTGTCTAAGATGCGATGCGATCACAATCACATATTGCAAAGATTAATGGATAACACCCGCAAGGTAAAATATTTTTGTTGCGATGCGATCGTGTCGTCGCACATTGCAATCTCAAGAATTTAAGTTTTCTCGTATTCTGCGAGTTAAATGTTAGGATCACTGAAATGTGATTTGTGATGATGGGCATGGATGCGATGTGGTTTCGCAGCTGAAACCCATAAATTTTTTGGTCCAGCTTTATGTGTTTTTGTACGTTGTTTCATATATAAACAACAGAACAGAGCGGAAGACCGATTTGGTTGTTTTACGTCCATTTTGCATTGAATTACATTAAGTCTCCAGGCTTTCACCATTTTTGTATTAAAAGAATGTAATTTTCATATGTTGAATAGAGATGAATGAAAAAAAATTAAGTTTTCCTCTCCTATGTGTTTTTGCTATCTGTCTATGTGAATTTTATTTCCGCAATATTGCTTCTCTATTTCGTGTATGTTCTTGACATAGCATCAGAGCATAATAGAATTATCCACATGTATGACATTAAATTTATGTTAGATTTTGGAAATATGTCGAAATTTGACAAAACCAATAACACAATTAATATGACTTTGTTTTTCTCTCACATTCGGAAATATTCTCAAAATTTACAATAATAATCATTACAATTCTCAAATGTTCTTCGTTGTGCAATTTTCATTACCTTGAATACATTGGAGTGATTGCGAACATCTGAACTTCCATCAGCGAAACCATGAACACTATCCAGACATATCGACTCTAACCCCAAAAAAAACCAAATCAAAAATCATTACAAATTCGAGATTATGGAATGTATATTGATAACTATTACAATAAAATAATGAAACTGTTTATATAATAAATTACTTTAACATTATCTTGATCTTACCTTAGAAAAATAATACAACCTATGACCACTAACATTTCTTAGGGCCTGGAATTAAATTTAACAAAAACACAAACCAAATAAAAAAACATTACAAATTAGAGATCAAATAAATATTATATATATGGAAAGTATACTGATAACTATTACAACTATTACAGTAAAATGATGAAACTGTCTATATAATAAAGTACTTTAGCATTATCTTGATCTTACCTTAGAACAAGAATACAACCTATGACCACTAACATTTCTTGGGGCCTAGAATTAAATTTAACGTATCCTTAAAAAATGTGATCAAATTATTTTTTGAGCAGCTATGACGTTTATTTTTTGAGCAGCTATGACGTAACTGCGACATAAGAGAGAGTAGCAGTGGAGGACGAAGTAGAGAGATCTTTTCAATAATGCAGTGTTGATGCAGCGGATTGAAGAAATGGTGTAAGATCTGGTTTAGAGGGACATGTGAAGAAATTGAAAGATAGGTAGGGTTGAACGAGGAGCCTCATGGGCCGCCATTAAGTTCGGCAACATTATGTGTGGGTCACCGATATGGATGACGAGAACGTCACTTATATAAGGTTGATGATCCACTTGTTATTAAAAATGAATGTAGGGGATAATTTCGAAGGTCGTCTAATAAATCTGGACCATTAGTTTTCCACCTTCCAATATAAGTTCTACAAATGGGATGCTCAAGTTTTTCATATTATCTTTCTATCCCTATTTTTATCTCAATCTCACTCTTATATGATTTTGTATATTATCTCCATATCTATTTTTATCTTCAATCTCACTCTTATATGATTTTGTATATTATTTTCTTATCTATTTACATATTATTTCACCAAACCCACCCTTATCTGATTTATATTAGAATAAAGAGACAATCAGAAAATCATCATTCTTGAAAATTTATATTAAATTAAAGAAACGATTAAGAAAACATCAAAAAAATATATTATTATTTTTTAAATACTTTGAATACAAGTTTTAAATTGAACGATGATTGTACACCAAACATACCACACCACTATATATGCTGAATTTTGATTTTAGATTGATTTCACTTTTAATTAATTAAATTTTATAATATTCCAAAAAAGTCTACACTAACAATAAAAATAAAATATAACAGATAAAATAACTTCTTTTCACTCCGAAAAGAGACCCAAAGAAAATGACGATAGTGTGATATATACATCTACCAGTGTGAAATTGAAACATTAGATTCCATTTAAATACTTACATTTGCATTAAAATGTTTCAATATTTTGGACTAAAAATGTATAAGGGTAATAAGCGTAATATGGAGATCGCTAATTTTTTTAAACTCAGCTATATCATATCTTTGCCTTCTTAGATTATAATGTTTTCAATTAAAATTTTATTTTAGTGAAAAGTAAGTCAATGTTAACCTGACCGATAGGTAGTCTCTTCTAACAAAACATTTATTAGTCTATGAGGTTTCAACTTCTTCAAGTTCATTTTCAATACATTGACCATCATAACGAAATTTTCCTAGATTGAATTTGAAGAATATATGTATAAGATCTTGTGCTTCTCAAGTTTATTGGAAATATTAAGTCTGTGTGATGGTTTAAAATTGAAGTAGAAGTTTCTCGTTCAATAACAAGTATAAAATTATTTCTCAAAAAATTAAAATTTATTTTTCATATTTGAATTTTGATATTATATTTATTATTAAGATTATACTTGTCATTAGTTGTACAATTTTTTTCTTTATTGATCATTTTTTTTTATACATTTTGGGAACTAATAAAAAATAATGTGACAAATTTTCTCCATATTATCATAAGTCAAATAAAGAAAAGTTATCATGTACTTTATTTATTAAAATAACATTTTAGTAGTTGGCATTGGAGATTTAAAAGTTTGGTAGTGGTGAATTATTTTGCTGCTAACTTAGGATAAAAAATTTCAATTAGAAAGACTTCTCATCCTTTTTCTCCTAAACGTACATACGAATCTTCCATGGCTCTTATTGTAGATATTCTTACTTCTTATTCTATTTTTTTGCATTTACCACCTACTCCACTTGCTTGTCTATACTATTTTCTCTGCTTGCTTGCATTTGTGAATATTACCTACATGCTTTCATTATGCCTATTGTTTTTTATGGAAAATTGTATTATTGGAAGCTTTAAATAGTAGTAGTATTTTATTTATTTTTAATGAGATTGTAGTAATATCCATAAAGAATAATTTATTTTGATCACTTTTAAAAAACTCTTTGCAATTGTTTGAACTAATCACTCTATAAGAAAGAAGAACAATTTCATTGTATTTAAGGAATGGCCTCCATGGGATGAAAAGAATAAATGTTTCTACATTATATCGAAGGAATTAAACTAAATTATTACTTCATATAATATATATATATAATATATATATATATATATATATATATATATATATATATATATATATATATATATATATATATATATATATGAAGTAATAATTTAGTTTAATTCCTTCGATATAATGTATATAATTTTTAAGTAAATAGGACTATTACATTTGTTCTACACGATTCATATATAGATTGTAATATTGATGAACCAATGCCATTTACTTATTCTCATTCAAATATACTTATATTTTTCATCTATAGATAAGATTTGTTGTTTGAGCTTTGTGGTCTAAATAAATTGAAATAGTAAAAGGTGTGATATATGAGGTATATATAAAATTCAAAATGAAAATTAAATTAAAATTAAAACAAAAGATTACTTTTCAAATTTGAAAAATATTTTTTTTTGAATTGTTTAATTGAAAGGTAAAATTTTTTTTCATAACATCTTATACTCATAATTATTATTTGTATACTCTTTTTCTTTATTAATCATTTTTCTATACATCATGAAAACTAACAAAAAAATAAATAAATAATGTGATAATTTTTCTATGTATCATCATAATTCAAAAAAAAAAAATGCTATCATGCATGGAAGTATGACCTATTTATTAAAATTACATCTTAGTAGTTATCAGTAAAAATCTAAATTTTTGGTTGTGGTGAAATCTTTTGTTGCTCACCAAGGAGAAACAATTTCAATTATAAATGACTCCCAGTACTTTTTAATTAGAATGCTATGTGCCAATGTTCCATGACTCCCATTGTAGATCTTCTTACTCCCAATATTCCATGGATGCCATTGTAGATCTTCTTACTTGTTACTCTATTTTCTTGTATTTACCACTTAATCCACTTGTTTGCCTATAATAATTTGATTTTCTTGCTTGCATTTATGAATATTACCTACATGTTTTCATTATGCCTATTTAATATGAAGACATCAAAATAAGGAGTATGGATCAAAATTGATTCAATGTAGGCATGATTCCTGATCATTAAAAATTCAACATTAGTATTCAGTTTAAACATTCATTTTTATTGACAAAAAATAATATTATTTTTGTGTTATTTCAAGTCACCTAATCATTAGGCCTTATGACACAATATTCTTGTAACTTATATTTCTTTTATGGAAAATTGTGTTGTTGGAAGCTTTAAATACTGGTAATTATTTTTTGTTTTTTTTTTAATGGAGATTGTAGTAATATCCATAAAGAATACTCTATTTTGATTACTTTTAAAAATCTCAATTCAATTGTTTGAATCATTGAACCAACTACTCAATAATAAAGAAAAATTTTAATTTATGGATAATTTAATTAAATATGCATATTAATTTTCTTTTACATGATATAGATTGTAATATGTGTGAACCAATGTCCTTTAAATATGCTCATTCAACTATACTTAGAGTTTTCATCCATAGATAATATTTGTTGTTTGAGGTTTGTGTCTAGATAATTTGAAATAATGGAAGGTGTGATATATGAAGTATATATGAAATTCTAAATGAAATTTAGAAAAAGAATTAAATTTCAAATTTCAAATGCAAATTTTTATTTATTTTTTCAATTGGAAGGTAAGGAAACTTTTCATAACATTTTATACCTGTCATTATTATTATTTGTAAACTTTTTTTCTTAAACATTTTTCTATATATCATGACAATTAAAAAAATAAATAATGTAACATTTTTTCTCAATATCATCATAACTCAAAAAAAGAAATTTTATTATGCATGGAATTATTGCCTATTTATTAAAATTACATTTTAGTAGTTGAAATTAAAAATATGAATTTTTGGTTATGATGAATTCTTTTGTTTCTTAACCATGAAAAACAATTTCACTTAGAAATTATTTGCATTGTTTGCTTACACTTACGAATATGACCTGCATGTTTTCATTATTCCTATTTAAAATGAAGACACTAAAATAAGCACTAGGGCTCAAAATTGATTCAATGTAGGCATGATTCGTGATTATCAAAAAATCAACATCGGTATTCAATTTATGCATTCATTTTTATTAACAAAAAAAAATATTATTTTTTTGTTTTGTCACATGTGCACTAATCATTAGGCCTATAATTCTTATGAATAAATATTCTTGTAAATTATCTTTTTCTTATAGAAAATTGTGTTATGAGATGTTTTAAATAGTAGTAATTGTTTTTTTTGGTTAATGGAGATTGTAGTAATATTCATAAATAATACTTTATTTTGAGTACTTTTAAAAAATTCATAGCAATTGTTTGAATAATTGGACCAATCACTCTATAAGAAAAACAAATAATTTTATTGTATTTAAGGAATGATGTCCATGAGATGAAATAGTAAATTTTCCTACTGAATTAATCTACATAATTCCTATATAGACTATACGTAATGGTTCAATTGAATTCCATGCATATAATTTATATATAATTTAAGTAAATAGGTCTATTAAATTTCTTCTACATGCCTCCTATATAGATTTTAATATTGGAAAACCAATGTCATTTAGGTATGCTCATTCAAGTATACTTAGAGTTTTGGGAGATTGTAATATGGCCAAACCAATGTCATTTATATTTATAGTTTTGGTTCATAGATAAGAGTTTTTGTTTGATTTTTGTGTTTTATATAACTTAAAATACTGAAAAGTATGATGTATGAGGTATATATGAAATCCAAAATTAATTTTCATTTTCATATGAAAAAATAACTTATTTTAAGTTGTCAATATTAAAAAACTAAAATATCATTAATACCCAATGAGTTATATAAGCATACACCCTAAACATTGTTGTTCGTCTCCAAACCCAATGAACTCTATCAGAAATATTAAGGATACATCCCCAAATTTGGTTGTCTTCATCGCAGCACAACACAAAAGGAAAGCTAATTCTGTCTCCAAATATAGCACAAAATCAAAACTAGTGCTACCGATTTTATGGCTACAGTCCAAGGCATGCTGCGCTTCACCTTTCTCACCAATCCTTTTACAAGTGACAAGTGGAATGAACAATGAAGATGAATAAAATGTGAAGTCGCTCTCAATACACTCATCCTTGTCTTCATATTCCTTTGGAGTCACCACGAAGAATATTTTAGAGACTCATATTAACTTCATTAAAACATCAAACATGGAAAATACCCATGGAGATAAGCAATGGATAGTACACATCCTCTTTTTATTTCCATCATTCTCTTATGGAACTATCAATTCGAAGAATTCCCAAAGCTTAAATAGATAGGTTGAAATGAACAACGAAACCACGACAACGAAGGGAGGCTCCACAGCCTGCGATATTAAGAAGTGATGAACATAAGGTTCATTCAACATCAAAACATGAATTTGTGTGTGACAGTGTAGATTTCCAAAATTATTCATATCAATACATTTTCAAAGGAAATTGTGTAGAGCATGTTTAATCCTGTCAAACTTGTCAAACGTTTCAAGTGGACACCTATAGTCTGGACTTTACGAATTAGAGTGAAGTATCCACAAGAAACATTGAACAGGATTAAACATCCTCCACCTATTTATTCTAAAAATTTCTCGCAATGTTTTATATGTATTATATTAGTGTTTAGTGAATTAATTTCATTAGCCTTACCATGGGAAAGAATGATTTTTCACTTGGAAAACAGAAAGTTGGCAAGAGGGCATAGAAAAACATTTCCACTAACCAGATTCCCCATAGATTGACATAGGTATACATCATCCTCTAGCGTAGTATAATGTTTTTTTTATTGTTAAGAAATAAACATAAGTTTCTTATGAATATTTCCAGCAGCCTAGTGGCCCACCTCTTCTGCTGCAAAAGACAGTATGGACCATTTTCTAGTGCATTTCCTGGAAAAGCGAGCTGCTTAGGTATGCAAAATAGAGAATTCGAACCCATGTAATGTATTTTAAACCCAATCATACCATCCTCAACGGTTGGTCCATAAATCCATCCTATATGCAACAGATAATGAATTCATTCTTATTCGGTGATGTGTGAGTTGTCTTTCCTATATTTTGTGGAGTGTTGGTTAAAAGCGTGGAAAATGAAACATGGATGAGAAAACAAGAGAATATATGTGCATTTATACAATCTTAATGGAATGCTGAACTCTTATTTACATTGCAGTGGAGCATATCAATAAATTTTCTATTCTTATTTCAAGAATTGTAGATTTAGGAAATATTTTTAGAAAATAATTCCTATTCATTTAAGTGAAAGAATTATTTCATTTCATGTATACAAATTTAGAAATATTATGGAGATCTACAATCCAATTATATTCAATTCAATAATTTTTTGTCATAAAAAAAATAAAATACCTTACACAACATATATCACAGGTCAATTTAGGTGTTTTCATTTTATCAATGGTTAAATTCACTGATTGTACGATAAGCTAAACATAGGTAACAGGTATAATAGAGGTGGTTCATGGATAGCATTGTTAGACGCCTAATCCTCGTGATTGAGATTTGGGTTAGTGTGCATTATTGAGATTTAGTGAACCATTTGTAATTTTATGAGCCTGAAGGATGAAGAGTGAAAAGGGTTTAAATATCCCACATGACCATTGTTGACCAGGCAGGAAAAGTTTTGAGACTTGAAGATGTGGAAACTACAACTAGCTAAGAAGCTAAAGGTTTTTTGTTTGCAGATGAGTTAGATGAAATGGAGGAAAAAATCCCCCCCCGCTTGCTGTCAGAAAAAAAATCCATAAGTTTGTGAGCATTTATGATCATCCTTGGACCAGATCAGTCACATAATTTCCACTTTGAGATGGGGGTATCCTAGAAGCAATACTCTTATTTTATACCTGCTTCCTAGCAAATAAATTCTTTTTTTTTGCCGCAAAGGCATCCAATTCCATTTTTTTGTAAATATTTCCAAAGATCAAGATCAAGGCTTTCTTTGGTCTTCTTCATTGTGGAATTGCAACATCAACGATGGTTGTTGTTGAGTTCATAAGTCAAAGATACGATGGAATTAATGTCATATGATCATATGATTGTCGATTTTGGGGGTTTCTCCTTTCTATGTCAATGGAAACACATATATCGAGGTTTTGTGCCTATCCATTCTTTGCACTGTAAATATCACAATATATATATTATTATGAGCTTTTGTTTGATTTCTATATGGTACAAAGTTCGCCTATAGTCAGGATAAAGGAATTATTCAAATTTAAGCTTCAAAATTTCAAATAATCAATGAGGAATGCACTGCTCTATGTTTTTATTACTTTTATTTGAATGTAGAAGAAAGTTGAAGGAAATATCAGGATCAACACTCGACGAATTAATTAAGGATATTTGTTGGCTTGAGGGGTCCTGACCTACATTCAGAGTTTATGGATAAACCAACAAACCCTACAACTACTGTCCCTCTCAGTAATGACCTGCTTGGGTAGATCAAAGTCTCACCCGCAACAATATGGGGGGTGTTGGAACAAGGTTTCCACACCTTGAGGGATAAAATAATGAAGTAATCCTCAGCAAAATCGAATGCAAACTTATACCAATCGTAAATAGATGCGCACAACAATACACAATATAATCACTGGGAATGCACAGTCTTTAATAGAATAACACAGAGTTGTTGTTCACCTTAGCGGAGATAAAAAGAACATAATCAGATCCAGATCTTAAACAATTCAAATACTTAATTAGATCTAACAACCATCAATAAGCATTCATAATCATAATAGATATATTTTTTGTGATGATCAATGAGCAATACAGATAATGCGATCTGAACGAAACATAAACAGTAAACAACTCAAACTCATAACATAAGAAGTTCGCCAAAATATATCCTTTCTATTAGCTTCAGATCTGCTGAATACATCAGATTTTTAATACATAAACTTTCCCTTACAAAGCCCTTCTGTGCACACAGCCAATAGAGTCCGCACAGAGCCAGGACTAGGTCTCCATGCACATCCAGCAGGAGACTTTCAACCCAACCCAGACAACCCTTAAAACATATTACAGACATATAAAATTATCAAACATCAATAATTCATGATACCTTGGACTTGGAATCGATCTATCTATTTATATTTGGCTAGCTTGTAGATACTATGATCTCAAACCATGGTTTGAGACCCACATTTTACCCTTAAACCCATTTACATCAAAATTATGGACTTTGACCCACCGCAAAGCCTCTTGACTTAATTGTGCAATGTGCACATACAAAATTATACAAAATTACATCAAAATTTGTGCATCACAGGACCCCGATCCAACAGGCCCCCAACACAAACATGTGACTCGTCTTGAGTCACTAAGGGACCCATTCCTTGATCTTAGCCTGAAGCATGCTAACAAAATTTTTGAGAGGGAGCACTAATTCTAGACTTAGCGCTACAATGCCCCGCGCTTGTTGAACCAACTTTTATGTTGTAGGCCCTTCAGTGGTCATCTCTATGTTGTGCTGAGTTTTCTAGATGGTCTTCAATGTGTTGTCCAACGTCTTCAACAATTGAAGAGCTTCTTCTGCCCATGGTTGCATGCATTATTTCAATAGTTTTTCCTTCCAGCGCAAACCTTCAATCTATATTTGTATTGTTATGCACTATTGCAAACGAGTGAGGCACTATGTAAGAACCAATGTTTGCACCACTGTCCTTATTTCCTTGAACTGCCACTACTTCTAGTGGAGGGCATTGTGCAACTGCTGTACTATTGGATAATTTTTGACTGAGATACAAACACTCATGGCTTCATCAAGAAAATTATAACATTGGGTGACCGCAACCGAAATACTATGGCAGGCTTGTTTAACCTCAGCTGCTCTTTGTGCATGAACCTATGGTGGCATGCCAGGCTGCAACTTTGTCTGAATGTCTGCAATCTGCTGCTCATATTCTGTTCTAACTATTTTCACCTCTGTGTGCGCTGCTTTCACTGCGACAGCTAATCCTTCTAAACTTTCTTCGAGTGCTGCTGTGGCCAGGAAAACTGGAATATATTGGCAGAATTGGTGGATTTTGGCCACTAGCACAACATGCTGGGCTTCTTCTTCTCTACAAGATTCCTCTACTCTTTGCTACTATTGATGGGCTTGCTCGGCCTATTGTTTTTCTCCCATTTTATTCATGTGCGTGGTATCCTCTTTGTACTGAAGTGCGTCTGCAACCAGTGAGTGCATAAGGTGGAATTTTCCTGTAGGTAACACATAAAGGTTAATATGCACATCACATGTTCCACTGAATTGGAGACTCTGGTTGGCATCCATCTGAATGGCTGGCAAGAGGATTTGAAAAAATGGCCATCCCCTGAGGCTGGTAGAGAAACTTCTAATAGTAGTGCGCTCGTGACTTATGCACTGGTCCGACTCGCCTAAGCTACGCTCCCTTGAATTTGGCTCACCTATACCTTTAACTCATGGAGTCCAACTTATACAAGTTCTAGCGTGAACTTGTACTAAACCTCCATATCTGTCTAGTGATCCTTAGTCACAGACATGACAATTTTTTCTATGTTGTTTAAATAATCTTATGTTAACATCAAGACCTCCTACCCTACCTCTTTGGAACCTTTCCACATTTTCCACGATCCTCCAGTGGCCTGAGAGTTGTGCTTGGTTCCTTTATAAGTTTCATCTTCCCCTGTCTCCTTCAGCGCATATCCATTCTTTTCTGGCACTGTTGTCATTTCTACAGTCTCATTAGTGGTTGTGGGGGTCACTCCTTTTTTTGTGACCTTCTTTGTTCCTCTCTTTGTTGATTTCCCTATTTGGCTACTAGTGCATGGTAGTGTCACTGTGCCTACTGTCAACTAGGCTGGTGGCCATTCTTGTCTTACTTGAACAAAATCATCTTTGTTGGCTCGAGGGGTCCTGACCCAGGTTCTAAGTTCAAGTTTTTCCAACAAACCCCTATACTACTAGCCCTTTCGACAATGACCTGCTTGCGTAGGTCAAAGTCTCACCCGAACTAGTATGGGTGGGTGCTATAACCAGGTTTCCGCACCCTGAGAAAGGATAGGTAAGGCAAGTAGAGCTGTGTTCGGCCTTGTGATACCTCGATCGCCTCTTTCTGTGCAGGGTTAATAGGTCTCTATTTGCATCCACGTGCACTAGATGTATAATTATATACTTTTATGACAGTAGCACAATATTGCATAAAACAGAACAGGATAGATCCAGATACAGAAAACACACTTACACAGATCTTTCACAACTTGAATATAGGATGCGCATAATGCAGTAATTACCAATGATTCGCACACAACCAGCAGGACTTTTTTCCCCAAAAACCCAAACAAATATCTTAACCCACAGTTCACATCAATAGCTCTTCATTGCCTATCTTACAATTCAAAATGTTCCTCTATTTATAATAATCTGGCCTAAAATTTCCTATGGTCCGCAAACTGTGGTTTTCAGATCCCTGGTTTACACTTTTACCCATTACAATACTTTCAGGCTTTGACCCACCAAAAAACCCCTGTGCTAGACTAAATATAATCAAAAGTATTCAAAATTGGACCAGTTTCACAGCTCGTAGGAGACCCTGCTCCAACTATCCCCCAACACAATCTTGCGACTCATCCCGAGTCACTGTGGTGGTACGCCCGCTCTCTATGCATGCAAGGTATTGTAAACGAGGATGAGCTGAGGGATCACTTCCTGACTTTGGGCAGCAACTCGTTGTGCAATATTGACAAGCTTCAGCAAGGCAGGGTCTTCCAGAGCCATGGTAACATGCTCCAATATCTAGTGGTGGCATGCGATGGCATTATGAGCACCCTGAGATATCTGGAAGGCAATATCGCCCCATGGTTTCAAGCGCTTTCTCACAACGTGCTTGGTGCAACGGAGATTCGCAATCATGTCTATGAAGGCATTGCAGGTTTTTAATAGGGCTAGACGCTGCGTAGGGATGAGGGAAGGCAAGGTAGCTTCGACTTGATCGAAATCACCTTCCGTCTGTCATAAGTATTCCTGGACACGCTGAAGCATGGGGTGGAACTAGGCCACTGTCCAGAGCTGCATAGCCACCTCGACCATCTGATTGCACCGAGTAAGCTACTCCTTAATAATATTCGTTGCTTCCATGATCAATGCAACCCATTGTGCCCAAACTTTCGGGGGTATTTCACAATACTGCCGTGCAGTATAGTCGCGCTTACATATATCTTGCAACACAATGGTGTATAAGCCCTATAATGCCTCATGAGATAGCTGGGGCAAGTCTATTTGTAGGTCCGTAGCTGTCGGGGTGTGGTCGCCAACCATGATAGTATGAGGGAGTCAAAAAATATGTCTTTCGCTGGTCAGTAGTCTGGCACTACGGAGAAATCACAGTGTATCCCTATATCGCTTCGTCCCTTCCATGCGCAGGACTAGCTGTGACTTGACTGCATCGGTGTTGGTGGCGAACTGTGGAAATTGTGTATCCTCCTTCGTGGTATCGTCCGAGGCCATCCGGCTGGGTCCTGCAATCGTTCCAGGGTTGTAAAGTTCGGGAACTCCCGTCGTGCAGCTATGGTGCCTCTCTGTACGGGGTTCAAAGGCAATTCTGCTTACAGGGAGCCAGAGGCAAATCATTTTATCAATCTCAGCATCCCCAGATCCTCTCAATACGATGTTTGCAGGCACTAAACTAGTAGGTGTCGAAACATTCGGTGGGTTAGGGATCGCCATAGAAACAAAATGATAGGCTTCCCAGAAAACGTTAAAGATCCCAATAAGCAAGCAAGAGAATAACAGAGGGAGGGTATAAAGACAATATGGATCCCTGAGCGAAGTTATCCTATTGAAATTATATTGTCCAAGGCTATCCAATGGTAGAGTAAACCTCACTTGAAACTTACCATCAATCTTCCGGAACAAACTTACCATAAATTTCCATATTGATGGCCAACCGTCCATTTTTCATAACGGTAAGGTTCCCTTCTCACCAAAGTGCAGTGGTCTGACAGTTGTTATTCGTACCTGAGGGCTTTCCCATGGATTTACAGATCTTGGATGATGCCTGCGTGCTACTCGCATACCCCGAATTAAAGCTGATGCCAGGTGTTTTGTAATACGGTGCAGGTACCACTCCAGCAACTTGGCCACCGTACCTTTTGACAGGCATGCTTTTCCCTTGGTCAGGGCATCCGTGTGTGGCAAAGCTGCATCGAGAATCCTTGTGCCATATGTCACCTTAAATGTTTGCAAAGACTCAGCCCACAAATTCTCCCAATTGCGCATGTACTGGTGCAGCTCCGCATCTAAATACCACACAGTAGGACGCAAGCCTAGGTCATGGATAACTAGGTGAACTTGTTCATTTGGGGTCCTATCGCACCGTTGTGTTTCCCATGCCAGAAAATATTTGTGTGGGTCCTCTGACCCAAGGAACCTCTGGATCTGTCTTCTAGCTGGGGCTCCAAATTGCAGGATCATCTTATCTTGACACTCCTCCCAAGTGCCGAATACCAGCCCATGCGTATCCCACCAACCCATAGGTGCTCCACATAGGGCTAGTGGAAGTGCCCCTAGCCTGCGTTACTTGGGAACTTCAGCTTCAAATGCGCATAAAAACTCCTTAATGTCACCTGCGTCCTCAAGGTAGGGCAGGTCTCTTACCTCGGTAGAGATGCAGTTGAAGTTCCTTGTGACCCAAAGACATCGTAGCGCCGAAACCTCATGCAACCAGCCTTGCCAATTCTTCAGTTCTCCATCAGAGTTGGAAAAGGATTCATTTTCCTTTTCCTAGCAGAGTACTCCTTCCACCATGGGGTTAATCTAGTCTTCGTCCTGCGTATTTAGTTTGTAAATGTGATCTATTTTTTCCTCATCACATGCTGGCTTAGTATACCGCACACCTTCTGCTAGATCCAGTGGTACTATTACGCGCGTACCGTTATTTTCAAAAACCATGCTGAAATTTTTGAGATTGTTGACACCCCCCATATATATAGCCCAGTCCAGTCCTAGGAGTGTAGGGTAGGGATCTGCATCGTCCACAATTTCTATTACTTCAAAGTCGGCTAGGAATTTTACCCCTGCGATATCTACCATGACTTTTGGTAGCCTTCCTAGAGGGATGATATTTTTTTTATTTTCCATGCGCAGCTGGATGGTGGACCATTCCAATTCAGGTTCTCCCATTCGTTTCCATGTTTTCTTTGGTAATATATTCACATTTTATCCAAGATCTAAAATAACTTGATCCATCTCGTAGTCACCAATCTGTGCAGTTAACCACATTTCTCTTCCGATGCATTTTTTATATCTGTATAGATTGTGTACATCCTTGGTCCTGGGAATCATATTGGGCCGAGATGTGCAGCTATGCATTAATGCTTGAAGGTTCTCTATAGCCTGTGGGTTACGTAGCAGCTTCATACATGCCTATAGAAAGGGCTCAACCCCCTCCTCTATCTTTAGGTATGTCGACATCTGCGCAATGGCTTCTATTGTTTCTTGTCCTTTGGTGATGTTCGATCCTTCATGAGAGGTCATAGGATCCATGGAATGTGCTTCCTTCACTCCCTAGGTGACCATCCAACTGCGTGTTATGACTTTCACACTCGGGTCTATGTTTCTTAGCTCGGTTTTAACTCTTTGCACATTCTGCGTAGGGGTGGGTTGTTTTTCCTGCATCTTGGCTATTAAAATTGGGAAATCTTCAACATCTGCTCCAAATGTATACAATATTTGCACGATGGCCTGGTGGGATTTGGGAAGTCTCTGGTGAAGT
The DNA here is from genome assembly GCA_034641835.2 of Pinus albicaulis. Lineage (NCBI taxonomy): Eukaryota > Viridiplantae > Streptophyta > Pinopsida > Pinales > Pinaceae > Pinus > Pinus albicaulis. The sequence continues at coordinate 1,618,056,370 of CM076570.1, read as the reverse complement.
TTCCTATCTCCCTACAGTTATAACAAATTATTTTCCCATGTCCCTGTCCTTTGCTTCCTCCCCGACCTCCTCTACCCCTTGCTGGAGAGCCTGCGAAGTTCGCGGGAGTTATTGGCAATGCAGGGTCTGATTGTACCCTATACAAGTTCCCACTATCTATCGTCAAGTCGTAAGTGTGATAGTTCTGTTCATCATGTCCTACCGACCAGCAGAATCTGCACCACTGTTGCTTCAGTTCTGGGACATATGTACCTAGATGAGGGCAATAGTTCGTATTATGCAGCCCCACTACATGGCAGTAGTCGCACCACAGTACAGGTACGCTCGAGCCTGGTCGTGATAGGATGGGTTTCCCACTTGCTCCTGATCGTACCAGACCAGGTCCTCCTGCTTGTATGTAATCTGCCAATAGAGGGAACTAATCCTTTGTATGGCCAGATACTTGACATCGTATGCACCATAGATCTGCGCAGGCTTATTTTCCTCGCTCCTTTCGCAAGTTATGAATTTCCATATCCATAGCTCCAAGCTACTCCTGAATTTGTTGTACCCCTCCCGAAGTATCTTCTCTGGGTGCAACTTCTAGTTTCATAGTGACTTCCACAGCTTTTTCCTGCGACTCAAAGGTTTGGTGACTCATTGGTGTACGCAGGTGGGGAAACAACATAGCACTGAACCATTCCTTATGTTATCTATTGTCATACTCAAACCCTCCTTCCCTGATTTCTTTCTTTAATCGCTGATCAACGTCCCACACAGATTCAGACACACCTTGCTTGAATTCCTTTACTTCCACTACCAACTGAGAGTAAGATTTTGGCTTCTGGAATTGTTGTTTTAGAGTGTCTTTGGTATCTTGAATAGATGCACTCCCGTTTTGGGAAATGTACTGCATATACCAGTCCAATGCTCTGTCCTCAAATGCCAGGGACAACTGCGCCCTCTTCACCATATTGTTTGTCACATTTTTCACAGTCCAGATAGATTCTGCAACAAACCAAAATCTATCCATATCCTCATCCCCTACCCCCTTGAAGGTAGGTAGTCTCAAGTGCACAGCCATATCACTGTCTGGCGGAGGTGATGGTATGGGTGAGTTCTTACCTTTATGCAGCCTGGGTAGCAGTGTAGCCAGGGGGACTTGCGGAGCCAGTTCTCACAAAATGTTATAGGCGGATATCCCCTCGTCGAGGTTGGTCCAGTAGTATTTACCACTGCACGTTGCGGTCCTATCTAGATCTGAGTTCATTCAGTCGGTATGACTACATAGAATGTTCTTTTGACACATTAATATCTTAATCAGCAATGGTAATGTCTTCAGAAATTTGCCCCAGAATCCTATAAAGAATCGATGTTCAGCCTCAGAGTATGAGACAAACTGATCAATGGCAAATTCTATCATAAATCCTCCTAGCACACTGTCCACCCAGTGATCTACTATGCGTGTGATAGTATTATCGGTCCTCTCTAGCTGTTGGATCAGCTCTGGGGTCCACTGAGTGACTTGCTCATCCTTTCAACACTTTTGGAATTCTACGAGCCTAGCGAGCCACTCCTGAATCTCAATTGAAAATGTTACAAAGAATATTTCGTAGCTTTATGTAAGAATGTACGTATTTTTCCACCTTTTTTCCGTTAACTTCTTGCTGCGATTTTCTTTTACCGTGAATTCCTGGATCTGCTTTTCAAACCAGTCCTCAATTTCCTTCCTTTTAGGCTTCCAATACTCTCTTGTCATTACCCGATCCCTTTCTCAAAATTCTCCAGGTCTCGGCAACAGAACCATTTTTTGGCTTAGGGGGTCCTGAACGAGGTTCGGAGTTCAAGGTTTGCCAACAAACCCCAATATTACTGGCCCTTTCGGCAGTGACCTGCTTGCACAGGTCAAAGTCTCACCCGAAGTAGTATGGGTGGGTGCTGGAACCAGGTTTCTACACCCTGAGAAAGGATAGGTAAGGAAAGAAGAGCTACATTCGGCCCTGTGATACCCCGATCGCATCTTTCTGCACAGGGTCAATAGGTCTCTATTCACATTCATGTGCGCTAGATCTATAATTATATACTTCTATGGCAGTAGCAAAATATTGCATAAAATAGAACAGAACATACACAGATATAGAAAACACACTTACACAGATCTTTCGCAGCTTGAATACAGGATGCACATAATGCATTTATTACCAATGATTCACACAGACAAGACACATAGATTTAGTTCTCAAACAACCTTTCTTATTCATCAATTCATCAATTCCTTCTTACAATACCCATCCCAGCCTGTGCACATAGTAGCAGGGTCCAAAAACAGCTAGACTCTAGATCTTCGCACACACAACTAGCAGGAGTCCTTTCCCCAAAAACCCAAATAGATATCCTAACCTATAGTTCACATCAATAGCTCTTCATTACCTATCTTACAATTCAAAATGTTCCTCTATTTATAATAATCTAGCCTAAACTTTCCTATGGTCCGCAAACCATGGTTTTCGGACCCCTAGTTTACCCTTTTTCCCATTACAATACTTTTGGGGCTTTGACCCACTTCGAAACCCCTGCGCTAGACTAAATATAATCATAAGTATTCAAAATTGGACCAGTTTCGTAGCTCGTAGGAGACCCTGTTCCAACAATGTTCGGTCACCTGGTATGGTAGTTCATACCATACTCCTTCTACAATGCCTTTTCTGCAGATATGTATATTATGGAATGTTTAAAATATGCTACCATATTGTATTGGTCATACAAGGTAGGTGACATTCATGGCTTTGAATCTACCAGTTGATTCAAGGTATCATTATATAGAACCGAAAAAATATTGTTTTATTTGGCACACACTGGGTCTGAGGAGTTCCACAATGTTGTGTAGCACACAACTTTGCACATCTTCGGCTCGATATCAAGGAACTGAGTGTCTTATGGGGTCCTCCACCCAATGAGCATGATCAATAATAGAATTCAAGCATACTGGATGTGCTTACCTTCCTCCTGTGCCTCGCATACATTTTCTAAACACTCTTTGCACATGTAGCTAGACCAATTGTATATAACACCCTTCTCACATCATCTAGTGAGCGCAATGACCGGCACGGACACCTCCTTGGGTCTTCACTTATGCATCACCTTGGTGGTCATTCTAAAATGCATTTCTAGGTAATTAATTTCATCAACAACAAATCCCTGACTCTTCCTTGTGATGTTATACTTATTTTTAATTTGATTCGTGGAGGCTTTCTCCTGCACCTTACTGCTGAAATTAGAAATAGGGTCAACTCCTTTAGCAGCAAGAACTGTGATTCTGTCAATTAACTTAGTGTCAATGGGGATGTGGTCTCCCAACCAGAGTGCATCATCATGGACTAAAGGCAACAATAGTCTGATACAAATATCATTTATGGGGTTGCACCCAAAATGAGGGATATGGAGAAAATTGAGCAGGCCTTCCTTGTGCGGATGTAGGATCCATATCTTAGGCTCTTGGCACAAAATTCCTCCTTCATAGGTAATATAGTCCAAGTATAGATCTAGCGCAACATTAGGGAACTTCTCGACATCACCAATGTCCCAATTGTCAAATAAAATTTGTGAATTCTTTGCGAACATGTACCCTTCGATTGGGACATTCTTAGGGATTATGGGTATTTAAATACTTGCTGCACCTTGTCCAGGTCCTTAGGTACTCTGATAGATGGTTTGCGCGACGCAATATAGCTTGGAAACCACGAGAATTGGTCCACATTAACCACATCCTCTTCTTCTTCGTAAATGGTTTCTGGGACCTCTAACATAGGTCTTTTCATCTTCTCACCCAATGAAGTGTGCGGCCTTGGGGTCTTCTCTTGGGGATATTTGCACGTTTCAGAATATTTCCCTTTCTTAGTCTTATATGGCGTAGGTGTTTCCATAATTGTCACTTCAGACACAATAGGGTTATCACCTGGTCTTGTGATTGTCATCTTTTCAGGAATAGTGTAACTTAGCCCTACTCGGTGCAATGCATCCTCAAACCCTAGATCCAAACCAGACATAGAAACAAAAAATGCTGTGGAAATGAAGGAACCCAAAGCATAGAAATCACTCAAAAATAAGAGGGAATTATTGTGACCCCATAGTTCATATTTATACTTGTGGCGTGTCTTCAACAATTCCTTGTGCACTAATGAGGCTCCATTACTGAAAAATGGTCACAAATATGGTAACATACATGCATTAAATGCATCCTAGATGCTCTCAAAAATGGTAATAAATCTATATTTTCTAGATTTAATGTTCCAACGGCTATTTTTTGACACCTTTGCGACCCAATGAACCTCCCTGCGTAGCTATCGCGTGCGCGTCACACCTGATTGCCCATTCGCCATGCCATATGCACAGGTCTAATACTTCGGCCATATAGTCATTTGGAAGGCATAGGGTCATCCCTGTACATCTTCATATGACTTCCATTGGCATACCTAGGAAGCTATTCACCACTCAAAGTGCCTAGGCGCACTGCTTCTCCGTTAGTGATTTGCTTAACAATATAGGGCCCTAACCAATGCATCTCCAATTTCCTTGGGTGGCGTGCAAAATTGTTTTCATATAGTAAGACGAGATCATCTTCCTTGAATACCATTTGCCTAATATGACTGTCATGTCATGGTTTTTCATGCACCTTTTGAACTTGCTGGTGATAATTTACAATAAAATTATCTTCTTCCAGAGAAACCAACTGCGACAATCGGTCCTCCAGATCATATTATTCAGCCATATTGGTAAATGCTGCAACGCACAAACTAGGAACAATGAAATCCATGGAAATCACAGCCTCTTTCCCATATACCATCCTAAAAGGTGTCCTTCCATTCAACTTCTTGCAAGCACCCCTATATGCCCAGAGAACTGATGACACTTGCTCATCCCAATCATTTATGTAAGCATTCCATACCTTGGTGAGCACAGTATCCAAGATTTTATTGAAATATTCAACTATTCCAATTTCCTGAGGATGATAGGGAGAGATCTTAGGATGACGCATTTTGAATTCTTCAGTCATATCTTCAATGGTGTCATTTACAAAATGTGTCCCTTAATCATTTATCAGAATCTTAGGACAACCAAACTGAGTCACTATCTTCTAAAAAATAAACTGCGCAACTTTATCAGTAGTACAATCCTTTACTGTTTTGGCTTCAGCCCATCTGGTTACATAATCTGTCGCAGTGATAATGTAGCATGCACCACTCTTCCTTCGTGGGGGATTAATAGGTCCCACAAAATCGATAGCCCATTTCTCAAAAGCTTGTAGCACCATCTGCGGATTCAAAGGAATTTCATCTCTACGTGAAGGATTTCTTGTCCTCTCACAGACATCACATGTGTTGCAATGTGGATAGGCATCATTCTGCAACGTTGTAATATTCCCAAATGGGAAAAGATGGAATATAGTGCAAAACCATGGAAATAGTGGTGAAAACATTACATGAAAGAAAGAGGCCAATATGGATACCTTTCATCTATTATAAGAGTAGAAAAATATACATAAATAATGGGCCATAAGATGTACAATAAGAAATAACAAGCCTCCAATGGAAAAAATCCCTCAAAAGAGGTGCTGCTATAATATATAAGAAATTGGAAGGCTGCTACAGCTCTTTTTTAAAGGCACTGTTACAACAAATGGTTATACAGTAGATCTAAGGCTGATATGTGCCCCAAAATATAGATCCAATACATATCTAGACACTATAAATCCTCCTTTGAAGAACCCCTTAGGGATTTTCAGCAAAACACCATGTTCAAGATGGGGATCTAAGCCCTCACGCTAAATAGCCACTGCAAAATATAGATCTGGAAAGTTTGGTTGATCTGATATGATCAATAATGTAGCCTCCTCCAATAGTTCCTCTAAATGAAAGTCAAATCCCTTTCACTTGAAAAACAACTCTTCAGATTGTGTGCCAAACCACCCTGCAACTCCTCCTACAAAAATAATGTAGATCTGGAAATAAACTACGCTGTAGGATCAAATAAATAGTTGGCCTGATGCCAAGATCTGAAAATATGCACAAGGGCCTTCCTTACTACCCTCCCAATGGAAAGGAAGCCTTCTCCACTGAAAATAAGCAATGAAATTACCCAAATATGGTCTCCACTATTGCAACCTGCAAAAAAACTCAACCCTCAACAGGATCTACGCTATAAATGAAAGATGAAGATTGGCCTTAAGCCTGATAGTGTAAAATATAGTACAAGACTCCTCCAAGAGCTTCTCAGTAGAAGAGGTGGGATTCCCGATCAGGAACACCCACTGCTAAACAACACTCAATCTCAGCTAAACAACAAGAGAAAGATATATTTCTAAACAGACCATATATTCAGAAATACCATATACATCAACATGTCAAAAATAGTTGCCATCCTCTTCCTTAAATAAGATATGAGCTTTCAAAAACTAAGCCCCATCCAATGATATCACTACTTGCATGCAAATAATCTCCATCTAAAACTGTGATGTCTTTCCTTGATGGCCACTCCTCCATCACAACGTTGTTGATTTGGTCAAAGTTGACCTAGTCAAGGTGTTCCAGCCACTTTTCACACCTAAAGGTGCTCAGTTAAGCTACCAAGTTATATCATTTTCACATTGGCATTGATTTATTCATTATTAAATATAATTATAGACCTCCATTGTCCTCTTATTCATAAAACAAAGCAGCAAAACAAAATTTAATATTCCAACTAGCTCATGGCTAATTGGGAATATTACAGTCCTCCCTTCCTAAATGTTTCTTGTCCTTAAGAAACTGACAAGGTGAGTGTTGCAACTCTTCCCCTCCACCATTGGTGACACTATCATGTAATAAGCTTCCCTCATAAGCTAAGTTTCCACCAATCTATCCCTCCATGAATTTCTCCTCCAAAGTTCTTATGAGATGCAAATAATTCATCCCACAATGAGACAATAGTTCGAATGAAACAAACATGGTTTTCCCAATGTTCTCCCTGAACCATGTAGCATAATGAACATGGATAATATCTCTCCCATAGGTAACATATATTCCTCCCATCCTCCCTCCAAACATTTCCATAAAAAGAATAAGTGCATCATCAATGTATGGGATCAAAACTAGGTACATGCAAACAGAAATTTATAGAAATGGAGGTGGGTCATAGTCCCACATGTGGAACCAACGCAGTATATCTCCTGACTGCATCAGATAATAATGTGGTAAGTGGTTTCCCCACCACTTACTTGCTGCCCAAGTCTTCTCACAATGGCTGAAAGTGTGAGATATGTTTGGTGATTTTGGAGTGCACCCACAATGATACGACATCTCCCTATGTCCTCCAAAGGAGTGGCCATGTTTAGAAATATTTATGGCGCAAAGTTGGCCATGAAGTTTATATGGAATAATGCTCATCCTTGGAGCTATTTCCTGCATACACATGGTAAAGGAATACAAGTAATCATCAAATGAAATAGATGTACATAAGCATGTTCCTTACCAAAATTTCTACTCATACAAATGGAGTGGTCTATAGATATATCCCCTCTCATTCCAAAAGAGGAAAGAGGTGGCTATGATAACTCCTTCATTGAGTTATGTCTCTCTTCCATATCCACATAATTCATGCATATTTGAAAATTTTGATATAGTTCCTCTTCAAATCCTTCCCAAGTATAGCTCTCCATGATAGTGTTGTAGGCCCTCATGGAATAAGTATGGCCGAAAAGGAAATCTTCATAAGCCCTTTGTAGAAAATTCTCCTTGAGCTTGGAGGATCTAGATAAGAATACCCTACCATGATAGTAGATGAATTATTCTTGGACTTAATATCCATCTTCATGTAGCATGTCATCAAGTATCATGCATGTGAAAAGATCCTTGGAATAATCCACCAACAGTTGGGATTTCCAATATGGATCAATCTTTCATAGTGACAACACTGATGATCTATCATAAATAACATCTATCATATGGCTGCCCTTCTCCTTGACATATCCCATGCCAAAGGTATATGTTGCAAGGTTGCTATCCTTCCCATGCTTCTCCTCCCACAATGCAAAAACTGAAATGAGAGTGGGTAATGATGATGTTGGGAGAATTTCTCCCTCCTCCTTGAGTCTACCCAAGACTCTCAGTACTGTATCATGTCCTCCTAATGCACCCATTCCCCCTAGATCTATGCATGGTGCATCATAATGTGAGACATATCTCACCAAATATGGATCAGGTGGCCTCCTGCGTGGTTTGCCACAATATAATAATGTCCCATGAACCAATCTCATGAGCATAATACATGGGACTGTTAGGTCCTTGCTTCCACTGTGAAAATCCATCTTTGATTTCTTTATGGAAGTTGTATGTGAGTGATATGTGTGCATGCCTTTAATCATTTGATTTTTTCCACTCTTTCTATCCACTCATTCCATCTGCAAAGTCTCCCAATCTATGGTGACTTTTCCCAAAGTAATCAACCACTACACACCCAATATCAAATTGGCGTCAGGTATGTCAACTACAAAGAAGTGATCAGTCAATGTATATGACCCCATGATTATTGATAAAGATGGAATATAATAAATTCATTGCATAGTTCTATCTCTTGGGAACAAAACAAAAAATCCCTCAAAATCATTAGTGGTTATTCCCTCCTCTGCACTATTTGGGCATCAATAAAATTGTGGGTAGCCCCAATTTCAATAAAAATAGAAACCCTTTGATCTAAGATGGAACCTCAAACCCTCAAGGTCAAGTACTTAGGTACAGTCTCCTCTCAAAGATGCAAGAGCCCCTCCAATTGGAGAAAATGCCCCATTCCCATCTCCTGATGGTGCTGGTTCATCTCTTGTTGTGTAAGCACTGTAACCTCTTCTTGGTTCATATTATTCTTCCCCCTCATCATCTGAGAAGGCCTCTATGTATTTTGCCTTTACTTTTGCACATCTATTTCTGGGTGCCCAAGATTCTTGGCATGTGAAGACAAGCTTCGTCCTCCTCAAGTCTTTCCGGACATCATCATCAAGAGGTTTTTTGTATTGGCTCTCCTTTGAAGGAGGAGCCTTCTCATATTTTTCCTTTGATGGAAAAGAGGGCTTATGGTGAAATGTTGCCTTCGCTTTTAGCAAGGCATCTTCAATATCTCTAGACCTTTCAATGGAATCTTGAAAGGTAGTGGACTTGGTAGACTTAACCAACCCATGAAGAGGTTCATCTAACCCATCAATGAACATATAGACCCTTCTTGTTGTAGATAAATCAGGAACCATAACAGAAAGTCTTAAGAATTTAGAAATATAATTTTTTGGATTACCTGATTGTTTTAGCTTTGCAAGCACCATAAATGGTGCTTCAGGATATTTTCTATCAAGCTTGTCCACCAACCTCCTTGTGAACTCTGACTATGCAGTCACATTGGCATGCCCCAATGTAGACAAGCCATGTAACCACCAATCATGTGCTTCACTTTCAAGGTGCAGTGCTGCTATCTTAATGGCCTCCATTTCTAGAACTTTGTTCAACTGGAAGTAGATGTCAATCTTCTCTACTCATGATTAGGTAGTGCATTTAGATGACCCATCAAAGTTGGGTATGAAAAATCTTCCCATAGTGTGGTGTCGATCATGATTCTAAATGAATCATCCACCTCTATTGTGATGTCTAGGTCTCCTATTGTCCTTGATTTGACAAAATTATTGAAAACTCAAGTGGTCATTCAATCACTGATTTTGAGACTCATACTCCATAAAACAGTCTTCAAGGGATTCTTGTTCTTGAAACCCTTCATTTCCCACTGCTAAGAATGTAGGGATTGTAGAGTGTTGGGAAACTTGTTGTTGCTGCACTGGTTGATCACTCCATTGATGAGAAATGCCAGAGCCTTCATCATGTTGAAATCCTTTAGGGGATTCCTTGTATCTATCCATCCTCATCTCCTTGATTTCTCTAGAAATGTCTTGCATAGCTTTGAGAATAATCTTAGGAAACTCATTCTCTTCATCTTCTCCTCCAGATAAAGGAGTTTTACCCTTGTCTTCTTTGTGATTTGCATAATAAAACTTATGGTGCCTTCTTCTTTGATACCTCTTCTCTCTATCAGTAAGAGGATTTTCTTATTCAGATGACATATTAGTTTTTCAAGATGCATAGGCTGTGCCAAAATTATGCTCTGATGCCATTGTAATATTCCCAAATGGGAAAACCAAGAATATAGTGCAAAACCATGGAAATAGCAGTGAAAACATTACATGAAATAAAGAGGCAAATATGGAGACCTTTCATCTATTATAAAAAAAACAAAATATGCATAAATAATGGGGCATAAGATGTACAATAAGAAAGAACAAGCCTCCAATGGACAAAATCCCCCAAAAGAGGTGATGCTACTATATATAAGAAACTGGAAGGTTGTTGCAACACTGTTTTAAAGGAACTACTACAAAAAATGGTTATACAATAGATATAAAGCTAATATGTGCCCCAAAATACAGATCCAATACATATCTATACACTATACAAACTCCTTTGAAGAACCCCTTAAGGGTTTTCAACAAAACACTATGTACAAGATGGGGATCTAAGCCCTGGGGCTGAAGGTCCACTGCAAAATATAGATCTAGAAAGTGTGGTTGATTTGATATGATCAATAATTCAGCCTCCTCCAATAGATCCTCTAAATGGAAGACATATCCCTTTCACTGGAAAACCAACTCTCCAAATGGTGTGCCGAACCACCCTGCAACTCCTCCTTTAGAAATAACGTAGATATGGAAATAAATTGCACTGTAGGGTCAAATAAATAGTTGGCCTAATGCTAGGATCTAAAAATATGAACAAGAGCCTTCCTTACTGTCCTCCCAATGGAAATGAAGACTTCTCCACAAAATAAGCAATGAAATGACCCAAATATGGTCTCCAGTACCGCAACCTTCAAAACAACTCAACCCTCAATAGGATCTCCACTATAAATAAAAGATGAAGCTTGGCCTTAAGCCTGAAAATGGAAAATGTAGTACAAGACTCCTATAAGAGCTTCTCAATAGAAGCGGTGGGATTCCCGATCAAGAATACCTAGTGCTAAACAACACCCAATCTCATCTAAACAACAAGAGAAAGATATACGTCTAAATAGACCATATATTCAGAAATATCATATACATCAACATATCAATAATGGTTTTCATCCTCTTCCTTAAATAAGGTATGCGCTTGTAAACCCTAAGCCTCATCCAATGATAGCACTACTTCCGTGCAAAGCATCTCCATCTAAAAATGTGTTGTCTTTCGTTGATGGCCACTCCTCCATGACAACGCTGTTGATTTGGTAAAGGTTGACCCAGTCAAGGTGTTCCAGCCCCTTTTCACACCTACAGGTGCTCAATTAAGCTGCCAATTTATATCATCTTTCACATTGGGATTGATTTATTCATTATTAAGGAGAATTATGGACCTCCATTGTCCTCTTATTCATAAAACAAAGTAGCAAAACAAAATTTAATATTCCAGCTAGCTTATAGGTAATTGGGAATATTACAAGTGTGGGCCACCATAACCCAACTCGTAATATCTTTTTCATAGTGGAATTACCTACATAATGGCCATCGACCACCCCTCCATGAGATTCATTAAGAATTACATGTCTCTAATATTCCAGGACATATCTGCACAGGACCTCATCCACACCCATTTTGTACAATTGTCTAGCAATAATGGCAAAGTCTGTTGCGTGCGCCACGAGTTCTCTCTTCTACTGAACTGTATAATCCTCAAGCGCACGTCTAGTAGTAAAAAAATGAATGATATCAGGAAAATTCTCATCAACCACCTTTATCGCAAAAAACTGTGCGTCTGACAAAACACAATCTATATTTGTAGGTTCCTCTCCTTTTTCAATGCGCGATAGATGGTCGGGCCTAAAATTAAATCTTCCTAGTTTCACCATAATTTCAAAATCATATTCCTGGAATAATAGCAACCATATGCAGATCTCCCCCCCCCCACCCCCCAAAAAAAGAAAAACAGGTTTGTTGACCAAGTAATTTAAAGTTGAATGATCAGTGAACATATTAAAGTGACCTCCTAACAAATAGTGGTCTAATTTCTGTAGTGTGTAGACCATTTCTAGCCCTTCCCTTTTCGTGGTTCAATAATTCTTCTTTGCGCTTAGCATTTTTTGGCTTGCATAAGCAATAAGATTATAAATTTCCCCTCCTCCTGGCTATGCTAACACAACTCTGAGTGTAATACAGGAAGCATCCACATGTACTTGAAATTCCTTTGACTAATCTAGGAAGACCTGAATGGGTGTAGTGACCATATTTTCCTTTATCATCTCAAAACTTTTCTGACAGTCCTCATCCTAGTAGAATGTTGCATCCTTCTTGAGCAACTTTTCCATGGGCACAGTTATCAGCGCATATCCCTGAATAAGCTTCCTATAATCCCCAGTATGCCCCAATATTGAGTACAACTGCTTAATATTATCAGGTACTTCCAAATTAACTATGACTGCAATCTTTGTAGGACACACCATCAATGAACACTAGCATAAAATGTGTCCCAACAATATTCGAAATGGTAGACAAAATATACACTTCTTCAAATTCAAGGATATTTGATACTTTCTACAAGTATCCATCACTAAGCATAGATTTGACATATCATTCTTTAACAACCTAAATACCATCCAATCATCAAAATATATCTCCAAGAACTTGTGTATAAATTCTTTGAAAGCAACAAATACCACGCGTGAGAAAATGGCAGGAGCATTCTTCAATTCAAAGGGCATAAATTTATATTGGAAGGATCCCCATTCAATAGAAAAAGTGGTATTACTCCTATCTTCTAGCGCAATCAGGTTTTGATGATATTCTAGAAATCCATATGTGAATGAGTATGCTTCTTGACCTGCAACATTATCCAAAATTTTATCTGAGAATGGATTTGGGAATGGATCATGCACACAAGCATCATTTAGTTTGCATAGATCTACATTGATTCTGATTTCTCCCTTAGTCTTCTTATCTTACACAACCATTGGACTTGCGTAGTCAAATTCTTCTATAGGTTCAATGATGCCTTCTGCCACCATTTTTTCCAAATATTCTTTCACCTTCTGCTTCTATTTGGTATGCATCTTGTATAGCCGCTGTTTTACTGGGTGTGCATCAACCTTCAATGTGATTTTCATAACCCCAAGTTACCCAATTATTCCTTTCAACTCTGAAAACTTTGTAGGGAAAAGATCTTGATATTTTGTTAGGAACTCAACAACCTTGCCTACTGTATCATCATCCCAGTAGTCTACAATATTTTCCAACTTAGGTTGTTCTATAGTTCCAATATTCACCTCTCTGAACTTTAGGGGCTTGGTCACATCCAACGAGGTGATTAAGGGCCTGGCCACTGCACGGTGTCCCTTAAATTCAGGGATCATGGGTTTCCTTACATTCTCATCATTTTCCTCCACTGTGAGGTTCCTGCAATTCACAATAGCTTTCATCTATGCGTCCCAAGCTGGTCGAGCACATTCAATTGGAGGCTTTGTCGTATCAAATATTAGTTCTTGAATATTATGCAAAGCTTGGCCAGATTTATCAAATACACTCTCAAAACTAAATGTAAGAATACTACTCTTTGTCAACGCAGACCATTCACTAGTGCCTCTGTGAAACTATATCTCTAACTACCATTCAACAGGAAGCTTTCCCAACGTGTGAATAAACATATGGAGCCATTGAGGTCTAGGATCTACACCCCATACCTTATTCCATCTTGCCAAATGTCTACGCAGATCCTCTTTTTGAGAGTATACATATTCCATTTTAATTACTGGACATTCAACCCACAACCTCATCATGCGCACACATTCTTCCCAGTTACCCATAATCTCCTTATGAGTTTCTCACGATCTTGTTGGAGTAGCATGGAAGCCAAGATCTAGAACATGGAATATTTGTCCTTCAAGCATAGTCCTTTCCATCTCTAAAACTAAAACACAAACATATAGAAGCTATTGAAGAGAGTCAAATGATAATAATGCAAGCGATAGCTCTAGGCCTCTTCTTATTAAACTTTTGATAGGGAGAAGAAATTTTACCCACTTTCCAAAGGGCCCCTAGACAATGGTTCTAGGTCCCGATGCAAGGATGTTGTTTTCCAAGCCCTTCATCAATGCAGTCTCCCTCTCTCTTTGGTGTGATGGACTAAGATTGTTGGGTGGCCAACAATTGAGACCCTTCTATCTCTAGCTCGGGGCCATACACTATTGGTATTTCTTGGGCAATTCTGGCCAACATATCAATGTGATCACCCATTCTTCTTCACATTGTGGCCTTATATAGGGGATTTCAAATCCTCCTTCCCTCCCTTGCTACATGGTGGATGGTGACTCAAGGGAGAGGTAATATTCCATTGTGTGCTCCAAATATTCCATTGTGTGCTCACATAGTGTCTAAGGAGGCATTGGTGGTTGTCCTTAGGCGGCTTCATGTAAGGAGTATCTCGTCCTTTTCTTTGTGTGGTCCTGAAAAGCGATATTTTGTCATTTTCAGGAATGCATGCTTATTAGGAAAAAAGCCACGTAGAAGGTGCTCTTCTCAAAGGATAATGCACGCAAATAGAATTTAATGAATAGTTCAAATTTGATTTCCTTTAAACCTTTGAATTGTTTAAATACTTTCAAGATTCCATAATGTCTTCATGCCCTATAAATCCTTTGGCTTGACATTAATTAATGCCATCTTTTGCTGTACGATTTTCCAGTGTTAACACTAACCAGACCCTACGACAGCCTCCCTAAAGGAATGATCTTCTATTGACTGGCCATGTAGATTTTGATAGTAGATCACTCCAGCTTTGGTTCTCCCATGCGATGTCATGTTTGATTAAGTAGAACATTAGCATATGATCCCAGATCTAAAATAATTTGGTCCTTTTCATAAGCACCAATATGCACGATCATATACATATCCCTACCCGTTCTCTTCTTGTTCTTATAAATTTTATTGACTGCTCGTTGTTCAACCATGGTTTTTTCTTTCTCTGCGCCATTATCTATCAATGCCTGCATATTTTTGACTACCTTCTTGTTGCACAGTAACTTTATACATGCTTTTGGAAATGGTTTGATCAGCTCATCTTCTCTGCCTTCCTTCATTGTTCTTCCTGAGGTGGATGCACTTCCTTATGAAAATTCTTTCCATGCTTCAATAAAGGTCTCTTTTGCATTTTTAAGATTAAATCCTTCTGTGTTTTCAGGGGCTTTTTGGATCCATACATTAGTGGCTTGTTACTTTCCTTTATCTTCATTGCTGGGTACACCACTCCTAGTAACCACATTCACACTAGGATCTTCTTCATGAGTCTCAGTGTGAACCATATGAAGGTTTTGTGATGGAGTCTGCGTCTTCTTTTCTTGCATTTTAGCAATTAAGATAGGAAACTCTTCTATGACATGATAAAATTGTCTACAATACCTGTATGATTGTCATCCTGGATTCAGACATTCGCGCACATAATGGCTAGCATATCCACAATTATATCAAATGACTTGTCCTCTTCCTCAGGAAGCTGATCCACCTCCTCATCCTCTTCCTCTTCCATGGAATCCTTCGTGCCTAGAATAGGATGCTAGTGATGTAGGATCAACCTGTATTCTATATATTTTAGCTTTATCTACCATTCTATCATATGTATGATAATGTTTCTCATCATGCTCTAATGATGAAAAAAATTTTAAAAATAACTCCTTCAAGTCAAGCTGATACTTTCCGATTCATGGGAAAGAATTGGTGCCATGTAATCTAGTGATTTTAAAAATAGTGCAGCACATGAGATTCCATAATGGACTAGGGCCTCAAGCATTCAGATGATTTTTGAAGATAGGACACTGGTCTTTATGGTGCCCAGAATATTTACATTTTATACACTACACCCCTACGTAGACTTCCTTGCATGTCTCTTTGCGCATGCTTTGAATTTCTAGATGCATGGATTCCAACTGATTCTGAATATTTTGAGTTCCCAACACAATATGTGTTAGGGTACCCTCCAATTTCATTGCGACCTCCATAACCTCAGCTTGTGTGGAAATATTTTGCTGACCTAAGTGCTAGCATAAATGTGGGAGCTACATAGCAATGAACCTTTTCTTATGTTGAGTATCATAAATAAAAAATCCACCATCTTTGATGGTGCGCTTCAACCTTTGATCGGCCTCCCATATAGATTCACTAGGCTCCTAACGAATATGCTTCATTTCTGTCACCAACTGCGTGTATGAATTAGGTTTCTTTAAATGCTATTTTAGGGATGCTATGGTTTTTTCCAAGGTGGAATTAGGGTTCGCTTGAGCATACCTAATATACCAATCTAATGTTTGACCTTGGAAAGTAGTAGCCAATTGCGCCCACCTAATATCAATATTTTTAATTTGTTGAGAATGCCATATGACCTCAGTCACAAACCAAAATTGATCAATGTCCTCATTTATAATACCTCTAAAATTAGGTAACTTCATTGATGCAACCATATCTACTATAGGGGGAGGTGGAGGTTATGGTGGATATGGAATGCATGGTGGGGTAGGTGATCTGTGAAAGTGAAGAAGTGGAGTGGATGGATTTGGAAAAAGACTCAAGGGTTTCTGATGTGATGAAATTTCTTCTTCAGAGTTACTTGAGGTAGTAGTTTCTGGTTCAGGTTCACTATGAGATCTAGGTTTCAGAGGGCTATAAATAAAATTTTCAGAATCTTCACGATAAAATTTTCCACTATGCATAGTTGGACCTATTTGATGCATTCAAGTAGTATGTTCGCATAGACAACCCCATTCACACAATATCATTTTCAACAATAATCTCAATGAGCGTAGGAACTTACCTCTAGGGCCTTTGAAAAACCTTCTTTCTACTTTGGAATAGGACACAAATTGATCAATGGAAAATTTAGTCACAAATTCTCTCAAGAGGCAATCGATCCAATGATCTATGACATAGGTGATCTTATTATCAAAATTCTCTACTTCCTAGATCAATTCAAGAGTCCACTCAGTGACTACGTCACGTTTTATGTAGTGATGGAATTCAGCTAAGTGCGAGAACCGCTCATGTGGCTCGTGTGCAAAGGAACAAAATAATATTTCATGAACTTCTGTATAAATATATTTCTATACCCATTGCTTGTCAGATAACTTAGTACTTCTATTCTCTTGGAGTGGAAATTCAAGGATATGTTTATCCATCCAATCTTGTAATTTGATTCTTAGTGGATGCCACAACATCAAATCTCCCTCAAAATGATCCTATTCTTGGCAATGGAACCATTTTTTTGCTTGAGGGGTCCTAACCCAGGTTCAGAGTTTATGGATAAACTGACAAACCCTCCAACTACTGGCCCTTTTTCCAGTGACCTTCTTACGCAGATCAAAGTCTCACCCAAAGCAGTATGGAGGGGTGCTTGAACCAATTTTTCACACCCTAAGGGAGAAAATAATGAAGTGGTCCTTAGAAAAACCAAATTTAAACTTATACCAATCATAAATAGATGAACGCAACAATATACAATAGAGTCATAGATAATGTGCAGTCTTTAATAGAATAACACAAATTCGTTGTTCAACTTAACGCATATAAAGAAAAACAAAACCAGATCCAGATCTTAAACAATGCAAACACATACATAGATCTATCAATCATTAATAAGCATTCATAATCATAACAAATATCTTTTGTGCAATGATCAATGAGAAATACAGATAATGTGATCTGAACAAAACATAAATAGTAAATAAAGCGGATTCATAACATAAAAACTTCGCCAAAATATGTCATTTATATTATCTTCAGAGCTGTTCAATACATCACATTTTCAATACATCAACTTTCCGTTAAAAAACCCTTCCACGCACAAAACAAATGGAGTCCACACATAACCAAGACTAGGTCTCCGTGCACACAGCCAGTAGGAGCCTTTCAACCCAACCCATACTACCCTTACAATGTATTACAGATACATAAACTTATCAAATATCAATAATTCATGACACCTTGGACTTGGAATCGATCTATCTATTTATATTCTCATAGTACGTAAATACTATGGTTTGAAACCATGGTTTGAGGCCCACATTTTACCCTTTTTTATGAAGGAAAATCCTCTCTACGAATAGAGACGATTCCTCTAGCCCTAGAGTGGGTCTAGTAACAAAGAGACAAGCTAGAGTGTAGGTTCCTAATTAATGAATGAAATAGACAAGGTAGATCAACCTACCTGGAGTCCAATGATGTTGTCGTGGCTAATGTAGTAGTAGCCTCTCGATTCTTGTCTTGGCGGGTCACGATCCTTTCGCAGCAAAGCTTGGATACCTGCATGAAGATAACCAAACAAAAGCAACAGATGAAACAATAATCTCATTCATAACTACTAACCAGTTAATGAGGGTTAAGCATATTGCATCAAATAAAACACATTAACGCAAATGGGAACCAGACAATAGTCATGTATATGTATTAATAGAAGAAAGAGTTACAAAAAAGCCTTGATGTCTCAGCCTCATTCAGTGGGGTTCAGTTGAAGTGCGTCTCAATGAATTTCAGAGAATTCAGACAAGATGAAGGCACAAGCCTAAGCTCTCTCAATAAGGGACTCTTCTGTTCTATCTTGAATAGAAATCTCTCCAGGGTTTCTGCTATAATATCTTCAGTTCAACTAGCTCATCAATGGAGGATGGCTATATTTATAGAGGGAGAGGAGGAGGTTGGGATCCCTACTATAGTGGAAGGGAGGCCTTAACCCTTGGGAGGTTTCCCCAAAAGGTGGAAATAAGAAGCCAAAGGAGGAAGGTCGTCGTTATTCAGTCGAACCACTCCCTATGACTCACCCACGAAGTTGTTATGATGGAAACTTTGCCTCTATTTTTTTAAAAATTTCCATAAATAGATTAGCACGGGTAGCTAACTGAGACAGAGCGCCAGCTGGCACAGGGTCTAGTGTTAATATTCCTTATCAGCATGAGGGCATAACATGCTACCCGCGCCAAGGCAAAAACATATGTTTTTGATGGTTTGTTCAGGAAATTGTCAACAAAAGGAATGTTATACTCATGGAAAGGGATGAAATGATGGTCTTTGCAAGGCATGACACTTTCTTTTGGTCACAAAAATGAGCCTCCGATGTGCGGGATGGGGATTGCAGGGACAGTGACAAAATTTTATGTAATGGATGCCCCCTAAAGCATGAGGTCTGAGAGAGAGGAAGGGGTGAAATTCTATACGATAACGTGTTCGAACCAAACACCGCTATCGGAAAACCTGCAAGTACAAATATAACTGATATCTCTGAAACATGATCATGTAGTATGGGTGCAACCATCCATAATAGAGTACATATAAATGGAGATCCATGGCATGGATGCAGCCATCTCGCAGTAAGGATCAACAAATAGACTCAGGTATGGTCACAACCATTCAATCAAAAAGTCACGTAGTAAACCCATGATAAATCATAATATCCTACAACCTGGATTTTATCAGACAAAATATATGGTCTTGCGCTCCATCTTGACCCGAACAAGTACAAATTCAAACATGTGAATATGTGAGCTGAAGTCAAACATGCAAGAAAATCACCTCATTTCTAGCCAATGATGAAAGCTGTTAACATACACGAGAGAAATCACCAATAATGACAATGGTTCTCAAGGTACAATAGGTACAATCCATAGAATGGGAACAATGAGCTGGCATCAAACACTCGTATAATCACTCGATCGAAGGCCAATGGTGTGGACCTATTGTCAAGTCTCTAGATCAACTTCCTAGATAATGAGCTAAGGTCGACAGGAAGTGACCTAGTTGAAGGAGGGCTATAATTTTTTCCACATCATCGACACAAGATAGAGGAACATGATGATAGTGAATCAGGATCAACAGAGAATGAGAGGGAGGTTGAAAACTATAGAGGTAAACTTCTCTTGAACATATCAGCGACACAACTCTGGACTTGCCAGTATTTGACATCAAGGGATCTGAGTTCATGATGACGTGGCAAAGAGCAGATGAGAGGTAAAAACAGATTACCCAAACCCATGGAGGAAAAAATGACGAAATGAGATGTCTCCAACCTGACACGAATGCAAACAAGTGTCATGTTCAAGAGCGACATACTGCCAACACAACTAAAGACTCAATCTATTTTCCCCCACCATTTATGGCCAGTACCCCAATTATTTTTTAAAACAAAATTGAAGGGAATAGCATATGCTTGCACTGTAAGTTTGTCCTTCAGCCAAATCCATCCTAGTACATTTTACGAGCCCTAGGAAGGAATAACTCGATGAATATCATGGTGATGATGTTTGATGTCATCAGGGTTTAACGAGTTTGACAAAGAAATAACTTGACATATTTTCATGTTTATAGAGTTTAAAAAGAATTAGAAAAGAAAACTCCAATAGTCCCTTTTCGTAAGCAGTCTCATAGAAAATGAAAAGGTAGAAAACAATATCTGGGAGAACCTCTTAGTAAATATAGGTTTAGGCATTCCTTTTTTGTAAATAATCCATCCCAGCCTGAAAAGGGGTAAACGTATACTGGGTAGATATCGTTTTACAACCTTTAAAAATTTCCAAACAACAAGAGTCTCGGCAATATTTTCAATTTTTAAGAGTTTGAAAAGGGCTGAAAGTTGACTCCTCCTGGAGGAATGAGTGGTATTAAGGGTAGCAACTAGTTCCGGTAATGGTGGAACTACTCAGAACAAGTAAAGGTCAAGAGGCTGGCTAACAAGACCACTCATTGCAAATGTTCCTCAAGAATAGGTAAAACAATCAAGTGAAGGCGTATGATCAACCAAGCAGATGGTGACGATGAAATGAGAAAACCAAGGTTCATCTAAAAAAATAGGATGATAAAATGGCAATCACGAGAGGTAAAATGAGAATGGTTTCATTTTTACACAAGCTTGAAATTAGGAAACTCTGCTTGAAATTGGTTTCATTTTTACACAAGCTTGAAACAAAGATAAATTGTGCTTGAAGTTTGTTTCATTTTTACACAAGCTTAAAACAAAGATAAACTATGCTTGAAAAATTTTGCATGCCCCCAACATGGTGACTCAATTCAAGCTACAAGCCCTCCAAGCTTCAGAGCATTCACTGGAGTAGACGACTAGTTACTAATAGGTGGATGGAATGAAGGTTCAATTACGAGATCTGGCTAAAGACTCGACTGGGATTTTATGAGATCTAATAAAAAAACTCGAATTGAAAAGGGAACGTATTCATTTTTTTTTTAACAAGGTTGACACAGTAAAATAATTATCCTCATAAGAGCTAATTCATTTTTTAATCAGGTTGACATAGAAGATGAATTATCCTCATGACATATTGTTTCATTTTTTAGGGAGCTTGACACAAGAAAATGAACTCTGTTCTAAAACATTGTTTCATTTTTTAAGGATCTTAACACAAGAAAACGAATTGTTCCCTAAAAGAAGCTTGTTTCATTTTTTAAGGAGCTTGACACAAGAAAACAAACTTTTCTTTGAAAGAGGCTTGTTTCATTTTTTATGGAGATTGACACAAGAAAATGAACTATGCTCTAATGAAAACTCATCATGTTGAATAAGAAGTCATGGATTCCAAGAGGTTCTCATATTGTGGGAGAACAACATCTTGGAAATCAGGACCCAATGCTCCCAGCACAAGATGCATAACAGCACTATCACTGAATGCAGGCATGGGACAGGTAGCCACATAATTAACCTACGGCGAGGAGGATACAACTAGCGGATACAGACCCATAAGAGATGATGGTAGACCACATGTCGTATGAGGACCAAAGAATGAAAGTTGATCAATGGTCACGATCTGACCTTCATGCAAAAAACAAATCACATGAAAGAGGGAAGAGACAAGCGTACCCATGGCATAATCATAGTCGTCCCCCGAGAGTAAATTGAAATCCAAGGGGCCTAGAACAACCATAACATCTATATAGACGGTTTTCCCTCCCAAAGTAATAGGAAAATTCGGAAGGATCCCTAACAATTGACTCATTCTCTTATTAAATGCCAACATATTTTGCGTAACAGGCATAAGCAGTGGAGAACCAAAATTTTTCCAAGTAGTTGAAACATAACACTAATAGATGCACCTTCATCTATAATCATGCTAGCTACGACCATATCGAAGGCTTGTACCATGATCTCAAGAGTCACATAAGAAGGAAGACGATGTCTCACAAATCGACTCCAATCGAAGGAAGCTACCAAACTACTTGGATGGGTCACCATCGAAATGAGATGGTCATCCCCTGGTGTTACGGGAGCAAGAGGAACATCCCATGGGACCACAGACATGGGAGCAGGACGAGCAATTTCTTGAGTCACAGGGACGGGAGAATATTTCTCAAAGTTTGAGGAATATGAAGAAACAAGAACGTGAGGGGGATGAGATCCACCCTCGACAAAAAAGACCTGATGAATCATGGGCAGGACCAGATAGACTGATTCTTAAACCAATGGTTGGTTGGGAACAAATTCATGAATTTGAATTTTTGGGGGAGCGAGATTAACCAAAGATGAATCTTGACTGATTATGGAATCAACTAGTGAAGGACTCAAAGAAAGCTTCTGGTAACCAACCAAAAGGCAGGGTGTAGAAACATTAGGGTTTTCCAACACTCTCATGGCTTCATCTATGTACGAAAAAAGGTTAATGGGATGATGCCCTTCACACAACTTACAGGGATTCGTAATATTACCTTGTTTCTTATGAGTCTTGTCATGGTTGATCGAGGATGTACCACCAATATGACTTCCAGAAGCCAACGGCTTTGACAGATGGTCATCGGACCATGCTTCAAGTACCTTTGGAATGCCAGGGCAGTCTCGAAGAAAGTGGTCACCTTTGCAAAACATGGAAGGGAATTTTACTTTTCGTGGAAGGTTGGATGGTTTATCAAGGGAAGGCATCTTAGGAGCAACAACTGTAGCATTGGCCCCTCACTTATCTGATTTCTTCTTCTTTGTCTTCTTCTTCTTCTTATCCACCTGGTTACTAGAATCCATACTTTCACCAGGTGAAGTAGAAGAGGAGGAAGAAGGAATAAGCGAAGAAGGGGAGAGGTCCACCATATAATCAACATGATGTTGTTCAGGTGAAGGAGATGGTTGTATAGTGGGCGGAACACTTGAGACCACAGAGGTCGAAAATAACCAAACGGGAAACACAACAGTTAGCCCAGGCAGGGACAATGTTGCCATATAAGGAGCACCAACATTCCCAAAAGCAGGAAAAGGACCAGGATTCCCTTCAGAGGGGATTCTTTGGTTGGTAAACTCCGGAAATGTTTCCATCAGAAACAACCCTAAAACAACACACTAAAGAAGATAACTTGAACTAGGAATATTTCGTGGGCAGTTAAAATTTAAATACACTGAAACAAAATTTTGTCGTTTCATATTTTGAGAGTCGAGAAACAGGAAAAATGTTACTCTATTACTTTCAGGTTGAAATGAGCATGAAAAGACAAGAGCTCGATGATATTTTAAAATTTAAAGACTCAGTAAAGATCAAAAATTACTACTCAGGTAATCTAAGTGTTGAGGTATAAAAGGTATCTTTTTAACACCTATTTATCCTACATTAATTTTCAATCCAGGAACAACTTTTTGCTTCAAGAGTGTACTCTGTCTGAGGCTGCAATTTGAGCTAAGAGTAATGATGTGAGAGATGTAGTATAGTATTCTAAATACAAGAGTAAATGGATGCTGGAAAATAAATCTAATTACAATAACATAAACTTAAATGCTCTGAAAGCTACCTATTTACTCAGCAAACATCTATCGAGGATACAGAATCAATAACTCATTCCTCTATAAATTGATGCAACTAAAATCAAACTAGAACAACGCAATCAATCTGGGAACTTGGAAGCAATAACCAGTGTTCTCTACAGTTGACAGTCCTGCTCTCAAATGGAACTAATTGCTATTGAAAGTAAACTAAGGAGAACTCTTTAAAAGAAATCTTTCTGCAATCTAGAAACCAATGAATTGGGAAGGAACATCAAACTGTAATCGAACAAAAATGTAAATAAGCAGCGAATTATGACTACAGGAATTGAACAACAAGAATTAACTAATGAATCTGAACATCAAGTATGAACGCAAAGGAATCAAATAGCTAATTCTGTTAAACACCAAACCCTATCGACAAAAATGTTATTAAACAATGAACGACAATAAAATGGAACATCAAATGAAGTAAATATTGAATAGAAAAGCTTTGTAAGCAATTGCAAGATGAATAATACCAGAATTAAGATCCTTGTTAAAATGGAACAACAATGCAATTCGTTAACGCAACACAACAATACCAATAAGCAATTCGACAACAATCTAACTATCTTTGCAATCGTAATAAAACCAAGTATAATAATCACACCACTGTAATTAAAGGATAGAAATACAAACAGCAGATCGATTCCACTAGGGCTGGGCCCTTAGCAGTAGTGAAACACTGCTGGGTTACTTCAGAGCTTGAGAAATGGAACGAAAACACACCTTTGTATTAATTGAACATAAAAAGTGTTTTATAGCGACTGCTTTCTGATCAAGAGAGTCAATAAAGTGCAGAATTACAAGATAAATGTTTTAATCAATGATTTTCGACCCTTTATATCTCTAAAGGCATTTCCTTTTATAACAATCCCAACGGACAAGACAAGGAACATGATAAGATTTAAACAACAATCCCTTAGGATCAAAGGATCCTGAGGGATTCGCTTACTTTCTTCGTTTAGCTATCACTTGATTTCCTTTGGCTGAAGCTGTGTTGTCCCCTGCCTTCTCTCAGAAATGAGTTCTAATTTTCTTCTCTTTGACAGGATATGGTCTATCACTGGAGGAACAACGGTTACTCCTGCTTTAGCCTCGCCTTTGGTATAGTTTTTCACCTCGTTTGATTCCTGTTTTTGACAATAAAAGGCAATTTTTAATCCCTTTTACAATAAGCATAAGTCTTTCACAGTTCTATCATAATTCTATAATAAATCACCTTTCTAGAATAGAAATAATTATGTTTAAAGGAAAAGAATGGGAAAATACATGGTGAATTTATACATGTTCCAATGCTCAACATACCCCCCTGCCTACCCTTTTTCATGTCCTCGTGAAAACCATAGTTTACATGAAAAGCATTTAAAGAATAGGTTGGAGAAGGTTTTTCATCAAGAGGCCTAAAACCATGATTTGCAGTTAAAGCTTTGAAGACATTCCATGTCTGTCCTTCAGGTATTTCATAAATGGATTTATAATTTTTTGTGGGATACCATGCAATGGGGCTACGAAACCTACACCCTAGCCAGAATGGGCCTTCCCTAAAAATGAGGTTGCTATAGAGAGCCAAGCGGCCAGCAGCTAATCCAAAAATTTTATAGTTAAATGGCTCTCTATTTTGAACATTCCGATTGGAAATCCCCCATCAGAATTGAGTTTCTGTATAGGCCTAGTCTCTAATAGATAGAAAATATTCTACCCCATTTAAGACAATTTCTTTATGGACAGGCCCCAATGCTTGGATAACACCCTCTCTTCTCATGAGGCTCTTCTGCCTAACCCATAATTGCAATGGGTGTTTTGGTTCACTCCTAATCCACAAGTCTAACTCATTTTCCTACCTTTGGATGATATTGTATGCCTTGAGCCATTTCAACTGATTGATAGCAAATGAAATAGATGCTTGATATTGGATGTCACCCACAAAAGGGCTGGGATTTATCTCAATTTCATTTTCCAATATAAGATTATGCAAATAAAACTCACAAAGGAGACACTGTACCTTAACCCCATAGAGTTTACAACAATTCACAAAATCCTCTACAGTGTTTAACTCTATAGACTTTCCTGCCCTAACTGCTTTAATTTTTAACTGTAAATATCTCTCTAATAAAAATAAAGCATAATTCTTAGCAGGGCATCTACAAGCTAAAACATCTGTGTATAATGAGCAGAGAGTATCCATTCGATTCTGGGATATTTTTAATTTATTCATTACCTTTTCAGCCTTTTCTTCTACCATTCGACACTTCTCATGGGCTTTAGCCTCTGATACATGGATGCTCTTCATCTGCTACTGCAACTCCTGGTATTTTCTTCTAGGGATAGTATTCTCTTCAAGTCTTTCCCTTTCCTGTCGAGCCTGTGCCAACTCCTCTTGGAGTGTGGCTAATGTAGGATCACTAAAAGTGTTTTGACTACAGGCTTGTCTATTTTCACTTAAGGTTACTCCATCTAGAACAGCTGCCTGTTGTTCCATATCTTCATGATTATGCTCAGCCATAGTCTCTACAATTTGGGGCTTTGTTTTAGTGGCCACTTTCCTCTTTTTTGGGGCTCATTTGGTGACTAAGCTTCTTTTATTTGGGTTTTTTTGGGGCATTTGCTTTATTTTAAGAACCCTAATAGTCTGCCTAAGTTGTTCCACCAGCTTGTGAAGCTTCTGCCATTCCCTACGAAGTTTCTCAATTTTAGTTACTTTCTTTTTCTTCCTTGATGGAACGACTGTTCCTTTTTCTGAACCCAACTACTCAGCTGGGGTTGGCTTCTCAGCAGCTGTGCCTTTGGTTGGGCTTGCTTCGTGGAGCACTTCTTCAGTATTCATATGCTCCCGGTTGCATTCTTCAGGGGCAATAACCCCATTTGGCCTTGTTGTTCCCTGAAGATTTTCAGTTTGAAACACTACTTTAGTGTCCACATCTTCCTGTCCATACTTCTCAGGGGAAGTAACCCTAGTTGATTCTGTTGTTCCGTTAGGGTTTCCTTCTATTTCATCTTGCGTTCCCTCAATCATCTCTTTATTAGTAAATTTTGCTCCTACAATTGGTTGGTATCAACATTAAGGTTCAAAGGGTTGTGGGGCTGCACATATTCACTCATATTGGCCAAAATTTGGGCCAACTGGTCCTCTTGCAAAGGGCTTTGTGGTGAATTTGTAGTGGTGATTTCGGGAGGCTCTGCTCCTTCTCTTTCATTCTCACTGCTGTGATTATCTTCTTCTTCTTCGTAGGTATGGTAACTACCTTCTTGCTCATCAGAGTAGCGAATCTCTTCCTCTACGCTAGTATGAGGACTTTCTTCTTCTTCCTCAATTCCCTCCTCTTCATCATTTTCCTCTCCTGCTCTACTTTGTTCCTCACCACTGGTGTGGTGACTTTTTTCCTCTTCATCCTCATCAGTATGGTGACTCCCTCCTTCAAGTTGTAGGGCCTGTTCATCATCTGAGTTGTGCAATTCCAAGAGTTGGCTACTACTACCTTGAAGGCCTTCTATCATCCCCCTACTTCTTTTTACCCGGGAGGATTGTCTACATTTTGATGGCTCTGATGTAGTGCTAGCCATTCTCTTGCGTTTTGGGGCAGGTAGGGCTAATCCTCCATCAATCGAAAATATCATTTCTTCCCAACTGGTCTGTTGTTGGGCAAGGTTGTAACTTACAATCAATTTGATTAAAGAATGGTGGCATACCACCATGTCTGTGTTTCGAGCATTTCTTATACTACGGGAAACATCATGTAGTAAAGAATTTAAAAATGCAGGGAGGTTTATGGTACATTTCTACTTTAATACTGCTAATGGCTTAAGATGGCGAGGTCTTATCACATCTTTCCTCTCGTCGCATGTCATGTAGGCCTGGACTACTTTTGCCAACTCCGTCCATGGTTCTCCCAATGACGCTGGCTGAACTCCCTTTCCTTTGATAACCAGGCTCTATCCTTCATCTCAGAAAAGGTTCATGGCATCTTGGAGTTTCACCTTCTTATGGGTCCATATGGCTCCTTCCACTGGTAGACCAAACACCACTGCAATTATTTCATCTGTTACTGCTATATGTCTACCTCTAACCATGGAGTAGCGTTCCTACAAATTCTGTAAAAACTCGATAGCTACTACTACATGAGGTTGTTGTAACCTTGTGAGGTATGTAATCCATCCCAATTTTTCCAGAATTTCACATGCAGCGCTTGAAACAACCAGCACCTGCGGCTCACTGCAAATTGGTCGTCCTCCCATCTTCTCTGCAAACTGTTAATTTCTTACAAATGCACAAGAATGCAATGGAACAACACAACACATTATTTAGTGAATATTAGAATAATACCATTAAAACTTCACTATTACAAATAATATGAACATTTAATCCACATAAAGACATTAAAATGGCATTCGTGCCCCCCTAAAGGATGATAGGTCTTCCTCGACCATCAAATAAGAGAATAAGGGACTGTGCAACAGTTGTATAGTATTTGCACAGCATACACTCTTATGATCTGATCACAAATGAGTACATTACTGAAATCAATGCATAACATTAAATTGCAAATAGATATGAAAATGTTCATACAATGATTCGAAGATAATGGAAGGGACAACTGATGTAAACAAAAGCACGTATGTTTTCATTGTTCTCATAAACTATTATGATCGGGTTATGAATACTTTTCATGTATAACAGGTTCAAAACAAATGGTTTAAAGGTATCCTCTCATTTGATCTTGTGTAAAGATATAAGAAAAAGGTTCATCCTTACCATTGATATGAAAAGTGTGACTCCAATACCATCAGCAGAGCTCTGTTTCCCACAGGTGTCTATAACCTTGAAAAAGTTGCTTTTTCACCCTTGGAACCATTATACTTTATTTATGCCTAGGGAAGTGCTTTGTAACATCATGATGGAGGCCACTGTGCTAGCTTGGGAACCAAATGAATCACAATGCCATTCACCAGGAAGAAGTTAAAGGTGGACAGGTCGGCTCATGATGAGACCTCCTATTCCATGGAATTTTTATTATTTTTAGAGTTGCCCATTGGACCATGTCCTTGGTGTGGTGGCCATAATGGGAATGCCACTTCACTGCTTCCTTATGATCATGGTAGGTTGGCTCTTTATGAGACCCCCTATCCTCCATCTGCCATATCACAGAATTGTTAGTAATTACATAATTGTTTTTCTTTTATCCTTTTTTTTTCATATATAGCACTTCCCTACTTATATATAGAGGATGGGTCAACACTCCTTAAGAGTAGGGAAGGTGGAAGAAGTCTGGACATCTTAATGGAAAAAGATATACCTTTATTCTTATTTTATAAATAAAGATCAAAGAGAGATAACTTAGAGAGGAACCAGCATGATAAAAATACCCAATCATATTAATTTGAATGAGAATAAGGAGAGCAAAGGAATATAAATGGTTGTGTCCTTTCCTTTTCCTTATCATTGCAAAAATATTTCTTAAAAATAACAATTTCTCTTGATTTGTTGATTTCAGTAATTTCTAATTTGTGCATCCTACATAAATTGTGTGTTTTCCATCAAGAGATTCATGAAGAATTCATAAAAATCCTCAAAATGATGTTCAAAATCAAGAAAAATGCACTCGAAAAGTGATGTTCCTTTGGAAAGGAACAACAGAAACAATCTACGGAAATGTTGTTCCTTTCAAAAGGAACAGCAAGAATAATCTGCAAAACTTTTGTTCCTTTCGAAAGGAACAACAAAAATAAACTGCAAAATTGTTGTTCCTTTTGAAAGGATCTGCAAAAATAAACTGTGAAATTGCTATTCCTTTCAAAAGGAACATCAGAAATAAACAACACAACTGTTGTTCCTTTCGAAAGGAACGGCAAAAATAAACTGTGAAACTGTTTTTCCGTTCGAAAGGAACAACAAAAATTAACAGCACAACTGTTGCTCCTTTCGAAAGGAACAAAAAAATAAACAGTAATAATGTTGTTGTTCCTTTGGAAAGGAACAACAAGAATTCACAATAAGCAAAATAAGAACAGTTGAAGAAACAGAATTCCATAGAAAAAACAAGCAAAGTAAAAGAACAATCCTTATGTACAAATTTCAAAAGAAAAAAATGATTTAATAAATGGTTTTCGAGGAGGAGTTATCCCCTTCAGCAAGAATTTGCATGGTAGAATCTTCCCGTAATTGCTGGTAAAAGGATTCCCGAGTAAGCGGTTTGTGTTAAAGTCGCACTTGATGACCGTTTACTTTGAAGGAATGTTCAGATCCATCAATGGTGGTTAAAGTAATGGTGCCATTATCATGCACTTTTTTTATCTCGTAAGGTCCAAGCCATTGTGTCTGGAGTTTCCTTGGAAAATCCTGAAACCTGGAGCCATATAGGAATGCCCAATCTCCTTCGTGGAATATTTTCACTTTGATGAGGGCGTCATGCCATTTTTCTCTCTATTTTTGAATTATTGTAGTGTGCTAAAGAGCAGAGAGCCTCATTTCATCCAACTCATTGACTTGTTGTAATCTTCTGACCTGGGCTTCGTTTAAGTCTAAATCCACCTCCTGGGCTGTTCTTAATGTCTGAATTTCAAACTCTATTGGAAAGATGGGCTCTTTTCCAAATACCATTTGATATAGTGAATACCGTGTGGTACTTATCCATGTTGTTCGATACACCCACAAGGCTTCTAGCAACCTGTAATCCCAGTCACTTCTATGTGAGGAAACTATTTTTGTCAGTATAGATTCGATTACATTATTCATGCTCTCTACCCGGCCATTTTCCTGTGGGTGGTATGGAGTTGTGATTTTGTGTTGAATGTGGTAATTTTCTAATGTTTCAGCGAGTTTGTTACCTACAAAATAGGGTCCTCCATCTGTAATTATATCCCTTGGGAGGCTATATCGCACAAATATCTAGAAAATAAATTGTATGACAGAGTCTTATGTAGCTTTGGAAAGTGCTTCTACTTCAACCCATTTAGTGACGTACTCGGTTGCAACTAGAATGTATGTTCTTTGATTCTATGGTGGGTTAATGGGACCAAAAAATTCAAGGGCCGGTCGTTCAAATGGTTCAATTACTAATGGTGGGTTCAAAGGCATTTCGTCGGACTGCCCAGGGCAACCTGCCCTTTGGCAGCTATCACAGGCTTGTACAAACTTTTCTGCATCTTTAAAGATAGTAGGCCAAAAGTAGCCTATATGTAAAACCTTGTGGGCAGTTCTATGATCTAAAAAAATTTCGCCACATGGCCCATCATGGCATGCTTTCAGAATATCAAACACTTCATCTTCTCGAAAACATCTCCTGATTTTCATATCTGATCCTGTATGAAACAAGTAGCCTCCGATCCAAGAGAATCGAGTACTACGCTGTACTATTTATTTTCGTTCATTAGGTGTTAGATGTTTAGGTAATTTACCTATTGCTAAGTAATTTGCTATATCAGCATACCATGGGGTTCTAATAGCAACAACGAACAAATTTTCATCTGGGAAGCGATCTTCGACTGCTCCTGCATTTGTTGGCTTTGGCATTCGTGATAGAAAATCAGCTACAGGGTTCTCTTTTCCAGGTCGATCTTTAATTGTGATATCGAATTCCTGCAATAAAATCAACCATATTGTTACTCTACCATTTGTAACAGGTTTATTTGCTAAAAATTTAATGGCATAGTGATCGGTATATAAAACTACAGGATATCTAGTTATGTAATGTCTAAACTTATCTACAGCATGAACTACAGCTAAAAATTCCTTCTCAATCACAATATAATTTAATTCAGCAGGAGATAGATTTTTTCTAATATAATATATTTCATATGGTTTCTTATCCTCTTCCTGCCCAAAAACTGCTCCAATGGCTGTGTCTGAGGCATCAGATGAAATTTGGAATGGGAAATCCCAATTAGGGCCCCTCAGCATAGGGGCTATTGATACAAGCTTTTTCAGATCCTCGAAGGCATGGTCACATTTATCTGTCCAAATAAGATCAACATTTACTGTTAGTGCATATAGAGGTGCATCTATTTGAGAATAATGTTCTATAAATCTTCTATAATAACCATAAAATCTGAGAAAGCTACGTACTTGTGTTTGTGTGGTAGGAGTAGGTATTAACAAAATTATCAGAATTTTGGTTGGATCCACTTGAATTCCAGTTGCTGAAATATAATGTCCTAAGATAAGTCCTTCGATCATCATCATATGACACTTTTCATGTCTTAAAAAATGCCTAGTGTTAATACATCTTTGCAAAAAAATTTCTAAGTTTTCTAATGGTGGCTCAAAATTGTCTTCGTAAGGTGTGAAGTCATCCCTATACACTTCGAGCCCTTCGTTTATTAAGTCTGAAAAGATACTGAGAATGGCCGTCTGAGAAGTAGCAGGGGCATTGCATAGGCCAAAGGGTAAGAGTTGATAGGCAAATGTCCCCCAAGGACAGGTAAAGGTGGTTTTGTCTTGGTCTTCAGGGGCAATCTGGATTTGATTGTACCCACTGAAGCCATCTAGGAAAGAAAAGAATTTATTTCCTGCCAATGTATCTAATACCTGGTCAATGAAAGGAAGGGGAAAGTGGTCTTTCTGGGTTTCTTTGTTGAGCTCTCGGTAATCTACACATATTCTCCACTTTCCATTCTTCTTTGGTACCACTACTAATGGGGAGACCCACTTGCTATCAAATATTGGGTAAATGAAATTAACATCCAACAGCTTTTGTAATTCAGCTTTCAAAATACCTTTAGGGTGAGGGTTTAGTCTTCGTTGGGGTTGGCGAATGGGTCTCACATATTTTTCGGTATAGATGTGGTGTGTACACAACTGGGGGTCAATTCCATTCATGTATGGATAATCCCATGCAAATGCTCCCTTATATTTTTGTAGTAATTGGACCAACTTTTCTTCTTGTTCATCAGTCAGATTTTTGTTAATGTTTAGAGTTTTGCCTGGTTCAATTTCAAGAATCTTATTATTGTACACAGAAGTAGTGGGTATAATTTGATCAGGAATGTCTTTTAGGGGATCTTCTTATTTATTATCAAATGTTGCCTTGATCATGTGACATTGTAGATGGGATCTAATTTTTGGTTTGTTAATGAAACTATTAATGATATCATCCTCTGTTTGGTCTTTGAAATCGAGGGCATCTTCTATGGTTAGCGGTGATCTCATATTTTCCATAAGATATGATACAGGTTGCTTCCTTGTTTTGATTACTAATAGGCTTGGTTGGGTTGGGGGATATAAGGCTAAATTCTTGACATAGTTTCCCCTTGTTATAGTCATGTTGCCTTGTCAGCAGCCAATGTAAGCCTTGAAAGTTGCAAACCAAGGTCTACCTAAGATTAGCAGGTGTCCATCTAGTCAGTTCTTTGGGTTGATAACCAGGAAGTCAATAGGGTACTCCCAGGAATCTACACATACCATAAATCTTGTAGTGTACCTTCTGGTTTGACTACTGATCGGTTAGCCAATTCCAATAAGGTTGTTGTTGGATCTAATGATGTAATGCCAAGTTTTTGACATGTGGTGGTTGTTAGGATATTAATTGCAGCTCCCAAATCAACTAAGGCATTTGGAAATAATTGCCCATTGATTTTCATCGTCACTATAGGATTGCCTGGGTCTTCATATTTTACAGGTGTTTCCATTCCTAATAACAAGTCAGATAGAGTACCAACTACTTGGACAGTGGGGTTGGTTGTTGTTCTCCTCTTTGGCTTCTTTATACACCATTCCTTAATGGTTTTTGCATAAATAGGAATGTCTTGGATAGCTTGGAGGAGAGGGATTTTTATACACAATTTTTTTAATTCTCACAGAAGATCAAAATCAGGATATTCTATTGGGTGAGGTATGATTAATCGTTCTGGGAATGGTGGAGAAGAGGTGGTTGCTTGTTTTGGAGTTTGATGTTGAGTTTGTTGTTGAACCACCTTCTCTTTTTGCAATGTTTGTTCTATAGGTAACGAATCTTCAGTGTAAACATTTTTGTCTCCCTCTATTTCTACTATGCGCCCAGACCTCAATTGAAGGTCATTACACTCCCTTAGTTCAGTTACTAATTCTGGTGGTTCCATTATTTGGACAGACTAAACTGGCCTATTTTTTGGGTTTGGCTTGGGTTGGGCTGGGAGTTGCGGTCTTAAATTGGTCTGGGGGTTTTGTGGCAATGTATAGGGAGCTAACAGTGTAGGTTGAGAGAGGGGAATTGTTCCAGCTGGCTGATTTGTAGGTCTCTGTCGGTTTGACTGCCAGGCTTGACTCTGCGAAGTAGATGGGGTCTATTGTGTTGGATAGGCATTGTTTTGCCAAAATGGTGGGCAGAAAGGAAAATTTGGCCAATTAGTTTGATTTGTTTGATTTGGCCATGATGATGTAGGAAATGGATGTTGTGACCAATTGGGGAAGGGTGGCTGATTTTTTCACGTTCCATTATATTGACAAGCATTATATTGAGGAGGCTGAAAAGAAGAGAATGGATCTGTTGGCATACTTTATTGTTGTGGCTGCCATTTTCGGCGCTGATTAAGTAAGCATACCACTTCTAATTCTTCTTATGCTTCTTTACACACTACTTTTAAACCAGGAAGTGAGGGACATCCTTCTATGGGGTGATATTTTTTGCAGATGGCACAAACTTTGATTATATCCAGTGGGCACTCTTTGTGGTTGTGTTTCTTCCTACATTTAGGACAGAATATTGCCAAGTTTTCTTCAGCTTCTGATTGCTTTTGTTTGGCTTTCATAATGTCGAACTGCATTGTTAGATTCGCTATAATGTTTGTCTTAAAGTCTTCCAGCAGATTGATAATCTTTGCACAAGTTACACCTTCATTGGAGGTCTTGTGATCCCTTGTGATCATATCATGTTCTGTTAATTTTAGTCTTGTGTTGCCTCTCGAACTCCTAATACAAAAATCAATAACGTTAGCATAGCTTTCCTGATATATATCACCTTTTCCCATGATATTTAATGTTTCAACCCATTGATCCTTCATCCCCCTAATTAATGTAGTTTTCAGCACATTATCAGTTAAGGGTAAAGATGCATAAGGAGATCTCTGGAGGTTGTATTGAAATCGTTCCACATATTCTTCCAGAGTTTCATTTGGTTTTACTATCATCTGAAATATTTCATCTTTTAGTTCTCGGGACTTGCAATAATCCTGATATTTCTTTAGAAATGCAGCTTTCATCTTATCCCAATCATTTATAACACCCCCACCTAGCCCCATAAAGCATCGTAAGGCTGATCCTTTCAATGTGGAAGGAAATAATTTTAATTTTTTGGGATTGGT
Organism: Pinus albicaulis; assembly: GCA_034641835.2. Taxonomy (NCBI): domain Eukaryota; kingdom Viridiplantae; phylum Streptophyta; class Pinopsida; order Pinales; family Pinaceae; genus Pinus; species Pinus albicaulis. The sequence continues at coordinate 1,618,021,274 of CM076570.1, read as the reverse complement.
GGTATAGTCATACCCCCTGCATAATACATTGAATTCAAACAGAAATGCATCTAGATCTTCTGATGTCAAGCCATGAAATGTAGGAATATGTTGTAGAGGAATGGCTTTCATAGGTGCATTAACTGCAGTGTCCACAATGGGATATTGCAGTGTGGAAGTTTGTTGGGGTGTTTGCTGATTTTGGTTCTGGTTCTGGTTTTGGGCCATTTGATCAAATATGTGCCAATATCCTTCTGGGATCTTAAGGGAATTCTTCGACTGACTAGAAGGAATAGGAATGACCTTAAAAACACTTCCTTCATCTGGAATAACAAATTTTCCTTTCTGGCCTACAATTCGAGGAGATTCAGGTCCTTTGTTTTGAATGATGTTGATAGCACTTCCCTTATCTGGGCTGCTCACTATTTGGATTATTTCAAGAGGGGATTTTGGTTCTTCTTTTTCCCTTGTTTCCCCTTCTCCTTCGTGGAGATTACTAGAGTTCCCTTCGGGTGGAGAAATTAGGCGAGAATTCTCAATTTCTTGGGAATCTTGTTCAATTCCTTCCGTTTGATTATGTATCTCAGCAAAGGCTACAAATGGTGACTCAGCGGTTTGAAGGGAACTAGTAGGTTGTCTAGAAATAATTTTCCTAGGTCCTATTGATGGCTGAGATTCAGTTTTCTTAAAGATTTCGTCAATGAAAGTTGTTCGCCCAAGGGTCGCCAGTCCCTTAGGTTTTTTAGGTTTAGGAGGAATTTTTTTTTGTTTATATTTCTATTCATTCAAAAAGGCAAGCCTCCATTCCTAACTAAAGAAAGAAACTTACCCAATTCTGCTGTGAAGCGGGCTATGAGCAAGTATGTTCCTTGCTCAGTGCGCAGGTTCTTACCTTTCGTCTTTAATACCCAATTCTTCCCAAGCAGAAAAGAAGGTCAAATGTGCATCACTCCTTCTAAATTTCGTACACTCTCCCTGGAAACGACGCCAAAATGTTGAGGTATAAAAGGTATCTTTTTAATACCTATTTAGTCTACATTAATTGTCAATCCAGGAATGACTTCTTTTTTCAAGAGTGTACTCTGTCTGAGGCTACAATTTGAGCTAAGAGTAATGTTGTGAGATATGTAGTACAGTATTCTAAATACAAGAGTAAATGGATGCTGGAAAATAAATCTAATTACAATAACATAAACTTAAATGCTCTGAAATCTACCTATTTACTCAGCAAACATCAATCGAGGATACAAAAGCAATAACTCATTCCTCTATAAATTGATGCAACTAAAATCAAACTGGAACAAGGCAATCAATTTAGGAACTTGGAAGCAATAACCAGTGTTCTCTACAGTTGACAGTCTTGCTCTCAAATGGAACTAATTGCTATTGAAAGTAAACTAAAAAGAACTCTTTAAAAGCAACCTTTCTGCAATCTGGAAACCAATGAATTGGAAAGGAACAACAAACTGTAATTGAACAACAATGTAAATAAGCAGCGAATTATGACTACAAGAATTGAACATCAGGAATTAACTAATGAATCTGAACAACAACTATGAATGCAAAGGAATCAAATAGCTAATTCTGTTAAAGAGCAAGCCCTGTTGACACCAATGTTATTAAACAATGAACAGAAATCCAACGGAACAGAAAATGAAGTAAATATTGAATAGAAAGGCTTTGTAAGCAATAAAAAGATGAATAATACCATAATTAAGATCATTTTTAAAATGGAATAGCAATGCAATTCGTTAATGCAACACAGCAATACCAATAAGCAATTCGACAGCAGTCTAACTATCTTTGCAACCGTAATAAAACCAAGTATAATAATCACACCACAATAATTAAAGGAGAGAAATACAAACAACAGATCGATTCCACTAGGGCCGAGTCCTTAGCACCAGTGAAACACTGATGGGTTACTTCAGAGCTTGAGAAATGGAATGAAAATGTGCCTTTGTATTAATTGAACATAAAAAGTGTTTTACAGCGACCGCTCTCTGATCACGAGAGTCAATAAAGTGCATAACTACAAGAGAAATATTTTAATCAATGATTTTCGACCCTTTCTATCTCTAAAGGCATTTCCTTTTATAACAATCCCAACGGACAAGACAAGGAACATGATAAGATTTAAACAACGATCCCTCAGGATCGAAGGATCCTGAGGGATTCTCTTCTTTTCTTCATTTAGCTATCAATTGATTTCCTTTGGCTGAAGCCGTGCTATCCCCTGCCTTCTCTTAGCAATGCGTTCTGATTTTATTCTCTTTGACAGGATATGGTCTATCACTGGAGGAACAACAGTTATTCCTGCTTTATCCTTGCCTTTGGTATAGTTTTTCACCTCGTTTGATTCCTATTTTTGACAATAAAAGGCAATTTTTAATCACTTTTACAATAAACATAAGTCTTTCACAATTCTATCATAATTCTATAATAAATCACCTTTCTAGAATAAAAGGAATTATGTTTAAAGGAAAATAATGGGACAATACATGGTGAATTAATACCTTTTCCAATGCTCAACACTAAGCAAGAGGGTGTACCAAGTTTCTGTGAACTTCCATATACACCTTGGTGATCAAATGAAGGAGAAAAGACCAAGGACTTGACGTACGTGTAGGTAGTCTCCTCCAATGTTGTGTTAGGTGTATCATGGTTACAAGGCAATAGACTCAGCTTCCTATGGATAAAGGATTGCAACCTATGAGGGTCTCACTTTTATACTCGATAGTACGGGCATCACAAGTCCATGCTAGTGCTGTCTACTACCAGATGGTGAACAAAAACTACTAGGTTTAATGATGCCGGAACACGTCACTAGCCTAGACCACTAAAATGTTTGCATTAGGTTCCAATGTATCCTTCGGTTAAATGAAACAATTTTAAAGTTGATCTTGAATTATGTTTCAGTTTTAAAGCCTTATAGAATGTCGCTCTCAAATTTCCTAAATGCAAACTATATGCGAATGAGCACCATTTTCCATTCAATGAACACTAATTAAGAGAAGGATAGAGATCTTTCAAACAATATCAATCAATGAAATTAAACGAAGAAATCCGCTAATGCATCTAATACAATCAAGTGAAAAATGAAAAATTATTTCCTAGCTAATCAGGAACTAGTTATGAAAAAGAACTTTTCTTTTCTATCAAAATGAAAGAATGCAATTTTTCTTTTTTGAATGAAATAAAGCACACAATGCACTAATTACATGAAAAAGAAAAAGAAACACTAGTTTGAGGATTGCGAATGTAAAGAGCTAAACCGACTAATTCGATGAAAGAAACACAAACACAAAGATGCACTCAAACCAATGATGTAGTCTTCCAAACAAAGAAATTTTTTTCATGATGATCTAAACGAGCAATGTAATCATGTTCGGAGTGGAGAGGAGAAGAATCAAACGAAGAAATAAGTGACCATTCGACCCAAGCAAACACTCAAAGGATCAAAAGAGATTGAACCCAATCAATTAGGGGATGAGACTGGAAAAATATCAAAAGGCTCAAGTTCCAATCAGAGGGCTAAGTGAGATAAGAGACTTAGAAACCCTAAGGCCATAAACTGCATTGATAAGTAAATGGACATAAAACTTAGAAGAGTAAACCTATGATAGTTAAATTAATCCCAAAAAACAATTGTAAATCAAAAAACCAACCCAGAGGCATCCACAACTGACCAAAAACTCAAGAGGAAGGTAAAACCAAACCCTACAGGATTCAGTGCGACTGTAAGGTGGTAATCCGCGCCCAACGGGGGTTGGAGCTAGTGCAACACAAGTAACATGTGCCAATCGACGCGACTGTTCAATCAAAAAATGTTCGAAGCCGTATATCTATGGGAGAATGGGAAAACCAAAGAACAGAAGTCAACCTTGAAACTCTAGAGCTGAACAAGAGGAGTCTAAACAAGAAAACAAACCAGAAAGGATAAACAAGCAAGCAAATGACCAAAGTCATCTTGACAAGGGCAAAAATACAAACTCACACTGATCCCTAGTGGAGTCGCCAATTTGTTATGAAGGTAAATCCTCTCTGTGGATAGATACAATCCCTCTAGCCCTATAGTGGGTCTAGTAACAAAGAGATAAGCTAGAGTGTAGGTTCCTAATTAATGAATGAAATAGATGGGGTAGATCAACCTACCTAGTGTCCAACAATGTTTTCCTTGCTGATGTAGTAGTAGCCTCTTGATTCCTGTCTTGGCAGGTCACGATCCTTCCACAACAATGCTTGGATACTTGCAAGAAGATCAATAAATACGAGGAGCAGACGTAACAATAATCTCATTCATAACTACTAACTAGTCAAGGATGGTTAAGAATATTGCATCAAATAAAACACATTAACAAAAATGGGAACCAAAAAATAGTCATGCATATGTATTAATAGAAGAAAGAGTTACAACCAAGCCTTGACATCACAACCTCCTTCATTGGGGTTCAGTTGAAGCATGTCTTGATCAATGTCAGGGAATTCGGATGAGATGAAGGTACAAGTCTAAGCTCTCTCAATAAGGGACTCTTCTGTTCTATTATGAATAGAAATCTCTCCAGCGTTTCTGCTATAATATCTTCAGTTCAGCTAGCTCATCAACGGAGGATGGCTATATTTATAGAGGGAGAGGAGGAGTTTGGGATCCATACTATAGTGTAAGGGAAGCCTTATCCCTTGGGAGGTTCCCCCAAAAGGTGGAAACAAGAATCCAAAGGAGGAAGGCCATGGTTATTCAGTCGAACCACTCCCTATGACTGGCCCATGAAGTTGTTATGATGGAAACTTCTCCTCTATTTAAAAAAAATAAAATTCCATAAATAGATTGCCACAGGCAGCTAACTGAGACAGAGCGCTAGGTGGTGCGGGGTCTAGTGTTAATCTTCCTTATCAGCGTGAGGGCATAATGGGCTACCCACTCCAAGGAAAAAATAGATGTTTTTGGTGGTCTGATCAGGAAATGGTCAATAGAAGGAATGTTATACTCATGGAATGGGATGCAATGGTGGTCTTTGAAAGGCATGACACTTTATTTTGGTCACAGAAACAAGCCTCCAATGTGCGGGATGAGGATTGCAGGGACAATGACAAAATGCTTTGTAGCAGCCTTAACCCATTTACATCAAAATTAAGGACTTTGACTGACCCCAAAGCCCCTTGACTGAATTGCGTAGTGTGCACACACAAAATTATACAAAATTACATCAAAATTTTTGCCTCAAGGGCCCCGCTCCAAAAATTTATTTTGCAACAGATCAGATGTGCACAAAAAAAGTAAAACTTTAAAGGTTGTGGAAATTCAAGTGTTTTTGTCCTTTCCTGTAAAAATTTATCTTCGTATAAATTCTTATACAACCAGTTTGAGAATCTATATAATATAATTGTCTACATGTCATTTATCCCCTTACTAATCTCAAAGCACGAACAAGGACAAATAACATATCGTGGCTAATTGCTTACTGTTCTTTATCCATATTAGCAATCGACTTGAATTTAGAAATGAAATGTCATCCATAGTTGGACTTTTAAGACACACTAGGCTTTCGACAATTTTTCATCTACAAACAATTTTAAATGAAACATCGATATGTTCTGGAATATTATCACATTGATGCAATTTATTGTCCATCTGAATGGAGTTAAGTGAAAAAAATTTATAATCACGAAAAATTGGAGATAGCGGTATGAATTTCTACAAGAAGCAGGCAACAAACCCATAGTTGTAGCATTCATAGGTGTGACATTAGATCGACGACCATGGTTCAAATTCTAGACTCTGTGCTATTTTCATGTCTTATTGATTCATCTCTTGTAATATATTTGCACTCAGGTTCCTATATTATAAAGAAAATATATGAATACATATTAGAGAATCAAGTTAAATTGAGTTTGAATTTATGCTCAACATTGAAATTTTGGAGTTTATGAAGGCACAAAGAAGTGTTTAATTGCTAAAGGAAGAGTTTGTGGACAAATGTGTTGTGACTAAATTGCATTGATATTTCTAATGTGGGTCTGCATGCTTGAAAATTGTTGATGTTGATATTGTAGTTTCTTCACCGTTTTTACCATTACTTTCTTGTGTAGTGATATAAAAAGTTTCTACATTGAATAGATTGCATTGTGCAGAGTGTGGTTGTTGCAGTGGATGTGTGCTCCCAGATTTTATGAACAACATTTTTGTAGAACTTCTAGAGGAGAGTTGATTGAAAGAACTACAAAGGAAATGGTGCCCTATCTTGAAGGTTTGAAGGCTGGTCAAATCTTTTGGAGGCCTTTGAATTTTCTATATTATATTTTTCAAATTTGACTACGGATTATATTATAATTAGGGGTGGACACCCTTTTCAAAGTTGATTGTTTTCTGATAGCGAGTTGGAATTTTATTGCAAGTTTTCTTTGATAGGAAAAGCTGGAGAAAATGGCTAAACTTAATGATTTCTTACAGTTATTAAGCAGGATAATGTAGTCTACTATTCATAACAGTGTCCAAATCAGAAAAGAAACCATGTCTAACATTAGAAAGTGTTTTAAAAATAAACAAGAGACATTTGAATTTATCCAAATAGAGGCACAGTTATAGCGAGACAAACTTCAGAAGGAAATTTGTGATTTTGAACTGGTTTTTTTCAAAGGAACTCATTATTTGAGTCTGACTGAAATCACATGGATCAAACCATTTCAGGAGAAAATTTGGATGCAACTGATAGTCTTGATGTGAAACCTAGAATTCCCAAAACATTCATTACACCTTGGGAAGAAATTGAGCACAACAAAGATGGAATTGGTGTAGGATACAATAAGGATTTTTCTTTTCATGTTCTTGATTTTTCCAAGCCTATACAATTTCCTAATGCTGGATTTTTGGGTGACGTTATTCCACAACCTAGATGATGTCAACATTGTGACAAAGTTGGACATGAGAAAGATCACTGTTATGATATTCACCCTTCTGAACATTGTGGAAAGAAGAATCATCATTCAAACGAATGTTTCAACCATAAGCTATTGCATGAGAGAAAAATAATTTTGGATGGATTGCTTATTGGGATTAGTCTAAAACTTCCAAGAAAATTTCAAGTCATACCAAAGAATATGTTTAAGGGTATTGACCAACATTGCAGTAAATTGTACATCATCTTCTTTCCCTATATCGGAAAAGGGGGGAATTGATAGAATTGACCTTTTTTACAGTATTGAAGATTTGTCAAGTGAGTTTGAGTAAGAAATAATTGGATTTTTACTTCTACATCCTAGAGAACAAGTTCAAAAATCATATTCAGAGTTGTAGATAGAGTTGTTTTTATTTATGCTCCATGAGAATTATACTCTAAGAGCATGATTGCATGTTTTTGGCATGCTGAGATTTGTGAAGGAGCACTTCCACTAGTAAAATATGCCAGAATAGGAATTGTTCCATGAACTACTTTGATAGTTCCAAAGTTAGTTTGTTTGAGGAACTACTATGATAGTTCTATATTTTTTGGTCATCCTTAAACCATCACTGGTTGAGACCTCGATTTCTCCCATATTTTGTATCATTTGTGGTTTTATCTTAAAAACCACCAAAGCGTTTATTAAACCATTGCCTGTGACAAATTTTTACATTTTTTAGCTCTCATTCTTGGACTTAGATACATCCATTCATATTAATGGGGGAGTTTTAGACACTTAATCCCCATGATTAAGATGTTGGTTAGTGTGTGTTATTGAGATTAGTTATTGGAGTCCAAGAAAACCTGTAAACTCAATCAACAATTTTCTTATTGTATTTATTTGTACACTATTTACATCATTCTTTGGCACCATTCTTAATATACAGTTGAATTGGTTTCCAATATTGTGTGTTTAACAAGAATTGAATGTGGTTGTTGTGCCTTTAGGCTATTGGATGTAATGAGTGATCAATCCAAGTTGGTATGAAGTGAAATAGTTACTTCCTTCATTCTATCGATATTCAAAAATACTTTTGAAATCTTCAATTTAATTAAATTTAAATTTTTTCCTATCAAAATACAAAAATATTTTTGAAATCTGCAATTTAATGAAATTTAACATCATCAATTTTTATTATGAAAGAAACTAAAAATAAAGCCTAAAATCTTGTACAGTGTACAACACAGGTCAATTTAGGTGGGTATATTTTATCAATGGTTAAATTTGTTGATTTTCTGATAAGCTAAACACAGATACCAGATATACTCGAGGTGATTCATGAATGGCATTGAATGTGATTGTGGTGCATTCAGAATATTGAATACAATTTGTTATAAGGATGATTGTTTCTAGTTATTTATTCTAAAATTTTGTTTGTTTCATCTTTGACCAAATTATTTTTTTTCAAAAATTGAGAACTATCGGATATTGGTTTTTTTTTTGATAAATTGTAGTTGTGATATTTTTTATTAAAATTGGAGTTTTCAAATAAATTCTAAATCAAATTTAAGTGGATTCTATGTGATCATTCTTTGTGGATTGAAAAAGAAAACTAATAATAAACATGAGTGAAGTTATTTAACTTCTATCATATTTATTAAAAATCTTAAATATTTTGAAATCTTAAATATTTTGAAATCTAAAATTTCATTATGTTCATACTAGCTATATCACCTTAAAGACAAAACAATTAAGTGAAATTATACTCGTGAATTTGATTGTATAAATCCAATGAACATGTGCAATCCGTAGACTACATATTCCTTAATATTGTGGAAATCCAATAAAATTCAACAAAATTAAACTATCACTTTAACTTTTTTAATAAATTTTCAAAATATTTTATTTTTAAATTACAAAACTATTACTTTAACTATATTCAATAAATTTTTAAAATATTTTATTTTGAAATCCAAAACTATTCTTTTAATTAGGTTTAATAAATTTTCAAAATATTTTATTTTAAAATTCTTATTACTTTAATTATATTCAGGAAATTTTTAAAATATTTTATTTTGAAATCCAAAACTATTATTTTAATTAGGTTTGATAAATTTTCAAAATGTTTTATTTTAAAATTCCAAATTTTGATAAATAAAAATAAGTATAAAACATTAATCACTAAAATTGGGAAATATTCCTAAATCTATACTAAGAGTGACTAAGTATTATATAATTTAAAATAAAATCCACATAAAGGTAGATCGAGCAATGCTAGAGGGGTGCTTCTTTAACTCGTAATACTCTCTCCATTGCATTGAACGAACTTCGATATAATTTTGCATTGAACTTACATAAATATAATTTTTCCAAAAGATGTACGGTCAGCACTAGCTTTAAATAGAGAACCTAGGCAATCATGGTCCCAAAATAATAATTTTTGTTATTGCAAACAACATCAGAATAAAGTTTACAAGGGTCAAACTGGATGTTATCCCAGGGTTTATATTCATAGGATCCAACCATAATAACTTTCCTTGGTGCAATTAGGGTCTAAGAATTCATGGTTAAATTACCATTTTAACGAAGGGTTTATTTGCATTTTTGTTATAAGCAGTTGTGGTTTTATTAGTTAATCTTTTAGGTTTTTATATTTTTATGTTTTTGTTTTTTGTAAATTTTGTAGAGCCTTACTATTTTCTATTTATCAAAAAAAGAGCAGATTTCCATACATATACTTAAGCAATTCGTGGCTTCAAACTGCTTGAAGGAAATCAGGTTTGTCGTCCACCTTAATAAGTTAAAAGCCAACTAGTATTGGAACTATTTCTTCCTTCTACTTGCTACTATATCTACTTTACTATGTCCATCAAAGATTAACAAAAGGCAGTAAAAACATGCTGCAAAAATCATTAAAAACTATTAATATGTAGGGTCATCCATCAGAAGAGTTGATAGGAGTCGGGTCCTTTATAGTAGAACCTAGCATATCTACTTGCTGCATGGCTTGAAGCTGGCATTCAATTCTACTAGTTCCGGTCGTTGCATGATACTAAGATACTCCAATTTGTTGAATTTCATGTTTTATTTCTTGCATAACTGAAACCACATTGGGGTTTCCTTCCATTTCCTGCATAATGGTCATGGCCTTTGCCAAAACACATTTGAGAATCCGATAGGTGTGGATAGATTGGTGAAAGAGAGATAGCCTCCATATTTTACTCCCGGGGTCTGAGATAAAGTCCATTGTGGCTTCCTACTGTTCAATGTCTTCTTCTTTGTGGCTACTTTCTCTTTCCCAGCCTTGAATTGTGTTGTAGACCTGAGGTTGGTTTCTTGATGGATAAATATCAAAAATATTCTCCATGACTTCCTTTTTAGTTTTCCTGCCACGCTTACTTGGCCCCACATTATGAATAGGAAGCTTCTGCCTCCCTTTTCCCGTACCCTGTCATTTCTTAGTTTGACCTTTCGCTATGTGGTTGAACTGACAAACACACACTGACAACTCCTATTTAATCTCTATCAAAATATGAAACAGACTTGTATATGGCAAGGAAAAATCAATAACATAATTCATTTGATCTCTTATGGGCCCCATTACTTCCGTATATGCATGCGTAACCACAGACTTTGTTGCCATGCAACTAGGATCTTGAAGTGTAAACAGAAGAGTCACAGATACCCTATAATGTAAACAAATTTTCCAAACACCATTGCAACAGTAAGGTTTACTAACAAGATTTTGATTACTATTAGGGTGGCCAGAACTAAGAAACAGAGCAAAGGTTGCCTTGACGTCAAACAATGAAGAAATTTTCTGAGCAGGCTAGTTTTGGGTTACATATTTATCATTGGTGGACATATAGGTCTACTCATAGGCTTGATATAAATCAACATTATTAATAGGCCACAAAACCCAAACCGTAAATTGAGCCACCCACAGAGAGGAGCACAAGAGGGTTTGTATTTGAACCTCACACAAGAACAAAGAGGGGATTCATAAAGGAAGATCAACCACGCATAAACCATTGAAAAATCCTTTGGGACTGTGTAAACATGAAAGGGTATTTAACTGGGTTCCATACCAAAACAAAGAATTTGACTGAGTGACACACATGAATGGGGTCGGGGCTCTAAAACAAGGGTCGATTGTTGGAGCTGGAATAATCTCAACCAGCATGCATGTAAAATGACAGAACCTTCCTTAAAATTGAAATAGAGAAGACTCAAGACATTCCCAAATTGAAAATAAAACCAACTATTGACTCGACTTAATGCATGCAAGTCACAGAAACCATCCACGAATATGGCGTCACCTTCGTTACATTGAACATGAGCAGTTAATTGAAATATGAAGGTTGCGAGAGCCATGACATACCAATTTAATAGTCGACGTCACAGAACATCTTCCTTCTTCTCGGACTCCTTTGGAATTCGCCTACGGAGAACAATACCCTGCTTCTCCTTACCTTGTTGCCTTAACCCAGCTCTTGAGCCACGCTTCTTCCAATATTGGCCTGACAGAATTTACTAGCTGCCATATTTCTTCTCAGCTTCCATAATGGTGAAGCATGCCTAGTACATTCCTCCGTTACTGGACGTGATGGACGATTATGTGTGCGCTGCTGCGTGCCACCAGCCATAGCCAATTTGCTTCTACGTGGCACCCCGATCAGGGGTTTTATATTTTGATGTTGTTATGGAATATTTTAGGGATTAATATTTGTATATGAGTTGACTTTTTATGGATTTAAAATTTATTTTTCATTTTTCCTAAAAGTGATTCACCTTGATAACCTTAAGAATAGCTATACTTTTGTAAGTATTTACCTTAAAAGTATTCATAATTTTTGAAACACTATATAAATTTATCAGAAATATTAGAAAAATTTTCGTCCTTTAAATTTTCTCTGAATATCTCATATTATGCAATTCAGATCATAGTTGGGAACAAATTTTAGGGAACCATAGTGCTTTAGAGTGCACTTACCATTTTTGTTTTCTCAATAAAAAAAATTTGTAACTTTTGTAGGACCTTCAATTTTTATTTTTTTACTCCATCTTCATCAACATGTCTAGATACATTTGTGATGAGTGCCATAACAACTCACCTCATCACCGTTTTATCAATAAATTAAAAGTAAATGTGGAAAATAATTGTTTTTATATTATAACATATTAGAGAAATTTTATTTTAGCGTGCCCTAAACCTTTTTATTCTATCAATAATTATTTTTTTTCTAAGTTGGACTAATATATTAATATGAAACATAGTTTACAAAGCGGGAATTACCTCCAGAAGTGTGTAACTATCCAATTCCGGAGGGAAACTTGAGCAAAAAACCAAAGAAGAGACCGCCCCTCGGGGGGAAACTGACCTAGGTAATGCTGCCCATAGATTGGAAACCAGCTATCAAAGAGTTATAGAAAAAATGTTTTTACAACCAACTTTCCCCAAAAATACAGCAAAGCATTAAAATTGACCAAAACAATGTAAAGAGACCTGTCAAAGCCATGGATGCCCATCAGGCTAGCTATCGAGATGTGTTGGAGGAGGCTCCTCCACAATGGGACATATGTACTCCTTGTCAGAATCATCATCGTCTTCCTTGGACTGCTGAGCAGTGTTCTCAGGAGAGGATGTTGAGCAAGCATGACTGCAACCTTTCTTCAGCTACCTATCCGAATGTGTAGAACTTTTGTTGCCGTTACCCACGCTACTAGAGGACTACGAACCAGATTTGACAGGTAAGGCAGCAGATTTTCTGGAATATTGAGGAGGCCCCATGGAGATGGTGGATTTACTCATGCATTTTCTGCAGCTAGAGCCCGTGGCACTGGGCTGTACCTCCTGAAACACAACATAAATAGTAGCAATGATTCTTGGATTTTCGAAGACGCTGTCAAAGTGAAATTGAGCCACATTGTCAACTAGAGGCATGGAGCCGCATTCTTCGTGAATGGAGAGAGGTGGACGAGAGCTTGCACCTCTTCCTTTGCCTCGCCTACACCTCATACGGTGCCATCTCGGCATACTGGGGATGGAGGGTGAATGAAGTGACTGGGAGGGCGAGAAGGAGGGAAAGTGCGGGAAATGGGAAGGAAAGCACGAAAATTTTGCACAGAGGCTAGACCGATTAAAGTTTGCACCAGAGGCATTGTGAGTGTAGAGAATAGGTGAGGGGCTAATAACGCAATGAGCAGGAGGAGGTCTTTCAATAATGTATGACAACTTGGCTAGCCGAAGACGGAGATGGATAAGCGTATCTGTGGAGCTTAATAGCCGAGCAGAAGCCAAAGACAAAGACAAAGAATTTCGGGCGAATGAAATAGTTATGGAGGTGGGACATGACGCCATTGAAGGACGGGCATGACAGGTTGGAGAGCTAGAGTTAGGGTGGAGTGTCAGAGCGATGAATGTTGAACGCACATTGAAAATAATGTTAAATGCAGTGGTACCGCCCTCTTGGATGGCCATGTGGCCTGGCCAAGTGTCAAGCCTTGGGCCAGCCACTGTCACATGCTCATAGCTCACCCGCATCCGAGAGTGGAATATCATTATGCACTAGATGAGTGCAATCTTGGATGAGGGTGGCATCATTAGTATTAGTTAGAGGACCATTGAAGAGGATAAGATTCTTCTCCACAACTTTGTTTCCCAAGCGTTTCGCTACCTTTTTTGCAGAGTGGCGAACATGCTTGAAGGAGATAGCTTGATATGATTTGCGCCATTGATCGATTTGTTCTAATATTGTTAAGAGTCACTAGCTTGTGGACATTTTGGAAGGAAGGGTGCCTAGGAGGAGACGTGTGGTGGTGTTGATGAGGATCTGTGAGTCTCCTTCTACTTCCAGGGGGGAAGAAATTATTTTCCTCAACTATAAGGACTCCCTGCCATAAACCTTCCAATTCAATTGAATTATTGGAGTCTCATACAGTAGAGCCATAGTAAATTTTGAGAGGGCTACCTGCTGCATTGCCTTTGGAGGTTCTATTAAATTTCATCTTAATAATGCTATTCATTCTAGGGATCCAAGAGAAGGGAGAATCAGGATGATTGGAAGGGGTATGGGAGTGGACGAGGAGATTGGGAATGCAGATATTCCATTTTTTCCATATGATTCTTTCAGGAGGAGTAGTGGGAATGTTAGAGTCCTGCCAGGGCTGGAGAGTGAGAGTTTCTTGAAGGTTGATGCATAGGTTGGTCCAAAGGATATCATGTTGTGAAAACAGCTCCAAAAAAGAAGAAAAGAGATATCGACGCCTTAGAAATAAGAAAATTCGAGGGGGCAACCTCCAATACATTACATGAATTAACAATTCCTAGATGATTCAAATTAAAAAACTGCCTTTCTATATATAGGAGTCCATGGGGCCACAATGTAATCCTAGCCGACCTAATAATAATAATTTAAGGGAATAATAATAACAATATGGGGGTTACAAGGGTACAATAATAACAATAAGGGGGTTACACTAACAAGAATAAGGGACTATACTAATAATATAGGGACCTAACATGCCCCTCTCCCTCAAAAAAGTGTTGTCCTCAATTCTTGAGTAGCTCTGGGTGCTTATGTATAAAATTCTCATCCTCCCATGTATAATCTTCAGTGGGTAAGTTCTTCCACTTGATGAGATACTCTGAAATTGATCAATTCTGTAGCTATCGAGTTCTTGTTTCCATGACCGCTTCAAGTTCAAATATGATTTTTTCTTCCTCATCAAGTTCTTGCAATATTTTTTGAACTGGAATATTTTCACCTATAACCTTCTTTAAGCATGAAACATGGAAAATTGGATGCACTCGTGAAGAAACATGAAGCTCCAATTTTTATGCCATAATACCAATATTTTGCAACACCTTGTAAGGACCATAGTACTTTGGTGATAAATTATTATCCTTCTTAGCTTGCTTGAGGGAAATTTGTTTGTATGGTTGTAGCCGTAAAAATACCCAATCTCCTACATCAAAACTTCTCTCGCTGCGATGTTGATCTGCCTATTGTTTCATTTGATTTTGTGCCAAATTCAAGTTGTCCTTTAAGATTTGAAGAACTTATTGTTGATGCTCGATGTGATCTTCCACTGCTTGAGCCTTCGAATTTTCTCTTAAAGATGATGTGATGGATGGTGGATGATATCCGTAAAGTTCCATAAATGGGGTCATTTTTGTTGCAGTATGGAAGGAAGTGTTATACCACCATTCAGCTAGAGGTAACCACTTGACCCATTATGTTTGTTTATTAGATAAAAAAAAATGAAGATATCCTTCCAAACATTTATTTACTATCTCAGTTTGACCATTGAATTTAGGATTATAAGATGAGCTATGAGCTAATTGAGTACCCAAACAAGAAAATAACTCCATCCAAAAATTTCCAGTAAAAATGGGGTCTCTGTCGCTCACAATAACCCTTGGGTTTCCATGTAGCTTTTGAATTGTGTCCATAAATGTAGTAGCAACCGTACTTGCTTTAAATGGATGAGATAATGCACAAAAGTGTGCATACTTGATAAGTCTATCAATTACCACCATGATGACACTCTTTCCTTCAGACTTAGGTAAACCTATGATAAAATCCATTGAAATCTCCTCCCAACGTTGACATAGAATGGATAAAGGTTGTAGAAGACCCAGGGTCTTAATTGTCTCAACTTTATTCTACTGGAAAACCAAACATCTCGCCACAAACTTTTGAATATTAGATTTAAGGCCATCCCAAAAAAAATCTTTCTTCACCCTGTGGTAAGTTGTTAAAATCCCTGAGTGTCCTCCTAAAGGAGAAGAGTGCAACTCCAAAATAATCTTTTGTTTTAGTTGGGAATTCTTACAAAGATATAAGCGATCTTTGTACCATAAGGAATCATTTTTCCAACTAAATGTATCAGCTGTACTTGGATCTTGCTGCAACTTTTGAATGAGTGTCCACAGTTCTTCGTCTTTCTTCCATTCATCTCTTGCTTTGGTTATCTAATCTGATTGGATAATAGAAATGGCACAAAGAAATGCTTCCACCTCTTCATTATTTCTTGGGAGTGCATCTGCAACAACATTTAGCTTCCCTTTTTTGTATATTATTTCAAATTCATAACCCAACATCTTTGTGACCCATTTTTGTTTCTCTTCTGAAGATATTCTTTGCTCCAAAAAGTATTTAATACTATCATGATTAGTCTTTACCTTGAAGTGTCTTCCCATTAGGTAAGTTCTCCATTTATTTAGTGCATGTGGTATTGCTAACATTTCCTTCTCATAAATATGTTTCTGTAGATACTTTCCTTTGATTGGAAGGCTTTAAAAAGCAATGGGTCTTCCTTCTTGCATTAAAACAACACCAATTCCATTTCCTGAGGCATCACATTCCACAATAAATGTTTTTGTGAAGTCTGGCGTAGCTAAGACTGGTGCAAGGCACATTGCCCCTTTAAGATGTTCAAAGGCCTTAGATGCTTCAGGAGTCCATGAAAATGCATATTTATTCAATAATGTTGTTAGAGGTGCTACTATTCTCCCATAATTCTTAACAAACTTTCGATAATACCCTGTTAACCCGAGAAATCCTCGCAACTTCTTTATGGTTGTGGGGACTTTCCATTATTTAATGGATTTAGTTTTGTTAGGGTCTACCTTAACACCCTTCTGAGATACAATATGACCCAGATATTCCACCTCTTGTACTCCAAAAAAACATTTGGATGTTTTTGCATATAATTGTTTCTCCTGCAATAGTTTGAGCACCCTGTCAACATGTTGAACATGATCCTTCCAAGTCCTGCTGTAGATTAGTATATCATCAAAAAATACTAGCACAAATTTTCTAAGGAAGGGTTTGAAAACGGAATTCATCAACCCTTGAAATGTAGAAGGTGCATTGGTAAGGCCAAAAGGAAATACCAAAAATTCATAATGACCCTCATGAGTTTGAAATGTTGTTTTCAGAATATCTTCAGTCTTCATTCTAATTTGATGATACCCTGAACGAAGATCCAATTCGGTAAAATAAATTTCTCCATGTAATTAATCCAATAATTAATCAATCACAGGAATGGGAAACTTATCTTTAATGGTGAGCTTATTGAGCTCCCTATAATCCGGACACATGCGCCATGATCCATCCTTCTTGTGTACCAATACTACAGAAGCAGAGAAAGAACTTTGACTAGGTTGAATTATACCCGCCTATAACATTTCTGCAATCATACGTTCAATTTCACTCTTTTGGAGATAAGGATATCTATAAGGCCTGATGTTTGGAGGAACACTTCCTGGAATCAAATGAATAGCATGATCATGATCACAAATAGGTGGGTGTCCTTTTAGAGTTTCAAAAGCCTTGGAATGATTGTCCAAGGTTTTTTGGAGATCTGCAGAAATAGATGATTTTGATGTTGGAACTTCTAGTGAGAATAATTGCACAATTATGCCTCGTTGTTCTTTTTTTAGAAGATTTTTCATTACATTAGAGCTTATTATCTTTCCTGGCTTCCCCACAATACCCCGTAATTCGACTTCCTTTCCTTCTGAAAAAAATTTCAAGAAAAGTTCTTGAAAATTAAAAGCTACCGTCCCCAAAGATTGTAACCATTGTACTCCCAGTACAACATCAACACCTCCCATAGGAATGGAAAGCATTGGACTAGTCAATACATATTCCCCCATGGTTAGCTTGATATTATGGCATTTTCCAGAGCAATTTATAGTTCCTCCATTTGCAACCATCACTTGACATTCTGGTGCTGGGTATAGGAAACAATTTAATTCCTTGGCTACCTTACAATGAATAAAACTATGGGTGCTACCTGAATCAATCAACACTATTACCTTTCTCTTCTTGATTTGTCCTTTTATCTTGAGAGTTTGAGGAGTGGTAATTCCTGCCAGTGCATTACACGATATGGTTGGATTCATTTCTTCCTCTTCTTGGGCTGGTTCCTGGTGTATATCCTCTTCTTGTTCATTTTCTTCTTCCTCTTCACAATCTATGTAAAATAATTTCTTCTCAGCACACTTATGACCTTTAGTGTATTTGCTATCACAACTGTAGCAAAGCCCTTTTGCTCTTTTTTCTTCCAATTGTTGTGGTGTCAACTTTGTAGGTTGTGGAAATCTAGGTGTAGCAACACTTCCTTCTTTATAGAAGTGAGTGGTAGGCTTCCTTGTCGCCATAATTTTACATTCAATTTTTCTTTCCAACCTGAATGCCTTCTCCAATGAATCAGGTTCCAAAACACGAACTTCATGTTGGATGTTATCCTTTAAAGTACTTATGAAGAGATCAATCCTGTGTTCCTCTGGAATATCAGTTACCCTTATATTCAATTTTTGGAAGTCCTCAATGTGCTCCCCCATTAAACCCTTTTGTTTGAGATTTATCAATTGGCTAAAGAAGGTGTTGCTCTTTGTATCCTCATAATGTGCTATCATTTCCTCTGTAAAACTTGACCAAGTGACAATTTTTTTATGGGAGCAAAGTAATTGATACCATACAAATGAATTTTGTTCTAAATCTAAAGTTTCAATGTGTACCTTTTGTGTGTTTTGCAAATTATGGAGTTCAAAATATTGCTCCAACTATAGTATCCATGTTACAGGATCCTTTCCATCAAAATTACTCATATCCATTTTTGGAATATGGTGGTTCTTCCCGCCAACATTAGATTTTATGAAATCACGATTAACATTTATTTTGTTCTCATCATGAGTTTCCTCTACTATATTTTCACCATTAGGAAACATTCCTTGTATCAACTTTGTCAAACCTTCCATGTATGTTTTTAGATCATTCTTCATGTTTTCCATTTTCTCATCGATCTTAGCTTCCATGTCATCCATCTTAGATTCTATGCCAGCTTCCATGCCATCTATCTTAGATTCCATGCCATTCTTAAAACCATTCATATTAGATTCCACACCTTTCTTCAAACCATTCATCTTAGTTTCCACACCTTTCTTCAAAACTTCCATGTCATTTTTTGTTGCTCTTTGCGAGAGAAAAATTTGTTGCACTTGCTCTTGTAATTTTGATATGTCATGTTGCCATTCTTCGTCTTCATGAGTCATAATAGAACTTTCTAAAGGCTTAATGGGTGTTGAATTATTTTTAGGGGCCCTTTTAGAATCCAATACTGATATATATTCTACAATATTCCCTTGGAATCAATTCAACTTGATTCTTCAAACAAGACTTGTGCAATTCAGAAAAAAAATACACACCTTTTACTTTCTATTGAGGAGTTCGATATTGAAATTGAATTATCTCTATAATTGCAGATCTTGAATATTTGAAGTTCAGCCCTGTAGTAGCCCTCTAAAACTTCTTTCAAATGCCATAGGTCTGGTATGATTTGGATTCTTCAAGGAAAATTTATGTCCAATCTCCCACAATGACCCAATTTTGGACTGGTTCAGTACAATGAACTTTTACGACTTGCCACGTGTCACTGTTTCCTCTTTTGGCTCTAAAATTAATAGACCGAACACTACAATCCATGTACTTGCAGCCAATTTTTACATCATTCCAATCCGATGCTCATAGAGAGAGCTATGAAGATTTTCCAACGATCACTTCTTTGAGATGAAATTCAGAAGCCTCAAAAAGCCCTAACTTCCACAGATCATATCTATGAAAATATTGCGAACCAATATTTGAAATTTTGCAATGATCTTTCTGAGGATTGTGGCTTTACACTCTAAAAATTTCAGCTTCTGAACCTTCGTACAAAAAAAAATTATTACTAAAATACCACGATGAGCTGTTTAGGTTAAATTCAGGAGCTTGCAAAATGACCTACCTTGCACAGATCATATCTCTGAAAATATTGTGAACCAGGCTCTAAAATTTTGCGACAATGTTCCTCAGGATTTTGGCTTCGCACTTTAAATATTTCATATTCTGAACATTCGTACAAAAAATTTATAGCGAAAATTCCACGATGACCTGTTTGGAGCAGCAAAACCCTGAAATCTCAAAACCCTGATACCAAAAAGAGAAGAAAAGAGATATCAATGCCCTAGAAATAAGCCACTTCGAGGGGGCAACCTCCAATACATTACATGAATGAACAATTCTTGGATGATTCAAATTAAAAAACCTCCTATCTATATATAGGAGTCCATGGGTCCACAATGTAATCCTAGCTGACCTAACAATAATAATTTAAGGGCACAATAATAACAATATGGGGGTTACAAGGGTATAATAATAACAATAAGGGGGTTACACTAATAAAAATAAGGGACTATACTAGTAATATAGGGACCTAACATATCAGTGGGAGTACTTTCATCTTTGAAGATTTGTTTATTCCTTTATTTCCAAATTGTCTAGAGAATAAATACGGGGAGAAGATACCAAAGAGTACTGAGCAAGTTGCAAGTGAAGAGCTTATTGGGCTAATGTCATATGGTATTTATGACATCTCCTTTAATTCTTCCTGATATTCTGCAGCAGATGTCTATTTTTTTCCATGAGAAATTAGCAATGCTACAGGTATCTAAGAGATGAGGAATGTCTTCTGCATGTAGAGATAAATTGGGAAATCTTGAGGGCCCAATGAATCTCATTTTGAGGAGATTATCCCAAGTAAGAATTTGTTTCTTGCTTAGGAGCCAGAGGAAAGTAGATATTTTGGGCCAAATGCCTAGCTGCCATATTTATGTCCAGATTTTGTCCTCATGTGCATGTGCTAAAGGAAAAAGTAGATGATAGGCCTCTATGGTGGTGAAGGATCCGCAAGGAGTGTAGCCCCACCGAAGCCTGTCTTCTTGAGTCACAAATCGAATTTTTCTATGGCTGAGCTCTTTGTCAATTTCCTCGTAAGTTTTTTTGGGGTTCCAGTTTTTTGGCTAGATTGGCAAGACCAAAAGACTATACAACATCATAATCACTTTGGGGCCCTAGGATCTAGCCCTCCTAGACCTGGAGAGGGATCTCTCCATAAAAGCAAAGAATGATATATATTTGAAAGCTCAAAATGAGGTATTAGGCTAGGTATGAAGCACAAAGGGGTTTTAAATTGGTTTGGTTGTTGGGATGGTCGAAGATCATTAACTGAGAAGGTTATGGAATGAAAGGAATGGAGCAGTAAGATGTTTTGGCAAAAGAGGATAGGTTAAGAAAGTGTTAGTCCATTGGGCTATGGAGTCATGAAAGGGGATTACTTGCATAAAAAATATCTAAGGCTTTCCATAGGGAAAGTCATCTATACCAAAGGATCTTTTAGATAGATGGTGGAATGGGACCATAAGGAGTGAAGGTGAAAGAAGGAAAGAAACCCAATTTCAGTCTGGAGATCAGGTCAGATATCATCTAAATCTAGACCTGCTTTTACATACTCAAATGCAAATCTAGATGAAGATACAAAGGGCAGCTTAAGATCAGGTTAGAGGTCATTTAACTCTAGGCCTGCTTCAGCGTATTCCAAGAGAAAAAAAAAGATAGGATTTAACACAGAACTAGGCCTAAGATCAGAGAAGGGCTTTTAACCTTCAATGCTTTGACACCAGCTCAAGGGATCTTAGAAAGGCCAATCTGTTGGAAAAGGACCCCACTGGACAGGGCTTACACTAAATCCTTGGTATCCCAATTCTTCCAGCTTAAACCCAACCACAACATCTAAGTAACAAACCCCGAATTCACACATCAGTAAGCATGGGCTGGACCAACATGTTTAACTGGTTAAATTGCATGAATTTGTTCTTAGATTCACTATCAGCAGAAAACATCAAGGATAAGAAGAGCAGTGGGCATTAAGCGACCATGCAATGGTATATCCTAAGCTAGATTTACTGATTCTTATCAGAGAATAATGAACAGTGTGATTAAAATGCAATAAGACAATGTAGAAAGAGAAACATCACCCTTAATATAAACCAAGATCCTGTGAAACTTTCTTCTTCAATTTATGTTCAAAACTAGTCAAATACTTTGAGCTTAATGGCTATTTATAGTCCAAACCTCTCCTCCCAGCCTACTAAATTACAAACTACTAAGCTACTTCCCCCAATAACTGTTCTAACAGTCAAATGAATCCATACAACTAACCACATCAACAACCCTTACAATATGTTCTTCAAGGGTTCTTATAGGAGAATGAAATATTAGGAGTAGATGTGAATTAAATTGACTCATTAAGACAAAGTGGAGGTAGAAGATCGAGCCCACTCTTCTTAATGGCTCTGCATCGTTGTATGTCCTCTGTAGTATGGTCTGGGAGTCTTTGTCAGGTCGATATTTGACCTCGGATGTGTTCTTTGGAGTCCTTCTGGCTATTTGGTACTCTGTGTTTCCTTCTGAAATAAGTAACTGGGATGGAAAGGTATGTAGGTCTCCATACTACCATAACTACTATCCTGATTGTTCTTTAGAAGCTTGTGTCAGTGTAATGGATTTTAAGAGCTCGAGGAGGCATGGAGATTTTTGTCGGAAGGTGTACCTTCCAAGAAAATACATTTTGTTGACATTCAACACAGATATGGCTTGTTTGATGTGCGCTTTAGGCCTTATCAGGCCTCTTAATCGTCTTCACGATCTCTAATCAATGTCTCTGTCCTTTAAATTTAGGATTATGATCATTAAGTGTTCAATGACAGGCTTAAATCCCTTGATTGGGCACTGCTGATACTCTCTGGTACTGCTACAATGGTTCCTCTGCATTCTGAGTCACAGTAACTATGACTGTGGAGATAGACTAAAACTACCTCTTTGTAAACCCTGCAACAATGCAATAAACTCATTATAAAAATCCAGGGGAGGTGGCAGAGAAATGCGGTGGAGGCATGTGGAATGGTGACAGAATGGTGGATACAGTGAAATGGGTGAAAAACATTGCAGAATGGTGGAAAGGATCAACTGATGAAGGTTTGGGGTAATGAGGGTCGTATACCATTGGATTAGATCTGGTGAAGTAGATCAACGGTCAGGATTCACGAATGGAGGTTAATAGTAAGCGGGGCAGAAGAAATAACACTTTAGTGTTAAAACAACAAAGTTTAACTTTGGACAAATATAAAGAAAATCGATGAAAATTAATGAAAGCGGGGCCATTTGGTGGTGGGACCCGGCAGGGGCGAAGGGTGATTAACTGTGAGCCATTTGATCATAAAAGAGACCAACGATGGAGGTCTTTGGAAGAAACTCTTTGGAGGGTCAAGTGAATGATCATAGATGGGAGACAAAATACAATATGGACCATAGATCTGGATCAATAGACGGCTGAGATTAAATGATGGAGGTTGCAGGAACAAAGGGGAGAAAGGTGGTTTAGAAGGTAAAACCACCGGTGTCACGTGACTTCAGAATGGTTTTGAAAAATATTCGAAAAAATGCGATATGCATCGCTGCATGATGCGTGGCAAAACAAAACCACCTTCATCATGAGATTTAGAAATGTTAAAGCCCGGACGGAGAAAAAACGCGATATGCATGTGGATCGTCGGATATGGAGCGGAAATATTAGATGGCAGAGGATGGAGCGCGATGAGGGAAAGTGCAATGGTAGTTAGGTAGTGAAAATTCAAAGACAGGTTAGATCTCATCCGTCAGATCTAGTGAATGGACGATCTAGATTAAAGAGGGAGCGGGTAGGCAAAGGGTTCTGTGAACAGGCGGAGAGAATGAGGGCCGTTGGATCCAAAGGGATCAACGACGGAGATCCAATCACATCGGAGAAGGCAGGGGCTGGGATTCTAAAATATTAATGTTGCGATTACATGTAGTTCATCCGATTAGGGCGAGATCGACGGTCAGGATTGGATCGGGGGTCACCAATTGGGGAACACACAGAAATTGGCGGTGATGTGATTATGCGACCACTGCCTGATCTGGAAACAGATCGATGGTCCACAGGTGATCGGAAGGGGTAAATATATAGGAGCGATGGGGCGTGCTATGGAACAAGCGCTGACCATCAGATCTTTACAAGATCGATGGTCGAGATCGCAGCGGGGGTCTATAGACCAAATAACCATCGCATCGGAGATTTTCAATTTACAAAGAAAAATGTGCTCACACAAATCTCTGATTGCGATAAGTGCCCAAGGCCTTAGTGCTAGGTTTTGGCTCCCAGTTGCATCATGGGGAAGTGGTTAAGGGGCTAGTCGAAAGGGGCTTAAGCCTATTATAAAGTAAAAAGTGGGTTTTTGGCTTAATTTCAATGATTTTTAAGGCCAAAAGGAGGGTTTCGGTAGAGGGAATAAGGGGATTTTAAGCCAAACAAAGGGTTTTTGTAAGGTTTAAAGGGGAGTTAGGATGATTTAGAGGGTTAATGAGGGATTCAGGTGGGAATTTTAAAAGGGGAAAAAGGTGATGAAAATAGAGGATTAGTGGGGATTAAATACGGGGAAATGGAGCCTTTTTAGACATTCTTCTTCACAAATAAAGATGATTTTTAACTGGAAACAACAGTGAGGATTATTCAAAGGGAAAAAGACATGGGAGGCTTCAAGAATGATATGTTTTCAGAGGAAATGTATTTCTTGAAGGCTCAAAAACATTTTAGCCACCTGTTTTCTTGTCAAAAAATTTATAGGTGGCTAACAGTGGCTCCACATGGGGATGGCATCTTGTTGAAGGTGTCAAGAATCTCAGAAAATTATCTTTAGGGGGTGGGCCAGATGCCTAGTGTTTGACACATCCCTTTCTTTGATCAACTGGAACAAATCATGAAGACATCATATCAGCAATAATATTCTCCCAAACAACTACCTACCCATACGATTGTCCTAAAATTCTTTCTTCTGGGTGCATTTGGACTTGTAGACCCTTTACATCATCAATTTTTTACGAACCGGAAAATAAACCTATTCTATTTCTACCCTTATTACTCCATGAGACTAGATTAAGCAGTTGGCCTAATAGTTTCTCTACCTAAACTACTATCTGCTAAGATTAAACTGTCTAGAAAATTTATTCTCTATATTCTAAGACATAAATTGAAAAACAGTCAAGCTAAGATTAGATTTTCTGACTTGCTGTGAACCATGGCATAAAGAAAAAACTACTCATGGGCTGAAAAACTATGCAGAAATTTAAAACCACTGACTAAATCCTCACAGACTAAGCTTTATTGAGATTTTCCTACTTACCCTACATCTACTTGGAAATCTCTGATGCTCTAGGTGATACAATAATGCCAATGTAGCCAGTCAAGCAATAACAAAAAAAGGAAGATGAAATGACTGCTTATCAGAGACAACCATGGGGTGTTCTGCATGTGGGTCTTCAAAACTGAGGCCACCACCAATGGTGACCACTTCTGATGTATCTGGCTCTTGCAGAGGATAAATGTTTGAGGATCTGAACCAATTAGGGCCTCCATGTACTCTACCACAGGATCAATCAGAACATGATATAAATTTTCTTCTTTAAGGTCTTCCATGGCTGGTATGCTATCTGTATCCCGGGCAACTTCAATCACTGCATCTACAGTGTGGCCTCTGTCATCACACTCCTCCTTTCCTTGGTTAGGATTATTTGGCAGGTAAGTGTCAACCAAGCCTGCCTCTTCTTCCACTGGATCAAGACAAAGATGTCTGTGGGAAAGATGATCTTCCTCATCTTCACTGTAGCCTGAACGGGAAGACTCATCATGTATGGCGGGGCTGACCTCTTCTGACCTTGGCAGGTTTTGCTGGAGTGGACTGAACTCTGTGGAAAGATTAGTATACTCTTGAGTAGGGGTTTCTTTGATTACCTCAACCCTTTCAGGAGAAGGCTCAGGATATACATTTCGCTCAAGATTTCCTTCATTTCTTTCCTCCTCGTCCTCTGCACTGAAAGGCTGCTAACTTCCATCCTCATGGAAATTATTACTGATGATCTGATATATAACAGAGTGAAAATTCAATGAATCTTCATCTACTATCTGGCTTCCAACACATTCTTCATCAATATCATAGATCGGCTCATCATTTTTTTGATGTTGTTGGTCCTGATCACCCTCCCATAGATCTACTGATGATGGTCCTGCAAGCTTAGTTTCCTTTTGGAAAAAAATATCATCAAACAAATCAATGTTAGAGAAATCATAATTATAAGCAATGCTACCATCCAAATCCACCGGATCCTCAGCAAGCCTTTCTTCGATAAAATCTGCAAGTTCATCTTCTGATTTGAAATCTTGTTCATCATACATGCTTTCCATGCTGCTTGTGTCTTGCAGTGATCTGTTTTTTTTTCTTAAGGACAAGGTGCAGGTCTTTTCCAATCATTATTTCTGGTTTCAACCTCATATTCTTCCTCTTGTATGTTCAACAGGGTGCTGGTAGTCTCTATCAGTCTTTCCAGCTTGTTTTATAAAGAGATCTACCTTTCTTGCTCTGCTTGGTTCTTCTTTTCTACTTTTAATCTTTCCTCCCTGCATTTTATGTTGTACTCGACAACAAAAACTATGTTTTTCATTTCCTCTAGGCTCGAAGGTTTTCTTTCTCTTATATGGAATTCCACCTCGGGGTCAAAATAACTAGGATAGTGTAGTAGAGCCCATCCCAAGGGTGGTTTTATATCAGAAGGCATTGCATTATATACCTTATTGAACCTGGCTGAAAAGTTCTGTACTGTCTCTCCTGGTTGTCTTCTCAAATTCTGGTATTCTTCTAGGATGAGGAAGACATTTACCGGGGCTACCCATCTATCAAGGAAAACTTGAGCAAACTGCTGAAAATTGATGATGCTTGCAGCTGGAAGGTTTTTATACCAAATCTTAACATTTCCTTGTAATGACAAGGCAAAAATTCTAATGCGCACATCATCTACTTCTACTTCATACAAGTCAAGTAAATCTTCAAGATTTTGAACATGTTCCTCAATAGTGGCCCTTTTCTTTTCTCCATCAATAAGAGGCAACTGTTTTATAAGTTCTGCAGGAAGGGGTTGGATGATAAGAGGTAAAACTAGAGGCTTATATCTTTCTATGACCTTTGTAGGTGTAGGTAGTGCATCAAGAGGCTTATGAATGCTTGAAGTTTCATCAAGGGTAGGAGATACAGCATGAGGCTCTTGTCCCACTGGGCTTTTCATAGGTATATGGGTCTGTTCATGGTCAAGAGACTGAGGCTTGAGATCTTTCCCATACTGAATGTGAGTTTCATCTTTGTACACTTGATCAAGCTTAAAGTAGGATAGAACAAATTGGTAGATAAAAACAATGAATTCTTTAAACCAAATCCAACCCAAATGTTCTATCCTTCTATGAAGTCTGACCATTTTTGAGGTTCTTCCTCCAGTGGAGTCTTTTGAGGGTTATGGAGTGTGGAGTCACCAGGTGGATGAATTTGACTGTATGAAGCAGGCTGTTGTCCACCATCAGCAATTTAATACCAATCTAGAGGCTATTGGTATGATTTTGTCCCTAGTGGAGTTGCCATTATGTTGGTGACGAAAATGGGACACAAGACCAGATATTATCAATGAAGGGCACTCAGATTCTCCCCATTGGTGTCGCCATTATGTTGGGGTTCTAGTGTTTTGGCTAGATTTCCAAGACCAAAAGACTAGACAACATCATAACCACTTTGGGGCCCTAGGATCTAGCCAACTTGGACCCGGAAAGGGATCTCTCCATAAAACCAAAGAATGATATATCTTTGAAAGCTCAAAATGAGATATTAGGCTAGGTATGAAGCACAAAGGGGTTTTAAATTGGTTTGGTTGTTGGGATGGTTGGATATCATTAATTGAGAAGGTTATGGAATGAAAGGAATAGAGCAGTAAGATGTTTCGACAAAACAGGATAGGTTAAGAAAGTGTCAGTCCATTGGGCTATGGAGTCATGAAAGGGGATTACTTGCATAACAAATATCCAAGGCTTTCCATAGGGCAAGTCATCTATACCAAAGGATCTTTTAGATAGATGGTGGAATGGGACCATAAGGATTGAAGGTGAAAAAAGGAAAGAAACCCAATTTCAATATGGAGATCAGGTCAGATATCATCTAAATTCAGACCTGCTTTGACATACTCAAACGAAAATCTCGATGAAAAATACAAAGGGTAGCTTAAGATCAGGTCAGAGGTCATTTAACTCCAAGACTACTTCAGCATATTCCAAGAGAAAAATAGAGATAGGATTTCACACAGAACTAGGCCTAAGATCAATGAAAGGCTTTTAACCTTCAATGATTTGACACCAGCTAAAGGGATCTTAGAAAGGCCAATCTATTGGAAAAGGACCCCAGTGGACAGGGCTTACACTAAATCCTCGGTATCCCAATTCTTCCAGCTTAAACCCAACCGGAACATCTAAGCAACAAACCCTGAATTCACACATCAGTAAGCACGGGATGGACCAACATGTTTAACTGGTTAAATTGCATGAATTTTTTATTAGATTCACTATCAATAGAAAACATCAAGGATAAGAAGAGCAGTGGGGATTAAGGGACCATGCAAGGGTATCTCCTAAGCTAGATTTACTGATTCTTATCAGAGAATAATGAACAGTGTGATTTAAATGTAATAAGACAATGCAGAAAGAGAAATATCACCCATAATATAGACCAAGATCCTGTGAAATTTTCTTGTTAAATTTATGTGCAAAACCAATCACATACTCTAAGCTCAATGGTTGTTTACAGTCCAAACCTCTCCTCCCAGCCTACTAAATTACAAACTACTAAGCTACTTCCCCCAACAACTGTTCTAATAGTCGAATGAATCCCTACAACTAACCACAACAAAAACCCTTACAATATGTTCTTCAGGGGTTCTTATAGGAGAATGAAATAACAGGAGTAGATGTGAATTAAATTGACTCATTAAGACAGAGTGGAGGCAGAAGATCGAGCCCACTCTACTTAATGGATCTGCATCGTTGTATGTCCTCTGTAGTATGGTCTGGGATTCTTTGTCAGGTCGATATTTGACCTCGAATGTGTTCTTTGGAGTCCTTCTGGCTGTTTGGTACTCTGTGTTGCCTTCTAAAATAAGTATCTGAGATGGAAAGGTCTGCAGGTCTCCATACTACCATAACTGTTGTCCTAACTGTTCTTTAGAAGCTTCTGTCAGTGTAATGGATTTTAAGAGCTCGGGAGGCATGGATACTTTTGTCGAAAGGTGTACTTTCTGAGAAAATACGTTCTGCTGACATTAAGAACAGATATAGCTTGTTTCATGTGTGCTTTAGGCCTTATCATTCCTCTTAATCATCTTCACGATCTGTAATCAATGTCTCTGTCCTTTAAATGTGAGATTATGATCATTAAGTGTTCAATAACAGGCTTCAATCCCTTGATTTGTAATTGTTGATACTATTTGGCACTGCTACAATGGTTCCTCTGCATTCAGAGTCACAGTAATTGTGACTGTGGAGACAGAGTGAAACTACCTCTTTGTAAACCCTGCAACAATGCAATAAAATCACTATAAAAATCTAGGGGAGGTGGCAGAAAAATGCGGTGGAGGCTTGTGGAACAGTGACAGAATGGTGGATACGGTGAGACGGGTGAAAAACACTACAGAATGGTGGAAAGGATGAACTGAGGAAGGTTTGGGGTAATGAGGGTCGCAGACCGTTGGATTAGATCTGGTGAACGATATCAACAGTCAGGATTCGCAAATGGAGGTTAATAGTAAGCGGGGCGGAAGAAATAACACTTTAGTGTTAAAACACCAAAGTTTAACTTTGGGCAAATACAAAGAAAATTGATGAAAATGAATGAAAGTGGGGCCATTTGGTGGTGGGACCCGGCAGGGGTAGAGGGCGATTAACTGTGAGCTGTTGGATCATAAAAGAGATCAAGGGTAGAGGTCTTAAGAAGAAATTCTTTGGAGGGTTAGGTCAATGATCATAGACGGGAGACGCGATACAATATGGACCGTAGATCTGGATCAACAGCTGGTTGAGATTAAATGATAGAGGTTGTGGGAACAAAGCGAAGGAAGGTGGTTTAGAAGGTAAAATTGCTGGTGTCACATGCCTTTAGAATGGTTTTGAAAAATCTCCAAAAAAATGCGATATACATCGCTACATGACACGTGGCAAAACAAAACTACCTTCATCATGTTATTTGTAAATGTTAAAGCCCAGACGAAGAAAAAACGTGATATGCATGTGGACCGTTGGATATGGAGCGAAAATATTGGATGGCGGAGGATGGAGCACGATGAGGGAAAGTGCACTAGCAGTTAGGTAGTGAAAAGTCGAAGGCAGGTTAGATCTCAGCTGTCAGATCTAGCGAATGGACAGTCTAGATTAAAGAGGGAGTGGGTAGGCAAAGGGTTGTGTGAATGGGTGGAGAGAATGAGGGTTGTTGGATCCAAAGGTATCAATGGCGGAGATCCAATTGCATCGGAGAAGGCAGGGGCTGGGACTCCGAAACATTAACGTTGCGATTACACATAGTCTGTCTGATCAGGGCGAGATCGACAGTCAGGTTTGGATTGAGGGTTGCCAATCGGGGAACACACGGAAACGCAGATTGGTGCAATTGGTGGTGATGTGATTATGCGACCACCGCCCAATTTGGAAACAGATCGACGGTCCACAGGTGATCAGAGGGGTAAATATAGAGGAGCAATGGGGCGCACTGTGGAACAAGTGCTAAGCTTCAGATATTTAAAATATTGACGGTCGAGATCGTAGCGGGGGTCTATAGACCAAATAACCATCGCATCGAAGATTTTCAATTTACAAAGAAAAACGTGCTCGCACAAATCTCTGATTGCGATAAGCGCCCAAAGCCTTAGCACTAGGTTTCGGCTCCCAGTCGCATGGTGGGGAAGTGGTTAGGGGGCTGGCCGAAAGGGGCTTAAGCCTATTATAAATTAAAATGTGGGTTTTTGGCTTAATTTCAATGCTTTTTAAGGCCAAAAGGAGGGTTTCGGTAGAGGGAATAAGGGGTTTTTAAGCCAAACAAAGGGTGTTTGTAAGGTTTAAAGGGGAGTTAGGATGATTTAGAGGGTTAATGAGGGATTCAGGTGGGAATTTTTAAAAGGGGAAAAAGGTGATGAAAACAGAGGTTTATTGGCGATGAAATACGGGGAAATGGAGGCCTTTTTGGGCATTCTTCTTCATAAATAGAGAGGCTTTTTAACTGGAAATAGTAGTGAGGATTCTCCAATGGTAAAAAGACATAGGAGGCTTCAAGAATGATATGTTTTCAAAGGAAATGTACTTCTTGAAAGCTCAAAAACATTTTAGCCACCTGTTTGCTTGTCAAAAAATTTATAGGTGGCTAACAAGTTTCATCTTGCCAATTCGCTTACCATTGTGCAGCCGGAATCCATTGTCGATAGCCCAAACTTGGGTGCAGTTGCTAGAAGAAGTTGACTTGATTATTCTCTATGATTTGAAGGACAGCTTTCCATTTCATTTTTTGGACAAGGTCCACCAACTTTTGCAATTAATGCCAAGAATATTCGCAAAGACAAGCAGATTTTCCTGAATTAATCTCCCAAAAACTATGTGCTTGAATGAAGGCACTATGTTGTTTGGCAGAGTTCAAAATGATAGAGCCAGAGACTTCTGAGGAGATTCTGATGAGATCTTCTTGTGGTATTTCATTGGTGTATTTGGAAAACCAGATTCGAGCCCATGGGGAATGAGGTTTGGAAAGCCACTGCCACCATATTCGTGCTCCCATCGTGGCATTAATGTGTTGGGGATCCATTATTCCTAATCCTCCTTCCAACTTTGGTACACATACATCTATCCATTTCACCAGACCCCATTTTCTGTTCAGCCTTGTAGATCCCCAAAGGAAATTGCATTGAATATTTCTAATCTGTTTTAGAACCCATTTGGGTGCAACTAGAATAGAAAAAAGATACAATGGCATGGATTGCAGGAAAAATTTGATTAGGAATAGTCTTCTAGCAGTGTTGAGTGATCTACAAGTCCATGAAGAGAGGCGAGCGTCAAGCTTGTCAAGAAGCTCTTTCGAGGAGGAGTGTTTGATTTCTGATTCAATGAGCAGGGCTCCGAGGTTCTTGGAAGGAAGAGTAGCAATGGAAAACCCTAGGAGTTTGGAAATGTTGCATTGGGTGATGGATAGAGTATTGAAGAAGAAGATTTGAGATTTTTCAGCCTTAATGGTCATGCCTGAGGCTTCAAAAAAGGTGTCCAACAGGGATTTGAGAGAGCCTGCTTCTTGGACAGAGGGATGAACAAAAAGCATGTTGTCGTCAACAAATTGTTGATGGGTGATGGGCTGACTATCATGAACGGAAAGACCCCTGAGAGTGTTGTTTGAGGTAGCATGATGAATGAGACGGCCAAGCCCTTCTACAATAAGGACAAAGATGAAAGGGGAGAGGGGATCCCCTTGAAAAATACCATGGGTAGAAGAGAAGGGAGTGGAAGGATTTCCATTGAGAAGGATGGAGAACGGAGGGGTGGAGATGAAATTCATGATCCATCTAGTCTAGGTAAGATAGAAACCAAAAACGAGAAGCATTTGATTGATATATTCCCAACTTAGTTTATCAAATGCTTTGGAAAGATCCATTTTTAATAATGTACCTGCCTTCTTGAGGTGCTTCAACGAATGGATCACTTCATGAGTGAGAATGATCCCATCCATTATTTGACGTCCTTCAACATAGCCAGTCTGTTCTAAAGAGATTAGTAGTGGGAGCAAATTTTTGAGTCTGTTGGCGATGACTTTGGAGATGAGTTTGTATATGAAGTTTCATAAAGCAATGGGCCTATACTTGTCCAGGGTACTTGAATTCTCCTCTTTGGGAATTAGGGCAAGGAAGCTTTCGTTGAGAGCGGAAAGAATCCAATGTAGGGTCCTTGACTCTTTAACTATGTCCCAAACTTCCAATTTGATCTGCTCCCAAAAGAAGTGAAACTTTTTTGCTATGAAACCATCTGGGCCTGGGGATTTTCTGTCTTTGAGTTGAGCCATTACCTGCTCAAATTCCTGAAGAGAAACATGTTTAAGTAACATAAGGTTATGTTCCTCAGTGATTAGAGTTGGAATTTGCTAATTTAAGGCTTGCGTCCGACTCTCTGTGGGCTCCTAGAGAATGTGTTGGAAATAGCCGAGGAATTCCTTTTATATGTCGTCATGTTCCTCAAGTCGGACCCCTTGGCTATTGTTGAGGAAGGTGATGTTATTATGAATGCATCTTTGTATGGTGGATCAATGGAATAATCTAGTATTCTTCTCCCCCTCTTTAAGCCAGTGGATCCTCGACTTCTGACGCCGAAGGATTTCCTCTTGTTGACACCACTCATCCATTTTTGTGAGGAGATCCTTTCCCTCAGTAGCATAGGAATCCGATCTGCCCTCTATGATAATACACTATTGTAACTCGTACATTTGTTGTTCAAGTTCCTTATGATGTTTGAATATATTCCCAAAGCTAGTATGCTTCCACTTCTTGAGCTTGAATTTGAGGTTTTTTAGCTTTTGCTGAAACTAGAACATTTTGGAACCTTCTGGAGGACATAAGATGTTCCAACATGTGGTTACCATCTCTTCAAAATTCGGGTGGGAAATCCAGAAGGATTCAAAACGGAATGGTCATTTGTTAGTTGTTCCAGGATGATACCATTACAAGAGGATTGGCCAATGATCTGATCCAACCAAGGGAAAAATTGATGAGTGAAAGTCTGACCCCAAGTGGATAGAATTTTCTGACATGAGGAAGCGATCTAGTATGGAGGCTATCTGTTGTGAGCCACCTCTGTTGTTGGTCCAAGTATGAATGCCATTGGAAAAAGAAAGATAAATCAGCTAATTGTCTTGAATGAAATCTTTAAAGAAAGTACTATCCGTCTCAAGCCGAGTTCTACCTCCCACTTTTTCCTCTAATTTGGTAATCATGTTGAAGTCTACACCACAGATCCAGAGAGGATGGCATCTAGAGGAGTTGAGGATGGCCATAGAGTTGAGCAGGGTAATTTTTTGCAGAGGGTCTTGAGGGAAATAGACATTGGTAAGGTGCCCATGTGAATTGGAGCCTACCAAGTGGAAGGTAGCTTGGATGGAATTGTGGGAAGCAAGAAAGTCAGATAGAGAAATGATTTGGGGGTTCCAGACTATGGCTAACTCTCCTGAGGCTCTAGAGGCATCAACAACCACTGATCTACAACCAAACCATGACTTGGTGAGGACAGAATCCAAAGAATTTCTGTTACATTTGGTTTCCTGAAGAAAGACAACCGTTGGCTTGTTTTTCTTAATCATATTTTTAATCATTCGGTGTTTGGAAGGGATATTTAGCCCTCTTATATTCCAAGAGATGAGATTCATTAGAAACTATGGGAGATCGACTGATAGAACTTTTTCAACTTGGGATATCTCCCTGATTCAACAAGTATTTCTCCTATTATAATTGTTCTTTGCAGATCTGACTTACGCCCTCTCTTCTTTGACTCTTTGACTATCTTTCTTCCATCCTAGTAGCTTCCAACTTGAATGCCTAATGAAATGCTTTGTTGTGCATGGAAGAGGGCGACTTCAAGGCTGTCGATTTTCCTAAGGGGAATCTTGTCGAAGTCCTTTTAATGGAAAGCTAACTCCAGGGCCAGGATGGTGAGATCACCCAGATCAATTCTCTCTGGTTCCTCTTCCATATGAGTAGGCATGTTCTTTTCTTCCTTGGTATATTTTGTCTATGAGGATGTGGGGGAATTTCCATCCATCTCCATTTGAGTGTTCCTGAGCACTATTTATTTGTCCCTGTTGGTCTTGGAGGTGGGTCCTTAGGGTATTGAATAAGAGTGGGGGGTGGGTTTCTTTTGAGGCATGACCTTGGGGTCAGGAATGTCAGTGATGGGGCTATCTGAATAGGGTTGCGATGAATCTCCTTCTAAGGTTGGATGAGTGGCTAGGATTTTAAAGCTGTTGTTGGTGGAAGGGTTGGTTGGTAATTTGGGAGCAGTTGAGGGATTCTTGGTGTGCTTTTTCTGGTTGGGAACTTTGGTGAAGCCTTCTGCATCAGTTCTTTCAGAAGTTGGGGTGGGTTTGGGTGTGGTATTTAAAGGGAAATCTCTAAAAAGATGGTCGTGTTCATGGATTTTTCTGCATCAAAAGGGTACATGTTCATAATCTATTATTTGGATCCTTTCAAATTCGTCGTGGAAAATACTTACCAAGTCAGTGAGGGCTTTGGCTAGATGCATGTAGAAATAGATCCTTGCATATGATGTATATCATCTGAGCTTGGTTTCTTCAGCAATTTTGATGAACTCCCCTAATCCATTTCCAATTTTTTTAAGGGTTTCCTCATCCCAGTATTCCACGGGTAAAGAATACATTCTGATCGATACTGGTGCCAAGTGGAATTCTTCCTTATGAATATTGAATCTTTCAATCCATTCTCTGAGGTAGAGGCCTGCAAAATTGAAAAAATATGGGCTCCATCCAAAATACAGTTTATGTCCTCAAGAAAGTTGAAGATGGCTGTGAAGAAGCCTTTTGGACCGAACTACAGGGTAACATGTCCTTTAGGTTTCCATTTTGAAGTGATCTATCCATGTAGCACCTTTTCTATCGGCCAGAAGCCAATAAATGTACTAATGAGGGCATGATCCTTCATGTACTAAATATGCCCATTGATTCGGTGTCATGGAAAGTCTATTTTAATGCGATCTGCTGCTATTGGAATGCAAGTAGCAGAGGAGACTTTTTGTTGCGCGTATGAGGTAGGCTGAGGTTCCATTTTTTCATTTTGTGTGTCATTTGAGTATGCCTAAGCTCTTTCTATGTCAGGGGTAGGTATTTGATCAGTAGCGGCCAGAATAGTTGTGTCAGATGGGGAGTTCCTAGAAGGGAGGGGGGGGGAGGGGGTTCCCGGCCATCCCAAAGGAGTTGCCATAGTGTAGTATCAGAAGAAGGCGATGAAGGGGCACATATGAGTTATTCCAAGGCCACCAGAAGAGCAGAAGAGAGCCCTGTCGGCTTCGTTGCAGGGTTGCAAAAACCCTAAGGATCGATGGGGGAGGTTGTCGTTTGAGCACCAAAATTAATTAATCATGCATGATTTTATTAATAAATTAAATGTAAATATGAAAAACAATTATTTTTATATTATAACATGTTAGATAAATTTTATATTTATTGAAGGGCTCTCTAGATTATTCACAATGTTATATAAAATTCGTTAGAAACACTAATTACAGGTAAGTTTCATATTTAAAAATGGTAAAAAATTTAAAATAGTTTTTTTTATTCTCATTTGGATGATAGTTATTAGTAGTTTAAAGGATAATTATTTATTATAATTGTTGGTTTAATTAAAAGAGTCCATTTCTCTAATATCTCACAAAAATTAATTTAATGATTTTGGATTGAGATTTTGTTATTTATATTATTATATTGGGTTTACTTTCGAAATTTGCAATACTAATAAATTTGATTTTTTTTTTCCATTATTCTAAGATCATTATAAATAAACATAAAATATCATATTGGAACTTAGTAACAGATATCTAAGTGAGAAAAAGTTCATTTTAAATTAAAAATAAAAATACAAAATTAATTGGTTAATTTTTATAAGATATATATTCTCTAATTTTCACCTAAATTTTTCTCATATCGAATTAAAATTCATATTGAATTAATATTACAGTTAATAATGGAAAATCGTACAGCAGAAGACGACATTAATTAATGTCAAGCCTAAGGATTTACATGACAGGAACACATTATGGAATCAAGAAGTATTTAAAATCTCTAAGGTTTTGAGAAAATCAGATTTGAACTAGTCTTAAATGCTAAAATGCACGCTTAATCCTTTGAGAAGAGTGCCTTCTACACGCCTTTTTCCCTGATAAGCACGCATTCCTATAAATGGAAAAATGTCGCTTTCCGGGACCACATAAAGCATAGGAAAATTACTCCTTATATGAAGCTGCCTAAGGACAGTCACTAGCACCTCCTTAGACATTATGTGAACACACAAAGGAATATTTGGAGCACACAATGGAATCATACCTCTCCCTTGGGTCACCATCAGTCATGTACCAAGGGAGGGAAGGAGGATTTGAAACTCCCCTATATAAAACCACCAAGAGATGAAGAAATGGTGATCACATTGTTATGCTATCCAAAGTTGCCTAAGAAACACTAGCAGTGTGTGACCCGGAGCTGGAGCTAAAGGGGACTCGATCGTTGGCCACCCAAAAATCCTAGTCCACCACGGTAGAGAGAGAGAGGGAGACTGCATCAGAGGTAGAGCTTGGAAGGAAACATCCTTCCATCGAGACCTAGAACCACTGCCTAGGAGCCCTTTGGCAAGTGTGTAAAATTTCTTCTCCATACCAAACGTTTAATAGGAAGAGGCCTAGAGCCGTCATTTGCATTATTATCGTTTGACTCTCTTTATAGCTTTTGTATATTTGTGTTTTAGTTTTAGTTTAATCCGAGCATACTTTTGCATACTTTTTCCACTAAATTGTATGCTTTTGAGCTCCACCACTTTCTACATGTTCCCAATATTTTAAAGAGTAGACCACACTCTTTAAAATAGTGCGATTTCATACACCCGTGTGAAAAATCCACCACAACAAGATTGGCGACTCCACTGACGTGTTCCAAGTTTATGTGGTTGTGCCATATTTTTCTGGAGACCCTTTGTTTATGTTGGAGTGGATTTGATAGTCCTTTGATCCATCTTACAGTCCCTAGATTCACTAGAGTGATAAAATGAAGAATGCATCTCCTAATATTTTTTACTTGCAGGATTTTTTCTTGCAGTTTTTCCTCACAGACGCGTAGGGTGCACGTTCATCTCTGACCCGTGCATAGGAAGGTGCACCTATCAAGGATTTTTGCGTGCAAATGGCACAATGAGATTTTTCTCTCTATATTCTACATTTTTTTGCTTGTATTTTTCTGGGCAACCCCGAATGTATCTGCCAGCACTTGTTTTGATACGCCATAGCTTCTGAGAACTCACTTTTTTCTGATTTCAATAGGAATAGAGTTAGTTTTCATATAAGTTGGTTTTTTGCAAAAAAATCTTCACATAGTTTAAGTAGGGGGAAAATTAACCATTGCTTTCCAAAAAATTTATGTTTTGCAAATTCTGGTATTCACACTTAGATTAACTGGTCCAAGTAAGTGGCCAAAGACCACACATGCGCCATAAGCTAGTGTAGAAATTATTTAGCTTAGTTCAAT
The DNA here is from genome assembly GCA_034641835.2 of Pinus albicaulis. Taxonomy (NCBI): domain Eukaryota; kingdom Viridiplantae; phylum Streptophyta; class Pinopsida; order Pinales; family Pinaceae; genus Pinus; species Pinus albicaulis. The sequence goes on along the minus strand of CM076570.1, from coordinate 1,617,983,335 downwards.
TTTTTCATTAGGGATTGCCGGACTAGGACCGAATTGTCGATTAGAGCAAGTAATAGCTGCTACCTTTGCGCCAGTCAGTGACCCTAGGCAAGCATATGAATGCTCTATATTTACAATTCACCATATGTCTTTAGTTAATCACATAGATTATCTAGGCAAATTTGAAAGTGGCCCTTTATCTGCAAATGTTTTCCATTTGAGCAAGGAACGACATCACATAGTTTAACTAGGGCATTTTTGTAAAGGATCACTGATATCCAAATATTCAAACTATGAGCTTTTTCAGCTTATGCTCGCACATGTTCACCCACTAAGCAAAGAAATCCACCTAAAACTAACTTAAACCAACTCACTAAATTCTCCCCACAGGGGCCAGAAAAGAATTTATAGATTAAGTTAGGATCAAGGGGGTAGGCATCCAATAAGTCACCTTGATCACACTTCATATTCAAACATAAAATTTGTGTATTTAGGGAGCTTCAAAATCCACCTATCAGCCCATGGAAAAGAAAAACCAAGTGCAACAAAGACCCAATTTAGAGGGGGTTAGGCTTAGGCACAGTATGTGCTGTATCAGTTGGGGCTACCTCACCCAGCTGATACTCGGTACTGTTAGCTGACTACCAAGAAGCCCAAGACTCGAACGGTCATGTGGGATGGTGGTTCTTAGTGGCCAAAAACTAGGGCACCCTTTACCCTATAGGTGACGGTGCAGGCAAGCGCCAGGCCCTCTACCCTTACCTTGGCAGATTCTCTTCAGCTGACTGGGGGTGTCGCCAGCTCTTATGGGATGTTGTGGTAGCACTCGCAAGAAATATTCTCAAGGCCCAGTTACTTTTGAGTGTTTGAGGACACATAGGTCTTAGAGGGTTTTGAGTATCATGTGCAAACAAACAAAACCATCGTTTTTTCTTGATTGATCACATAGATTAAGTTAAAGGGAAAATTCATTTAATTTTCACTTTGTTTTATGTATGTGGCCATAAATTTGTCGTGATCATAGACTATACCCTCTCAAAGTTTTCCAAAACATAACCTGGTCGACACCCAAATAGTCTGAATGGAACCTTGTCGATCCAGGTGTCTTTTGGACCTCCCCCCATTACCGGGAGGGGTTTTGGGTCTTTTTCCCATTACCCATCAAAGACGTAACACTACCACCATCATTGCTTCATCCTTTATTGGAGAAACCTTAGTTGGGAACCCTTGATGGTCTCCCAACACCACACCACACACCACTCCTCCCTCGACCCGTCAGGGGCAAAGGAGTGTGTACCATACAGGAATCCAGGTGAATTCATAACAGGGTACGTCACAGACTAACCCTCGTTCTAACCAGAATTTTGTGTCTTCACAAATTTCCATGGCATCAAAATCCCAGTCACCCTTCTTAGCTTCATTAAATCTACCCAATTTAACCAAGCTGATGAATGACCCCATAGCACATGACCCGAATTGGCCTCCCATGCCCACAAAGCTCCCTTTGGACATACCAAAATTTGAAGGTAAACAAGTAGAAGACCCAGGAAATCATGTAATGAACTTGCACCTGTGGTGCTCATCGAATAGCATCATTGACGATACTATTTGTTTGAGGCTATTTCAACGAACTCTTATGGGAGTAGCCGTGAAATGGTACGTGGAGCAACCTCCTGCTTCACAGGGAACCTTTAGCACCCTCGCTAACGTGTTCCTCACATACTTTCAGTTGCCCATTCCCCATGATTTAGGAATGGAGTTACTGACTCATTTCAGACAATCCCCCTCCATCCATATCTTAGACCATCTCCATGAATGAAGGCGGCGTCACAGTTTATGTAAAGCTAAACTTGACGACCAAGTCCTCTTAGATTTATTCTTGAAAACTCTGATGACGAATATTTTAAAGGATGTGGTACAACACAACCCCACATCTGAAGAGGACGCAATCAGTAAATCCTAGTTGTTAGATTCCTATAAGTATAGGATTCATAATTTGGAATTGACGTATGATAGTCTTGTAAATATGTACATACCTTGCTTTCTGCAAGTTGTTTTCCCATATTTTTTAAAGAAATAAAAAAATCAAAAATCATCATTGCCAAGTTTATAGCTAATTCCATACATCATCAATTAACAATGTTACCCACTGAAGGGGTATTCAGATATTCTTCCTATTTATTTCATTTATTCTTATTCTCACAAGCTGATCGCTTTCCAATAGCATTACAGAAAATGAATGTAGAGGGGAAACCTCTATCAGTTGTCTTTTGGACATCACTATTGAGAAAAGAAGGAAGTGAGTACAACTACACAGATTTTACAAATTTGTTCATCAAGCCAACTATGAATTTAATACATAAATTATAATAGCCTAGGGTAAGTGAAGAAACAAAAAGGATATTACAACTGTCAGAGCAATGCAAAATGGGAGATTGGTACTTGTATGAGAAACACACTGAATTAAGAATCTTTGGAACCAATATTCTTCGATACAAATTACCTTAGTTTTTGACTATCAGAGTCTTTGCTTTAGAGTATTTTAGACAGGTTTTGAATGATGATGCTATAAATTTCATGGCTTCCAAATATAAGACCCAGTTCAAATTAAAAAAACAGATTAGTCCATTCATAGTGAATAATAGAGATGCTGATAAAGAGATAGAAAAAAGATTGTCAGAGCTCAAATTTCAAGTCAGTTTCCCATGGAATTATGACACCCAAGATCTTCTAAGTATTATAAGGGTGAACTGTCAACTACCTCTTTTTATACATGAGTCAAAGCCTAATATTGAAAAGTTATCTAATCAGACAGAATGGGCATAAAACACTTTGATAGATGCAACTGAAAATGAACAGCCAACACGAAAAATGGATACCACACTAACTATGGTAACTTTTAAACAACTAGAATCTTCAAACAAAAGAAGTAGAGATGAGGGAGCCTACACAACAGAAACTACTTCATATATTAAGTTCAAACTCATCTACAATGAGAGGCTAAAATTTGGCTCCATAGGGAAAGAAAAACTTATTGAGGTTGAAGATGAACCAAAAGTTAGCAATCATGAAGCTACTGAGAAAATTAAGGAGACTTTGACAGAGATTGAAAAATAACAAACAACAAGTAAAGAATCAGACAGTCAGATGATTGAAAATCAGGTTAATATAGAAGCATCCTCTTCTCAAACAGCAGAAGAAAAAGATTTGGACATCAAAGAAAGATATAAGCAGATCAAACAAAGGAATGAGGAAATCAAAGGTGAGATTTATTCTCAATTTCTCCAATGGAAGCCAAGAAATCATAACAGGTTGCTTACAGCATTTGATTACTCCTCAAATAAGATGGTCATGTCTTATTTCCAACCAACTACTTCAACTCCAAAAATAGTGGCTGACTACAAAAAGGTGGAATTTGAAGTAGATACTGAAAAGGTGCATGAATTGGATCAAATAGAATTCCACATACATAGCTTTGAGATGCTATATTCTACTGTAGTGACCAAAGCTATGGGTGTGACAAATTTGCAGAATACCATTGTCAACCTGCAAGACCTAATGAAACTTGACAAAGGCTTTTTATATGAAAAATATCTACGGATCAAGGCCTTAGAAGATTTGATTTTAAAAATACGAGTTGACCCGTCAAATGTACAAGATGTTGAAGTATTGATCAAGAAGAAAAATGATTATATTACTGCTTTAAGGAAATAGTTAAAACTTCCTCAAAGTGAGCACCCACAGAGTAAAGAGATACTTCAAGAACAAAAAGAAAAAGATGATATGATGCAATTGATCATAAAGCTAACTACCCAAATCAATGATATGGAAAGTCAAATGGATATAATTATAAAAGAAAAAGAAACAGTGAAGGAAACTGATACTTCCACCATTGCTACAGTCATACCTATTATTACTGATGTTGTTCCTTCTACATTGGGAGAAAATTTTGCACCAAAAGAGCCACTGGCAACTATAGTGTCAGTGCAATCAGCTAATACCTCCAATACAGAATCTTAAAAATCACAGGTACAATAGAAAAATGATGCAGGGCAGATAGTCAAAGAAATGGAGGAAATGTCTCTGAAAAAAATGAAATTAACAGTTTGAAGAAAACAATTCAGAAAATGGATGTTTCCAATAAAGAAGCATTGATTAATGCCAACAATTATGAACAAAGAGAGAAAGACTTGAGGAGCAAGTCAAAAGCCTTCAAAAGGATTTGAGTTTCACTATAGAATTATTATATAAGAAATCACCTATGGACCAATATAATTGAGGCTATACATCTTCAGTGGCCATCAATCCAGATAATATATGAACAAAGAGACCTCCTTCTAGCAGCTCAAGTTGAAATGCAAAACACAACAGAAGAATTAGCAGATAAACCACGACAGACATTGAAGCTAATTACTTTCTTAAATAATAAAAATAGGATAGAGCTAGAAGAATTGAAGATATAGGATATAACAGAGACAATATTGCAAATCAAGAAAGTATTGACAAAGAAAAATCTAATGAACAACTTGAAAGAAACATTTGATGCCATGAATTTTTCCATTACCAAGTTTCCAGCAAAGTACACTATGCTAAGACAAGCTGGTATTCCAGATATACATTTATTCAATGAGAAGTTAATGGACCAAAAAGAATATGATAAAAAGGTAAGGGATCATGCCAAGGAACAGGTCAACAAGCCACTGCCACAGGGCTCTCCAATAGGGAAAGTTATTCTCCAATATATTGAATGATTTATTCTTCCTTCAAAATGAAATCAAACATCTGTTTGTTATCAAACAAAATTTTTCTAAGTATATTGATGCTAATGAGAACTTCAGAAAACTCAAAAGTGTAAAAATACCAAATACTGAACAATGGCAGACTTTCTTAGATTTTCCGTAGCAGGAAAGAAGCAAAAAAATGAAAGAAAGTGTAGGTGAAATAGTCAAATTAAGTAGGAAACAATAAAACAGATATTTGATTTTGATTTTTTACTCCTAAAAAGTCTCTTTTTACAGCAGTTAAAGGTTAAAATATGAGTCAAAGTGTATCAGAGAGAAAGATAACAACCAGCTGATTTGACTGTTGTAATTTCCTTTTTTACAGTAGTAAAATGATAAATAAGCAGCTTGAAAGAACATCATAGATGAAATACAATGTTAAATAGTATAAGTGGAAAGAGTATCAACTAAGTCATCTTCTAAAATATATTTTTTAATGTGCCAGAAAGCATGGACAACTATTCAACAAACATTTTTTGTTACATAAGATTAATTCTATATTTTCAAGATAAGAGGACAGTTTGCTAAAGTTGTTAAGCAGCTGTCCCCATTAATGTGTAAAGATATTTTATATTTCCTAGAGTTATTCCTAGATATCTCTAGGATATTTGTATAAACATTTGTATAAATACTTCAGTTTGTGAAGTGTTTAGTGTGGAATAAAATCGCTAAGAACATTATAGACATTTTTCTGGTACGTTGGAGGCTCACATGTGTTGATTTCAAAGCAGCAGTCTAGACAATAGCTAATTGGACTTCATAATTCAGGATTCATGCGATAAGTTGAAGAGTAGAGTACTTTCTTACTGTCATTGTTTCCATTCTGAGTTACATACAATTTCATATATGTTGTTCAATCTTAATGATTAATTAGGAGTATTACTTCAGGAATAGTGTAAAAAACTACCTGTCTTAACTACTTAATCATTTAAATGTTTTCTGCGGATTTCCAGATTTAGGAATTCTTAATTGCTCCTAGTCCCATTTGACCCCTGCCTCCTTCCTCTTTTTCCAGATCAAAGGATCCTTCATTGCCCTTCATCCCGAAGTAAGCCATTTCATCAAAACAATCTATCTAAATCTTTGAGGGTTATCTACCTTGCTCTAAATACATTAGCATCCTTTTGGCCTTGCCTTCTAGTTCTGCTTGCTAGACTTTGACTCCATAACCCAATGGACTAGTAGATCCCTCTTTAATTTGTCTTTAAGTAATCTTATTTTCCACCAAACATTTCAAAACCAAAACCAATTGTTCTATCGTAACTAGCCTAAAACATTAAAAAAAAACAAAGTTAAATCATAAAGAGAGAGCCCTCTCTAAAATTTAGGAAGGCTAGATCCTAAATCTCCAAAGTAGGTTTGTGGTTACCTCTAGTTTTCTTTAAACTAAAAACCAAAAGCCCACAATCTTGAGAAATTACTAGGGTGATAACATACTGGTGACCATACTGAGGACCTAACCAATCTCCGGTTTTAAATTTAGTCTTAAAGGAAGATCTTTCATTCATATTTTTACTTTAAGATTATTTTTAAAGAGTTGTGGGTATTCATAAATAGTCATTCAAGCTTCTAGGAAAACCTACTATACCAGGTCTAACTCGGATTCTAAGCCTGCAGTTATAGTAGATAACCCAGATCAGATTGGAAAAAATAAAAAGAAAAAAAATGGTTAATTTAGAAGCTGAAGTGACCTTAAGAAAAGCTAATTCTTTACCCAAAGAATTAGTAAGCTTATCTGATATTGATTTTGATTTCAAGTCTGAACAATCATTGTTTAAAATTAAATCTGAAACTGATTTAAAAGATACTGTACTAGATCATGTTTTTACTTCTTTCTTGAAGGCAAAACAGAATATTATTTCAGAAAAACGAAAATTAGATAAATATGAATCTCAAAGTCAAATAGAAAGGACTAATGTTACATTGATTAAGGACATTGATGAAGCTATTAAATTAGCCCATTTATTATCTCACATTAAACCTCTAGTTTCTTAATTACACACAACAATAATTCCAGTAGCAGATTCAACTCTTTATGTTGTCACCTCATTTTTAGATTCCACTGCAAGTTCATCCACATAAAAATTTAGTCTTAAGTTGCCTTTGCAGCCTAAGATATTATTTCCCTCATTCACTCAATCCATTGCATCCACTAGTTTCATAAGCACAACATCCTTATTTCCAAATAGTTCCATAGATATACCAACCTCTTTTCCAAGCTCTTCAAGCACAACTTTCAACTCATCATCTACCATATCCAGTACTACTCCTATCATTACTATTATACCTCCTAGTTCAACAAAACTTCAAGCCATGGCTGCTAGGTATGCTCTCCTTGTCTTACCCCAAAACCTCCATGATATGCCCCAATATTACCAAAAAAATATACCACTATTTGATGGCCAATCACAATATACTACTCAACAACATGTTACAAGAATAATAGATTATTGTGGAATCTATGAAATAGATGAATCAGATGTTCAAATGAGGTTGTTTGCTCAAAGTTTATCTGAATTTGATGCTTAAAAAGAGCTCCTAATGAGTGTGTTTAGGATTACTGCACCAGGTATAACAGTATTTATAATGCCATTCTCGTTGATCTTAAACCTACACCCTATTCTGTACTTCTTAAATTTCCTGATGGATTTGATCCAGATATGGCTTACAAACTAAGAGAAAGGAATGCTGAAACATTAGAATAGATGCAATTAGATGATGTTGGTGTAGAAATAAATATTCTAGCTAAAAAAGCTAGACTTAGGAATGAAATGAGAATCACAATCAAAGAATAAACATCAAATTCAGATGCTAAACTAGATTTCTTCTAAAAATTTAGAAAGGTTGGTCGATATATTAGAAAATATTGAGAGAAAACCACAATGGGATAACCAACCACAAATCAAAAATCCCAACTTCAGAAAAAACAATAACCCTGGAAAAGCTAAAGAAGCTGCTCTAGATCAAAACGTTAGCCACACATTCCAAGAGAACTATGTTGAGAGTTCTCATAATAATGCTGAAGATGAGGATAACATTAATCTAATAATGGGGGTAGATGAAGAAAACACTATTTTCCTCACTCAGGAGGATCAAGAACTTTTTGAGCTTCAACAACTCAAAGTAGAATCTAGTGAATCCATTGATTTCAAATAAGGTTATGAATTCACTATTAATGAAATTCACAGTCAGTATAACCTTAGAAATAGAAAAAACAATGAAAATTATACAAAAAACACTTCACAAAATCAAACTAAAAAGAATGTAGAAGCTCCAAAAACAAAGATTTTGCAAATTCTCCCAAGGGAAAACAAGCAAAATTCCAATCCTCCCAGTCCCATAAAACTGCCAAGTCCAAAAACTGTTAACATCACTGAAGAAGTGGCCCCATCCTCCAATAATGCACAAAATTCCAACACTACCAAAGCTCCTAATTCAATGAAATCAACAATTTATGATCAAAAGAAGAATCTTGATGATTGTAAATCAGCAAATCCCAAAACTATTAATACTAAAGCTTCTGCTAAAAGTTCAAAATATGAAGAGAAAAAATGCCCTTGAATCTGTCCCTGAAAAGAGAACTAAAGACAGCAAAATTCAAGAAACTCAGACAGAAAACAAAATAAAAACTCAAGTTAACAGTACATCTGCCAAAATTCATGAAAAACTCACTCAGGTAACTGTCACCAAAGATGAACTAATTCAGATTAGTAAGTCTCAATCATCATTTCATATTCAATCTAAAATAGCTAAGTTAAAAATACCAATTCCTTTAAAAGAATTGGTAAAAAATGACTTATATAAATCAACAATTACTGAAACTTTCAATATGAATGATGGTGAAGATTATATTAATTTAAATGATGATCAACCTGAATTAATTTTTGGCCCTCATGTAAATGGTAAGCATTCAGATGGATAACTTCCTCCCTTCTATATTAGTATTACTATTCACAATCAAATTTTACACAATGCAATGTTAGATTCAGGAGCTTCCCACAATTTAATGCCAAAAGCTATCATGGAAACTTTGAATTTAGAAATAACAAGGCCTTATAAAGATTTATTCTCTTTTAATTCAAGCAAGGTTAAGTGCATAGGATTGATAAAAGAATTATGTGTTAATTTGGTTCAGTATCTTGGTAAAAACATGGTTATGGATATTGTAGTAGATGATATCCCACCAAAGTATGGTATGCTTCTTTCTCGCTCATGGGGAGCTAAGTTGCAGGGATCTCTACAATTAGACATGAGATATGCCACCATATCAGTGTTTGGACAACCTGAGAAACTTTATAGAGAAACTTTAATGAAATACATGGTTACCAGTGTCGACAGATCAATAAATTACCCAATTTACTCAACACCAACTGATCTTGATTCTTTCATTTTATGTAACTCTGATAATAATGAAATCCAAACTGAATTAATTGACATAAAGCCTAAACCAAACAATAATGATATTTTTCATGAAGCCCTTTGGCACTTAGAAATTGATGGTTCAGTGAACAAGTCAGGAGCAGGAGCTGGAGTGTGGATCACAAAAATTAAGATGAGTCATTCGGAAAGACATGCCTTTAGACTCAACTTCAAATGCACCAACCACATGGCAGAGTATGAGGCACTTATCTTAGGCCTCCAAATCATCAGAAATTTAGGAGGTAAGAGAATTTTAATTATGGGAGATTCAGAATTAATCATTAAACAAGTAAATGGAGATTATTCTGTTCATTATCCTAGATTAGCCAGATATAGAGATGCAGCAATTGATTTATGTGATTAATTACTAGAATGTAAGTTTGCTACTATTCCTATAAATCAAAATTTGCAAGCACATTTCCTAGCAACTTTTGCTAGCACATGTAATTTTCCTTTTCAACCAACACATAGATATACTTCTGAAGTTACATATAGACCCATTGTCCCTGATAATGTCAAATACTGGCAAATTTTCTCTGAAGATGAAAAAAATTATCATTTTTTGAATAATGAGGATGAATTTCAAAATTGTAAGATAGACACAAATGGTAATTTAGATTCAGAATGTAACATAGATTCAGATGTTAATTGTGAAATAAATAACATAGATGCACACAAACTTACCAAACCCACTGTATTTACTCAATTTGAAATAGATAACTTAGAGAAGGTAGATATAGAGGAAATATTGAAGATGAAATTGAGATGTTAGACTTGAAAGATAATTTATTACCTAAGGGTTTAACTCCTTTGGAGGACTTGTTTGATTCCAATGATGTTCCCAAAAAGCCTAAAATGGAGCCAGTCAAGTCTGACATTGAGGAGTGTAATATTGGGACACAAACAAAACCAAAAATGATCAAATTGTCAAAATATTTACCTCCTCAAGAAAAATAAGAATACATTGAACTTTTAAAGGAATACCAAGATGTTTTTGCATGGAGTTATAAAGATCTAAAAGCATATGACACCAACATAATTCAACACAAGATTCCGATAAAAGATGATTAGGAACCATTTAGGCAAAAATTGAGGAGGATTAATCCTGTCCTATTACCTTTGATTGAAAAAAGAGTTAAACGCATTTATGATGCCCAAATTATTGCACCAATCAGATATTCTGATTGGGTTTCTAACTTAGTAGATACAAGAAAGAAAACTGGTGAAATTAGATTATGTGTACATTTGAGAAATCTTAATAAAGTGTCTTTGAAGGACAATCACCCTTTACCCAAGATGGATCATATTTTACAAAGGGTAGCTGGTTCTTCCAGGATTTCATTATTGGATGGTTTCTCAGGATATAACCAGATACTTTTTCAAAAAGAAGACCAACCTAAAACAACTTTTACCACTCCATGCGGCACTTTCATGTATGTGAAAATGCCTTTTGGTTTGATGAATGCTCAAGCTACCTTTTAGAGGGCTATGGACATAGACTTTGCTAAATAAATACATGAATTCTTGGTTATTTATTTAGATGTTATTACCATTTTTTCTAAGACAAATGATGAACATTTGGATCATTTGAGACAATTTTTCATTAAGAGTAGAAAATTTGGTATATCATTAAATCCTAAGAAAACTATTTTTGGAATAGAATAAGGAAAATTACCTGGATACATAATTTCAAAGGAAGGTATTAGGATAGATCCAACAAGGATAGAAGCCATACTGCAAATTCACCCACCTAGGAACATCAAAGAGTTATAACAATTTCTAGGTAAAATTAACTTTTTGAGAAGATTTTTTTCTAATCTAGCAGAAATCATCAAAGAAATCAATAAAATGTTAAAAAAGGACTATGTTTTAAAATGGATAGTTGAAGAAAAATAGTCATTTGAATCCATTAAACATGCTTTAACAAAAAATCCAGTCCTAATTAGTCCAAACTTCAAGAAAGATTTTATAATCTTTTCATTTGCCTTAGAACATACAATAGCTGCAGTTCTATTGCAGAAAAATGACCAAGGTTTTGAATAGCCTATAGCATTTTTCAGTAAAACCTTTAGAGATGCACCTTTGAGATATAACATAATGGAAACAAAAGCTTTAGCTTTGGTTAAAGCCATAAAATATTTTAGACTGTACATTCTTTACTCCCACATTATTGCCTATGTCTCTAATTCTGTAGTCAAAGATATTTTAGCACAGGATGGGCCAGATGGAAGAAGAGGAAAGTGGATTTCCACTATCCTTGAATATGACACAGAGATTAAACTAACCAAGCTCATAAAAGGACAAGGTTTAGCGAGATTGATGGATGAATCTAATTTTAATGCTTTTGATATAAATTTTATTTCCCAGATTGATGACCAGGAAGACATGGCGATTCCATTGATCAGTGAAGCCTATCTAGACTCACCATGGTACTCAGATATTATCTTTGTACTTACAAATTTACAAGCTCCTCCTAGATAAGCTAGAACTAAAGCTAGATTCATCAAAATGAAAGTAATGAGATATTATATTCTAGATAATGTGCTTTATTGGAAAGAACAAAGTGGGATATTACTTGACTGTTTACTAAAATCAGAAGCTGACAAAATTCTTGGAGAATTTCATGCAGGTGATTGTGGAGGACACTTATACTGGAAAAGTACATCAAATAAGATTCGTAGAGCTAGTTTCTACTGGCCTACCTTATTTTCTGATGTGAATTTTTTTTTTACTTCATGTCACAAATGTCAGATTTTTGAAGGAAAAAGGAAGTTGTTACCTTTACCGCTAAAACCTATTTCTACTGATATGCCATTTCAACAATCGGGTTAAGAATTCATTGGAGAAATTCACCCTCCATCCTCTGGTAAACACAAGTGGATATTGACTGCCACCGCTTATTTCACCAAGTGGATTGAAGCCATTCCTACCAGACAATCCACTCACTCAGTCATTATATCTTTCCTAGAAAACAACATTTTATCTAGATTTGGATTCCCACAGAAAATTATTACTGATAATGCAGCTGCATTTAAATCTATGAAAATGATTTCCTTTTGTCACAAGTACCATATTACCCTAGGCCACTCTACTTCTTATTACCCTCATGGTAATGGCCTAGCTGAATCTTCAAATAAAAGCCTTGTGAGTATCATCAAAAAAATACTTGAAGAAAATAAGAAAACTTGGAATAAAAGGTTAGTCTATGCCTTATGGGCAGATAGACTTACTACCAAGAAGCCAATTGGAACATATCCTTACCAGATTGTATATGGGATGGATGCATTTTTCCCATCATATTTAGGTGTTCCAGTAATGAAAACTATCCAAGAATCACAAGTATAACTCAATGATATACAGAGGAGGATAAATCAGAATATTCATCTGCAATAGACAAGGGAAGAAGTATATGAAAAATCTCAAATCATTCAAGATAAAATCAAGAAAATCTTTGATAAAAGAACTAAAGAAGATGACTTTGCCATAGGAGATAAAGTGTTAAAATGGGATTCTAGGAGAGAATAAAAAGGAAAACATGGAAAGTTTGACTTTCTATGGAAAGGACCTTATGTCGTTTATGGATACAGAGGTAATAATGCTTTTTTTATCAAGAATTTGGATGGAAAAGACATTCCAGAAATACCAGTGAATGGTAGAATGCTTAAACACTACTATTCTTCTGAGTTAACTAATAGTTAGTCCTAATTTTCTTTTATATCATTGTAAATATCCATTGCAGTTTGTAGATTGGATTGGATGTTTTCTTTCTAAAGTTGAAGCCCGAAGTGAAGGCCCTAAGATTTGAAAATTAAAATATCATAAGTGTGAGTTTTTGCAGAAATCAGAAGACAGTTACAGGATCATCATGGTCAAAATGGAAGGCTACTGATCTTAGAGTTCTTGAAATTTCACCAAGAAATGCCATCCCCATGTGAAGCCGTTGTTAGGGTCCTATAAGTATAGGATTAATAATTTGGAATTGACTTATGATAATCTTGTAAATATGTACATACCTTGCTTTCTGCAAGTTGTTTTCCCATATTTTGTAAAAAAATAGAAAAATAAAAAATAAAAAAAAAGGTAAAAGTCCTAAAAGAAAGATAAAAGGACTTAGAAAAAATAATATACCCCAAAGAAAATAAATAAAACATGAAAGTGTGCAAGTCCAAATGCCACTACTTTTTACTTTGTTACTGATGATTATGGCAGAGTGTCAATAAATGTCGTAATCCATGATGAGTTGAACTGCTTAATCTTGACTTGTCATGTTTCAATTTTATTTGTTGTAGATAGTGAATAAAGATTAATCATACAGTTTAATCCTGACTAATTATTAGATAGGTAGAGAACAAAGAGGATCTCATCAGTTTAATCTGAGCCCTCGGATGAAATAAGGTAGAGTTAGATAGTTTTTATTGCTTTCAAAAGAATAAAATGTTCAAGGTTGGTAGCTCAAATGCACCTGCAAAATGGAAGAAAAAATGTTAGATTAAAGTTGGGTAGGTATAAAAAGGTGGCAAAATCATTGTAATATTCATCACCTAGAAAAAATAACTAATTTCCCATCCCCTATAGTTATTTTGCATTCTAGACTTTCATTCAAAGAGGCTCAGAGCATTTCTCTGACTTCTATTGGGACCGGACCCAAGTCTCAATGATTGTTAAGTCAAAAGTGTTGGATTCCTATAATAATCCCTAATTATCATCATTTACCCTACATTCATCCATTACACCTTCATAAGTAAAGACCTTTTACTTAATGAAAAAGAAAATCCCCTTTCGATTAATCTCCTTGATTTATAAAAACATAAAAACCCTCCAAAAATATTATATTCTAGGTTAAAGTGGTCAAGTTATAAATGATAAAGCTTTTTTTTTTACATTATCACTTTACTTAGTCATATAAATATATTTTTGTGTTTTTCATTATCCTTGGTCATATTAATTTCTAATTTATTTATTAAATCCCTATAAACAAACCTTATGCTACTAATATAACTCCTTTTATTTAAATATCCTGAAAAAAACCAATTATTATAAGCTTTTTTCCAAAGTTATTTATCCACATGTTTAAATAAAAAACCCCAAATATACCCCCTTTCGCATAAAACTAACTATATACAAATATTCCTGCCCCCTATGGTTATAGACCCCTCCATCGTCTAAAAACTATATAATATAATGAAAATTTGCAAAAATGTTTCTTTGGGCATATCCTATGCCTTTTGAAATAGAAAAATACAATACCGCCCCTCAGATTTTATCTTAAGTATTTTTAAATATAATTAAACATAAGATTAGAAAGACTTAACCCATTACAATATTCCCTGCATACATTCATAACCTAAATTTTGATTAAAATAAGACTAAGGTTTGTTTTAAATAAACTTTAAGCCCATCATTATTCATATTCTCGAATACTATATGAAGCCTCACGCTTCATATTATTAACCCGCAACATATTTAAACTATACATAAACCACCAATTACGTGTGTAAAACCTTTGTTTTGTTCATATTTTCTAAAGGTTTAAAACATAATTTTTAACTACCACCCCGCATAAAGAGATCCCGGTCCCACCTTTGTTAAGCCGTAGCTTTCCTTTAAATCTCAACCCTTTACGCTCGAACCACAGATTTGACGGTGTAGAATCAATATCGCGCTCGAAAACCAATTGATCATTCAAAGCCCAAATGAGCGCGAAATGGGTGGTTTTCCCATTTCCACCTCCGATGATGTGTCACATTTTGATTGCGTCGCGTTTGTTTTGAGAAAAACCATTTACAGCCCAAACCCAACGCAAAAACAACTTCCAATTTTTCGCGTTGACAAACAACAAACCACTCCCGCCCCATATTTGACCCACATTTATTACAGTTTTTAAAGATTTATATCAAAGAATAAAACCTTTGTTATGATGCTTATTAACATTATTGTGCATTCTCGACTGTGAAAAGCTGCCCGACTATGCAAAAAATCCATTTGCTCAAAATTGTTGAAATACATCCAGAGAAAAACCTGTATTCAACTGATGATCCCTTTTTTGATGACCATTTAAAGCCATTCTCTGCATTAGCGATCTAGACCCATTCGTGGGAAGCACCAAAGTTTCAGAAACCCTTTCGACTACCAAAATACCTGCATTTAAGCTATTTTTTGACATTTTAACCTGCAAAATTCACTATTTGAATTGCCAATTTGAACCAATCAATCTATAAAGATTGAATTTATCCATATTAGCTTCTGAAACCTTGAAAAAGCAGGGAAAACCCTCGCAATTTTTTCCCAGAAGTTGTTGTTTACAGAAAACCCCATTTTTAAGCCAAATTCTCAGTCCGAGACCCTTGAAGATTATTTCCACGGCTCGGAAATTTTTTTAAACCTACAGAATATCTAGAAAATCCCTTTTACGGTCACAGTCATTCAAAAAACCTATGTTTTCTATCTTAAAACCTATTGCCTATGTCCTAAATTCCTAATTGAGCAGTGAATTCCTAATTGAGCAGTGAGGGGGATTGTCTGATATTTAAAATGATACTTCCACCATTCCTACAGTCATACCTATTATTACTGTTGTTGTTCCTTCTACACTGGGAGAAAAATTGGCACCAAAATAGCCACTGGCAACTGCAGTGTTAGTGCAATCAGCTACTACCTCCAATATAGAATCTTCAACATCATAGGTACAGTAGACAAATGATGCAGGGCAGAGAGTCAAAGCAAAGGAGGAAATGTCTCTGAAAAAAATGAAATTAACAACTTGAAGAAAATGATTTAGAATATGGAAGTTTCCAATAAAGCAGCATTGATTAAAGCCAACAATTATGAACAAATAGCCGAAGACTTGAAGAGAAAGTCAAAAGCCTTCAAAAGGATTTGAGTTTCACTATAGATTTCTTATATACAAAATCACCTATGGACCAATATAATTGAGGCTATACATCTTCAGTGACCATAAATCTAGATAATATATGAGCAGAGAGACCTCCTTCTAGTAGCTCAAGTTGAAATACAAAAGACAACAGAAGAATTAGCAGATAAACCAGCACAAGCACTAAAGATAATTACTTTCTTAAACAGTAAAAACAGGACAGAGCTAGAATAATTGAAGATACAGGATAGAACAGAGGATATATTGCAAATCAATAAAGTATTGACAAAGAAAAATCTAATGAAAAAATTGAAAGAAAAATGTGATGCCATGAATTTTTCCATTACCAAGTTTCTAGCAAAGTACACTATGCTAAGACAAGCTGGTATTCCAGATATACATGTCTTCAATGAAAAATAGTCAAATTGAGGAGGAAACAATAAAATAGATTTTTTATTTTGATTTTTTACTGCTAAAAAGTCTCTTTTTATAGCAATTAAAGGTTAAAATTTGAGTCAAAGTGTATCAGAGAGAAAAGGAACAGCCAACTGATTTGATTGCTGTAATTTCCTTTTTTACAGAAGTAAAATGATAAATAAGCAGCTTGAAAGAACATTAGAGATGAAATACGATGTTAAAGAGTATAACTGGAAAGCGTATCAATTAAGTCATCTTCCAAAAGATATTTTTCAATGTGCCAGCAAGCATCGACAACTATTCAAAAAACAGTTTTTGTTAGATAAGATTAGTTCTATATTTTCTAGTTAAGAGGTTAGCTTGCTAAAGTTGTTAAGCAGATATCCCTCTTAATGTGTAAAGATATTTTATATTTCCTAGAGTTATTCCTAGATCTCTCTAGGATATTTGTAATAAACATTTGTATAAATACTTCAGTTTGTGAAGTGTTTAGTGTGGAATAAAATTGCTAAGAACATTATAGACATTTTGCTGGTATGTTGGAGGCTCATATGTGTTGATTTCAAAGCAGTAGTCTAGACAATAGCCAATTGGACTTCATAATTCCAGATTCATGTGACAAGTTGAAGAGTAAAGTACTTTCTTACTGTCATTGTTTCCATTTTGAGTTACATACAATTTCATATATGTTGTTCAATCTTAATGATTGATTAGGAGTATTACTTCAGTACTAGTGTAAAAACTCCTTGTCTTAACCACTTAATCATTTAATTTTTTTCTGTTGATTTCCAGATTTAGGAATTCTTAATTGCTCCTAGTCCCGTTTGACCCCTGCCTCCTTCCTCTTTTTTCGGATCAAAGGATCCTTCATTGCCCTTTATCCCGAAGTAAGCCATTTCATCAAAAAAATCTATCCAAAACTCTGAGGGTTATCTACCTTGCCCTGAATACAATAACATCCTTTTGGCCTTGCCTTCTAGTTCTACTTGCTAGAATTTGACTCCATAGCCCAATGGACTAGTAGATCCCTCTTTAATTTGCCTTTAGCTAATCTTATTTTCCACCAAACATTTCAAAACCAAAACCAATTGTTCTATCATAACTAGCCTAAAACAATAAACAAAAACAAAGTTAAATCATAAAGAGAGAGCCCTCTCTAAAATTTAGGAAGGCTAGATCCTAAATTTCCAAAGTACGTTTGTGGTTACCCCTAGTTTTCTTTAAACTAAAAACAAAAAGCCCACAATCTTGAGAAATTACTAGGGTGATAACACCAACATCTTAAACTGATCTATACATAGTCATGATACATCTACAATATCCTGCCTAATTCCCTGTGCCTGCAAACTTATCAAGAATTTCTAGGTGTGTCCAACTCTGTAAATAGACTAATTGGGTCAATGACCCAAGGGTACCTAGGCAGCAGCGGTCAAAATCCCGGCTATGCACAGAGTTCTACCTAGAACATGTCTCAACCTGTAGTTCAAAGTCATAATATGCTGCAGCAAAATTTGACTAATAGGGTGCAAGCATATCACCAAGAAAGACCTTAGCCTCTAGCTAAGGGGACCTAGTATCTAGAAAGAAATGTTGATGGAAGAGCTCCCCCCCAACGACCAGGTCCAAACACGAGACAATGTTATGCTCAGTCCCCAGCACACGACCAACCTATGCAAACAAACACACAAGTGAACTTTGTGCAGCTGTCCCAAAACCAACCCCACTAGTATAATTAGGAGAAACACCCTCCTAATGTGGCAAAGAAAAAGACAAAATTCAAGCCCAAAGGGAACCCTAGATAGGGGGGAGCAACCAAAAACGTCCACCGTGATCCCAGGCTAGAGGCAGCCCTAGCAGGAATCAAAACCAGGAGCCAAGCAATGCCCAATAGCAAGGAAAAAGGCCACCTCTACGAACAAACCACTCTTGTTCAATATGTGGTGAGTACAGACACTATACTCACCACTGTCCTGAACTCCTTGAGCTAAAAAAAGCTAAAGAGTAACAGCGGACAAGGAGGATCTTCCCAGCAAACTGCAATGATGCAAGAACATTTCCCCCACCAAGGGACAGTTAGCACTCAACAACAAAACCCAAACTATTTTGGGAAAAGCAACCACGAAATTTACATGACTGGGGAAGAGATGTTTTTCCAAACTCGAAATCATAGCTACGACACCCCACTAGACACCAATACGTCAGGGGCTAGTACTAGTGTACCGACTTCACCTTTGACCTTTTCAAATATTCCTATAGAACCATTGCCAAAGATTGCAAAGGGGCCTAATAGGCAAGCAAGTAATTACTCCAAAGCCCAATAATTATAGCATCGTAGACGATTTAGCTCAATCACCTGTTGTTATCTTTGTGTTGGAAATAATAAAGTCATGCCCAAAGCAATAGAAAACCCTACTTTCCGCATTAGGTGCTATCGACCCTGTCGATATGTGCATGATGGATTTTGACTTAGACAAAGCCACCCCTAGGATTCCTTCCATGGTCAAATTCTAGATGCCAGTATCGGTAGAGAATATTATTATTCATTGATGTGTCATAGACGAGGGTGCATCGACATGCATCATGTCAAAAAATGTTTGGCAGAAGTTGGGTTCTCCTGAACTAAAACACTCGATCATAACTCTTCGAGCCTACGACGGTTGTCCCTCGACCCCCGTCGGCCTCTACCAAAATTTCCTGGTCTGTTTAGCTGGAAAGATGATCCACATAGACATTGTAGTCTTGGACGCTCACTTGGATTACAATATACTCCTTGGGTGGAGTTACATGTACGCCATGTCTGCCATAACATCCTCCGTCTTCTGCATTATGATCTTCCCCCACGAGGATCGCATCATTACTGTCAACCAACTAACACACAGCGAGAAGCGTCCTCTAACCGACACGCATGTAATTCTACCCTATGTAGATACAACCGCATATGGTCTTTCACAGTACCAAGAATATGGTCATGGCCAATTCGAACCGTCATCCATCCTAGGGTCATTCCTAGGAGATCCTCCCATTATCCCTGGGGTGTCACCTGATGCCACAAGGGCCCTGGTGTGCACGATGTCCACATCAAGCACCGAGGTTAGTCACGACATGGACTCAAGTAGTAACGACACCAAGGCATCGGCCATGATAGCCTCTCTAGCCTACGCTGCCTCTCAACCCCTTTCCTCTACTCCCCACCTGGCTTCATCTCCCAGTAGGTTTTGGCAACACTGGTGTTACCCAACATATTGTTGGCATTCCAAGTTTAGTACCTTGTTTCCCCTTCTGGAACTGGAGCCACCAACATTACTGCCATATGGTTTAAGCCCCTCAGTCTCGAAGAGCACCAACCTACCCAAGAAATGGTTGAGGCTACCCCCACAAAGGAAGTTCCCATTGCGAAACCAGTAATCGCGACCAAGAAAACCGCAAACAGAGGAAAGAATATGGTGACCCCCACCATTCAACGAGAATCACCAGTCTGTGCCATATGCAATGTTATAGGCCACCCTACCCACATATGTCTGGAGTTGGATGAGTTATAACCACTCCTTGGCTCTGAAGCAGAAATATTGATGTCGCGTTCCCATAAAAAGGAACCTACCATAAAAGGTAAAGGCAAACCATTGTGTACCAATCACGCATGCACTCTCTATGGAAATTATAGACACTATACCCACCATTTTCTAGAGATACCACAATATAGGGATGCCTTACATGAAATCGATTGATCCTATCAAGAGGATCCCTCCATCCAGTCTGTCAATGATGAGCCTCATACTATCCTATACTTACAAGAGGAAAATAGGATTGTAGAAAGGCCCCCAGTAATGCCCATTATATGTTATATGTTATGCGATGAACGTGGCCACTACCTTGATGAATGTGTAGCCTTGGAATTCATTCACAGATGGTATCCAATTGAAAAGGTTTACTACATGGGGCTATGGGTAGTGCAATTCACATGCCTGGTATGCACCGACAATCACCTTTTGGAGGATTGTACATACCTTACTTCCAGCTATCCCTTGCTAGCCTCTGCTCAGCCATAGTCTGCCTTTCTCAAGAAGACAATATGGATGTTGAGTCCACAGGCAGCTCCATGAACCAAGAAGATGAGATAAGCAGGTCAATCATGTTCTTGACAACCAAAGAATGGCATAGCAGGGAACCTCTAGTTACCCCCAACGGCACTTCGCAGCAACCACCAACATGTACGTTACATAGAAAGACAGACCATATAGTCGTCCATTGCCTTGATTTAGCAACCTTTCGACGCTGGTTCCCCATCAGATCTCCAACTGAACTGGATGGAACCTTCATATCAATGATATTTTTCCTGATATGTCAGGGTAATCATTACGAGCAACATTGTACTTATGCCTCCCAAATTTTTCCCACTATTGACATGATTAATGCCATAGAGAAGAGACAAGACGATCTCCAGGAATGGCACAAAAATTACATCGTTGGGTCAATTGTCCCCACCTTCGCAATGGTGTATCAAGCCTAATAAGACAACACACCACCAAATAATAACCTCGTCCAAGCCAAGGATAACATGCGGCCTATGTGATCTGAACATTCATTAAGTCAACCAATGCATAGAACTCAAGCCTCTAGTGAATAGTCTAAGCATAGTCACTTCTCTCCCTCAGAAAGTTCCCTCCAATCAAGAGAAGATCACATGCAATTATTGCAGAATTTTCTCACACTTTCATCATAAGTTTAAGTGTGTGCATCTCCCCAAGCTGAGAGCGGCACGAGCTGCATTAATTCTACACTCCACCAAAGAGGAAGACAAGTCTAAGCCAATGATATGAAAATGGAGACAGAAGACAGCCTCTTCTACAACCGACCCTTTCCAAGCATCCACATCAGGAACAATGAGTAGTATCAAATCACACAACATCTACTCTACTAGCTCAGTGATACCATGCACCATCTGCACTGCCCAAAATCACGCACCAGAGTCATGCCCACTAATGGAAACATTTAAGCACCTCTGTGGGAGGCAAAATTCCCACCTACCATAAATTGACCATCCTAGTGGGGAGCCCAACCTTGCGCTCATACAGAATCCCATTATGAATATTGTGCCCCCGCCAAATGCCGATGACACAATCCATTATATACAATTTTTATTCGTTCATATTGGTGATAGGATTACTACCTCACCCTTGTCCCAGGATTGCCACCATATTCCTGTCACAAAACAAAGGTACCTTCCACTTTTGCATTGATTTCCTCAATGATACCCAACCTCTACAGTAGCGCCTATTATAACTAGAGCTAGTTGACGAAAGTTGATGACAGTCACTGCAACACAATGAGGCCCATAAGAAAAGGGTTAAAGCATCATTCAACCGCCACATCACCCCACGCTCATTTAATGAGGGAGAATTAGTCCTTCTCTACGATGTCACAAAAAAGGCCTTAGGGCCAAGAAATTTCGAAACCTTGTGGAAAGGACCCTACATCATCAAAAATTGCCTCTGACAAGGGGCATACATCTTGATGGAACCATATGGGACATGTCTCAGCAACCCCGTCAATGGCCTTTACCTCAAGAAGTTTCACCCATAAGGGCCACAACAGCCCTTCCCTAGAGTGATAGTACACAAAACCCAATCACCAAAATATTTTTGACCTGAAGACTTATGTAAAAAATGTGCTCAAAGTGCCACTATGGATCACCAACTTGAGCCCTATTTCAGATTTGCTGATGGAGCATCGTGATGGTCCCAAAACTTAGCTGCAGCTACCTAGGTCATCTACCACCCTTATCAATCACCACTGTGTTCAAACGGCGTGTGCATCGAATCAGCAGCAAACAATCAGGCAAAATATGATGCCATCATCGGACTTATGTGTGAGGCCCTCCATCAGGGCATCCTCCATAAGCATGTCTACCTCGATTCCCAGTTACTAGTATCGCATTTGAGCCAAAATTTTGAGACAAGAGACACACACCTATTTAGAAAATATTTGCGTGCTAAAAGGTTAAGCAGACAATTTGATTACATTACATTTTCACATGTACCAAGGAATCAAAACCAAGTAGCTTATCGCATATCTAACAATATCCTAGACTGGAATGTATCTCGAATAAACCATCATCCATAAAAACAAAAACATAGATATCCATCAACATAATACAAAATATATAAACTGAAATAAATAGCACACCATGTAGATCTGCAATAAGATCTCTCATATATATATGTGTGTGTGTGTGTGTGTGTGTATCTGAGTACAAAAATATTGTCTCTAGCCCACTGGCCAGCCTAAAGATACAAAATCCATTAAACTTAAGGGAAGCATCCTCATAACAGGTGCTTTCCCTATGTACAAAACTGCTCTAGGGGGGTGCCCCCTCAAGAGGAGCACCTGGACCCACTAGTGCTCTTGGTGCCACCATTGGAGCTATGGTCTCCACTGCGATTGTTACCTGACGTAGAGTGGGCCGATAATCCCCCTCATGGGCCATCACCATCTCTAACCAAACCTCCTCAAAGTCATCCATCAAACATTGAGCAGGCATACCCTTGGGTCAAATGATCCACTCGACCCCGGAATTTATCTAGAGTGGCCACCTGAGCCACCAGTACTGCATTGCGTGCCTCAGCTTCATTTGTACGAGCTCGCTTGGCCGCAACCTCTGCTGTGGATGAGCTCTTGCCCTCACCAGAAGGACCAGCACCACCCCCGCCAGGTCCATTGGCACCACCACCCGGTCCACCTGCACCACCTCCCCCTTGACAACCACGAGGTCGTAGAAGAGGCTCATGACCCACCAATCAGGCCACTGGGCGACCAACCTCACCAACATCTGCATGAGTAACCAAAATAATGTCACTGTCAATAAAAAAACACATAAGTACATAAATACTCGAACAAATGTGGAAAAATATAACGCATACCTGTATTTCCCCAAACATAACCAAGAGGGAGACCCATGTCTAGGTCACCCCGAAAGTCCATCCCTGCATACGGATATGGCAAGAATATATGTGGGTTGGCCTCAAACTACACCTCCATTGTGTCGTTCCAATAATGACCCACCATACCACCACCGCGTCGTAGCATCACCGGAGCCCACCTCCTCATGCGTGGCTCCCGCAGCACCCCAATAGGCACCGCACCACTAGCCTCAGCAGCACCACCCTCTCATACATGATACTGCATAAGATGCTAGCATACGCAAATGAATTAGATCCACATTGGGCCTTGTTCAATTGTGACACCATGCCATCAAAACAAAATCGGGCGAAATCGAAAAAGTACCCACCCCCTCAATTGGCGTAAAGCTCCAACCTACGGGCCAGATGCCTAATGTGGAGCGACTGACCCCGCCAGTCGCACAACAATTTCCAGAGCACACCGCTCGACCAAAGCTGTCACTGATGCAATGTTCATGCACCCCTCAGTAAGAGGCACACCACTGTAATGCCACCTCTGGGATATTTCTAGGTTCACTCTCCCAGCAGGGAGTGGGTACCTCAGAGCCTCACCCTGAGGCAGTAACTCGGTCAAAAAGTATATATCCATCTCTAGACAAATAATCAGGTTCATCCCCCACAGTACGAACATATTAAGCCTCCAGCACCAATGATGTATAACGTAACATAACAAACGGTCCTGTGACCGCATGAACTCATTCTTAGCAAACTTAAGAAGGCCCCATGTGGCCAACTAACGGCACACCCCAGCATCAGTAGCTAGAGTAGTCTGGATCTTAGGCCAATCCTGCTCTCTCAACACCAACTTGCCGAGCAACACAGGCACCCATCAGCATAGAGAAAAAAAAACAGAAAAAAACCCAAGTTTTTCAGTCATTATGGCCTTTGCGTGCCTATCCCTCAAAAAGGCACACCCTCGCGTGCCTGTATTCTTCACAGGAACATCATTGAATGCAAAAATGAGGGAACATCGTGCCCTCTCGCACCTATCCCTCAAAATTGCGCGCAAAGAAGGTGCTCTTTTTCTCGGATCGTCCGTGAAAACTAGGGAAAAAGTTTCTTAGATGTCGTAAAAACCTAATTTGTACGACCCCCGACACCATCACACTGAAAAAATTAAAATTCACAACGTCATGAAAGTTACCTCGGCATGATATCGCTAGTCCTTGGTACATGGTTTGACCACAGCGGCAAGAAAGGCTCTACTAGCAACTCTGATCTCCCAAAACTCAACAAGTACAAATGAATAGGATTAGGACCATAAATACCATATTTATCTCCCTTTTCCAGAACTTTGGACATCCATAACAGAGGATCAGAAGCTCCATTCCACAAACCGTAAGTTGCACCATCATCAATATGCCATGACGAAAAAAAGCAACACCACACATTCACTTTCCAGGAAAAATAAATTTTCAGCACCAGCAGGTATGCACCCTCCCATCCTCCTTTTTAAAGCTCATGTATTTCAATAATATTTGATGAAAAGAAGATTCTTTCATTTGAGGTAGTTGTTTTTGCAGGAAGAACTCACAAACCGCTTACAACACCATCCAATGAAAGTCACAAAGCAGGTATCATTCTACCCTCAGCATGATAGAGTCCACAAAACTTTGCATATCCTGACATCATTTCTCCATCAGAAATAAACCATAGGGTCCTCATACCTGACCACGTTTATCATCACCTCACCGTGCATATGATAAACATCTGCGTTGGTCGATACAGCCTCCCCTCCATGGCACTCGTCACCCAAAGTTGACCATATATCACAGCAAAAGTGACACCATAGCCATACCATTTTAGTCCAAGAAGCACCTCATGCCCATCCATTCATAGGTCAAGTTTACCATTCAATCTCAATCCCCCTTCCCAGACGACCAAGTTTTATAAGCAGCTCGGAAGCGCACCATTGCACATCGCATTTAGCCCACCATACCTCCATCAGAATAAACCTATTTGTGATATTATTTTCATCCGCTTCATCAGCCCCACACATGAGACCATCCAATGGGACCCCCACCCCCTGCAAAATAGACCCCTCACACTATTAGTGAGCAAGCACTTTCATGTTTTGGGGTACCCGTGTCTGTGCTTTGTACAAACCAAACCTCGTTCTTTTATTCTTTTGGTAATTGTACAAAGGCTACAAATGGTGCACTTCTCCACTTCGCCCTCATATTTCATCTTTTCCCCCATGGCAGTAGTCCCTCATTCCCCTTGGTCAGATTATTTCACCCCCACACATGCACCATCATGACATTCATAACCGGTTCACACCCACCCTGGAAGTCCTACTGACTCCATTGATTTTCCCTTTAGAAATAACTATGACTACCGCGAAGCTGCTAAAGTATACTCCGACCTTAGGCCACTAAATCCCCATCATCCATTTTCAGTCATCTCTCACCAACATGCCTATGTTAAACCCATCACATCTAGGTCCCCAAACCCTCAGGTCAGCGTCCCATGGTTCGGTCAAGGCTTCCTTTTGTCGACCTCGAAACCTCTTTTCCAAAAAGGAAGTGGTACCTTGGATCACCCCTCCCCATGCAAAGGGGTATCCTTGGGTGGCACTGTGGGAGACATCATTGTCCAATGATGTCATCGATCCTCCTGAAATTCAACTACAGCAAAAGCTTTCATGTCAAGATGCTATCGTACCTTACAACCATTGCAATTTGATCAGATCCATTGAAGACCCATGCTCCGTAAGCATCTTTGTCAAAAATTCTTACACGGGAAGGTCCCAACCAGTACATATGTGTACATTGCGCATTGCTATGCCATTCCAAGATTACGCATATGGGTACCACATTCCACCTATCGTCAAATAAAAAACTCCCCTAAGGGCGTCAGCAGTCGTCGTCAATAACTGACAACATCACTACCACAATAGTAACACAGATAGCACATGTATCTGTCAATTTTGTTTAACTAGCCATAGCATCACAAGCATGGGACATTCCCGCCTCATTGAAATTTTGTATATATGTTGTATATTTGTTTTGCTTGTAGGGGTCCCTTAGGCCATGGTTATCTCAGAAACGGTGCAAGGTGTTGTCATTACCAAGGCTCACGCAGGCCTCTCTCTCTCTCTTTATGCACGATATATAAAAGAAACTATAATGTATTTTGGCTATACCATCCTTCCTAGATCTCACACATTAGGGGTGTAATATTCCTTTTTGGAATTTTCGGGAAAATGGTCCTCAAGGATGCTGTATAAGGAAGCCAATATAAAAATAAGTTGAACTGGGACATGGGTCCCTTCTTTCACCCTTCATACACTGCCCTCTCAAAATATGAGCTCAAAGAAATAACCATAGGAAGGTTATTCAAATCCTCCAAACCTGTATGTCCCAAAGAAGGCTCAAAAGGGATAGCTATAGCAATACATAAACTTCTACAAGCAGCAGTAGTGAAATGTCAATACATATGGTAAAATAAGAGTGCATAGCTATTATATTATGTGCAACTATCAATAGATATACAAGATCTTGAGGGAGAACTTCTCAAGCTAGGCCCAATTCAGCCCCAAGACAAATGTACATGTAGAAATGTAAGCACCCAGCTACACAACCCAGCAACAAGCTATGATTGCGAAATCCATAGGGTAAAATTATTGAAAAATGATATGTATACAAGGATATGACAATGATAGGCTCAAATAAAGTGAGGTAGCAAGATCTCAACCTCAAAAAACAATCCTCCAAGGGATTGGCCAAAATACACTAAATGGAAAAATGTTGGAGTTGCTAGGTAGAAGTAACAACTCAATAACAATACAAAAATGGAGAAGGATGGGAATTCTACAAGTGATTTATAAACCTCCTTCGATGCTCTTCTAAGTGAAAGGTTTCTCCCTCCACTGAATATTACACCCTCCAATCCATTGTGTGAACCCCTCCTGCAAGTGCCCCCTGAAAATAACATAGTATGAGGAAGAGGCAGCGTTGTGAATGAGATGAAACATATGGCCCAATGCCAAAATCTGTAATAAATCTCTGGGATCTTCCTCACTAATCTCCCAGAGAAAGAATTAGCTCCTCCTCTGCAAAAATAGCTCTGAAAATGGGTGATGATGAATCCTCGCTGCAACCCCCAGCAACTCAATATTTTTGCAAAGCTGGAAAATTCTATAGCTGAAGATGGTCACCTTTTCCTCAAGCCTGGATGTGAGGAGAATAAATAATAGGTCCTCCAAAGCTTTCCAATGAAGGAGAGGAAACTTATAAACAAAAATCTCCCTTGTGCTAAGCAGTACAAGCTATCCCAGCTGCACAACTAGAGAGAGCAGAGCAAATTCGAAATCTTCAACATAATGAGAAATGGCTCTCCTTTCCCCTTTTATATCAAGAGAAGGCTTCCTTGTCATGCACCCCACCCATTAGGGTTTCTCTCATCCAATAATATCTCTCCTATGAAAACTGTGTTGTCCCACTAGGTGACTCACTCCCTCAATGCATCGCTGTTTGACTTGGTCAAACTGGACCTAGTCTTCTTATATTTTCCCCTTTTCACACTAGGAGATGAACAATAAGCCACTTAAGTGACCCCTTTGCACATTCTGAGTGTTTATTATGCTACTTCATGGGCCCCCTTACCCATTTTATTCTATTTATAAATAAGAAAGAAAAATTAATGTTCCAATTAACTTAATGAAAAATTTGGAACATTACAGTCCTTCCCTCCGAGATATTGTTTGTCCTCAAGCAAGTGCAAGGGTAGACTAATTCCTCTTCTCCTCTACTGCAGCACCCATGTATGATGATATTCTCCAAGAAATAGGATGCTATCTCATCAATAAAGCTCCCACATTGCGTCTCCTAAGCATGTAGATTGGCTATCAAGCCATCACCATGAAAAAGTGAGGTGCTTAAGAGAGTGGAAAAGTGTTTTCTAGAGGTCCTCCCAAGGCATGGAGTATGAAATGTGTTGGGATACATTCTCCCCATGTGTATCCTCCATTCCCAAGTAATCAACCATGCAAAATGAGTCACCTTCCAACTAGGCAACTTCTGGAAATCATCCTCCACCTTGAGTTCATGTAGAATAGGTGGGCTGCAAATCTGACCATGGTAAGCTTTATAGCATACCCCACACTGTCTCCTTCTCCCCCTATGGTAAGTTTGGAGTGAAGCCTTCGTTTGCACTAGTGTTGCCCTCAAGTGGAAAGATGAAGTCTAGATCTCCAAAGATCTCTCCTTCAGCGCTGCAAATCAAGCTGGCCCAAATCATCTCATATGTGATGAGTTGGAATTCATCATCATATGGAATCCCATCAATCATATGGGTCACCTCATGGAAAGACAACTTTCTCATCTTGGTGACCATATCATCTTCCATACTCCCCTTAGAGCATGCGCTGTAAAAAGTATGGAGGTCTTCCCCTCCAAAGGACACATCCTCCCAATGTGTCTCTCCCTCCTTATGATACATATGGGGCTGTTGTAAATATATTGCTGAAACATAATGATCTTCAAGTGAGACCCAAGCCATCCCATCAAATCCAACACCCATGGGGTGCCTCCCCAGAAAGCTCAAGCTTTCCAAATGGCTCCTCCCATTTGGAAAAAAATGGTGTAACATGGCAATCAAGGCTGGCCCATTTGTTTTTCTGGAACATGCAATGTGAGAAGCATGGGAAACCACACTCCCTATGGGCATCCTCAACTCTTGTGCCAGTCCTCCAATGATGCTTCCCATGTCCAGCGTTCTACTGGTAGAATATGGAAGCATAAACCTGTGAGAGCAAGGAGGTGAAACATAGCTCCACACATGGAACCAATGCAGGGCATCACTAGCATGCCACAATATATAGTGAAACAAGTGTCCTTTCAGCCATTTTTTTTCTGCCACATTCATATTGCAAGATGAGATCAGGAAAACATAATTTGGTCCAATGGTGCACACCGGAAATATTGTGGCTTTCCCCCACAATCCACCAATAAGATGGCCATCATAATTGCTACAATGGACCATAAGTAAAACAAAGCATAATGTGCAAGAAGGAAATTTCCTCCTTGATATGATATGCTACTCAAAAACATAAGAGAGTGTAATACATAAAGAAAATAGTTACCTCCCTCATCATGTACTCTGGTCTTTGAGCTAAAATGGCTCAAATGAAAAATCTCCCTTACTGCAACAGAGTAGGGAAGTGGTTGTGCCAACCATATCATGATCTCTTGGGATGTGCATCTATCCATATGCTGATATACATCCATTAGGATGCCCTCCCAAGTGGACTCCTCCATCAACAAATAGTATGCATAAGAATGCATGAGAGGAGAATCCGTAAATGTTGCATGTAGGTGTCTCCCCTTGTGCTTGTGAACCCAAGCCAAGAAGATCACGATATAGTAAGGAATGCTTCCATCCATTACTCCCTCAACCTCATCTCCTACATGCCTCCAAGGTACATCACTTGTGAAGTGGTTTTGGAAACACTTCAAAAAGTAATCCCAACTCTAAAGTGACAGCGCTGCTGGCCTGTGGAGTAGGGCCACTGTCATATCAAAGCTCAATTCTTTGACATGGATCTTGTCAAAGACTCTACTCATCATGTTGTTGCACATATAGAGTCCCTCCCATGAAGAAGGTACTGCTTAGGCATCTCAGGCCAAGGAGAAACCCTTTTTCCCTATGCTAGTGCCTCCTCCTGCTCCTGCAACATCTGAATATAATCTGAGCAATAAGAATGTTTGTTTCTCCTCCATACTCCCACTATACCAAACATGTGATGGTGACATAATGAGTGGTAAGAAGAATGCCATCTCATCATAATGCACCCATGCTCCTCTCTGCCCCATGAAAAAGGATAGGTCCTATCCCAGCCAATCTCTCTCAAGAGTAGCCAATGTAGCATTGCCTCTTGCTACCCTGTATCATAAATCTGCAAAAGGCTCACCATCCTCTTGACTCTCATACACATCCACTCAACTCCTAGTAGATGTCTCCCTTCATCCTGCATATTGGCATCCCTCCAATGAGGTCTACCGTCTTCCCAAAATAGTTTCTTGCCTTTGCATTTCATGGGACATTGAAATGCAATCTCTTCCATGACAAATTTTTTAAACCCCAACCCCAATGGTGGTGCACAACACATCAATGGTGAATAAAGGTGATGGCACAGTGCAGTGAATATTTCATACTTTAGATAATCAACATGCATAGATATACAATCCTCCATAACTAATAAAAACTTAGGCATACATTGGATTATAAGAATCTTGTGTTGCTGCAAGGGTCTCTTCCCAAATAATGACAGATGCCTCAATTGCTGGAGATGAAGGTTGCTTCTCCATCACTATGAC
Organism: Pinus albicaulis; assembly: GCA_034641835.2. Lineage (NCBI taxonomy): Eukaryota > Viridiplantae > Streptophyta > Pinopsida > Pinales > Pinaceae > Pinus > Pinus albicaulis. Next base: position 1,617,952,593 of record CM076570.1, on the reverse strand, counting down.
AGTGCTGGTATGTGCCTATTCAGCTGGTGTTGAGGGCTCCTCCCTCCTTTGACCAAATCTTCTGATCAATCTTTGAGAAAAATCAACAAGAGTAGAAACCCTTGCATGGTCCCAATGGCTAAACCACCAAGTCTTTGCTTCACCCTCAAGGTGCAGTGCTACAACTTCTATAGCCTCTTTGTCTACTATAGGATGCAATAGGAAGAAAGCCTCTAGTTTTTTCACCCAAACCTCTGCTGCACATGTGAGTGATCCATCGAAGGTGGAGAATAGGAATCTATTTCCTCTCATCATCCCATAGCTGTGGGGTATTCTCTCTTCTTTTTGCTAAATACATTGTGGAAATACAAAGTCCCTTTGAAGGCTCTAGGTTTTTCTCGATGCTCAGAAATATACGCACTTGGAATTTTGAATTCCAAGTGTTTCTCATGCTCTATTTCTCTATGGTGAGAGTAGGAAGTGCATAGTCCTTCCTCCTCTCCTACTTCAGTCTTCTCAACCTCCTTGGAGAGGCCTTTCCTGGATCTAAAAATGATGAGAGTAATCTCATCCTCTGCATCATCTTGATCTCTTTTGTCTCTGCAATTTGAACTTCCACAGGATGGGCCAAGTTCGAAGCTTTGATACCACTGTAATATTCCTTTTTGAAATTTTTGGGAAAATGGTCCTCAAGGACGCTATATAAGGAAGCCAATGTAAAAATAAGCTAAACCGGGACTTGGATCCCTTTGTTCACCCTTCATAAATTTTCCCCTTAGAATATGAGCTCAAAGAAATAAACTTAGGAAGGATATTCAGATCCTCCAAACCTGTATGTCCCAAACAAGGTTCAAAAGGGAGAGCTACATCAATACATGAACTTGTACAAGCAACAGCAGTGAAATATCAATACATATGGTGAAATAAGAGTGCATAGATATTATATTATGTGCAGCTATCAATAGATATACAAGATCTTGAGGGAGAAATTCTCAAGCTAGGCCCAATTAATCCCTAAGAAAAATGTACATGCAGAAATGTAAGCACCCAGCTACACAACCCAACAACAAGCTATGACTGCGCAATCCATAGAGGAAAATGATTGAAAACTAATATGAATACAAGGATATGACAATGATAGGCTCAAATAAAGTGAGGGAGCAAGATCTCAACCTCAGAAAATAATCCTACAACAATCCTCCAAGGGATTGGCCAAAATACACTAAATGGAAAAATATCGGAGTTGCTGGGTAGTAGCAGCAACTTAATAACAATACAAAAATGGAGAAGTATGGGAATGCTGAAAATGATGTAGAAACCTCCTCCAATGCTCTTCTAAGTGAAAGGATGCTCCCTTCACTGAATATTACACCCTCCAATCCACTATGTGAACCCCTCCTGCAAGTTCCCCCTGAAAATAACGCAGTATGAGGAAGAGGCAGCGCTGTGAATGAGATGAAACATATGGCCCAATGAAAAATCTGCAATAAAGCTCTGTGATCTTCCTCACTGATCTTCCAGAGAAATAATGAGCTCCTTCTCTACAAAACTAGCTCCGGAAATGGGTGATGATGAATCCTCACTGCAACCCCCAGCAACTCAACATTTCAGCAAAGCTGGAAAATGTTGTAACTAAAGATGGTTACCTTGGCCTCAAGCCTATATGTGAGGAGAATGAAGAACATACCATCCAAAGCTTCCTAATGAAGGAGAGGAAACTTCTAAACGGAAATCTCCCTTGTGATAAGAAGCACAAGCTATCGCAGTTGCGCATTTGGAGAGAGCAAAGCAAATTCGAAATCTTCAACATAATGAGCAATGGCTCTCCTTTCCCCTTTTATATCAAGAGAAGGATTCATTGACATGGACCTCACCCATTAGGGTTTATCTCATCCAATATTATCTGTCCTATGAAAACTGCGATGTCCCACTAGGTGACTCACTCCCTCCATGCAGCGCTGTTTGACTTGGTCAAACTAGACCTAGTCTTCTTATATTTTCCCCTTTTCACACTAGGAGATGAACAATAAGCCACTTAAGTGACCCATTTTCACATTTGGAGTGTTTATTATGCTACTTCATGGGCCCCCTTACCCATTTTATTCTATTGATAAATAGGAGAGCAAAATTAATGTTCCAATTAACTTAATGAAAAATTTGGAACATTACAAGGGGGCAACTGTTAACACTGGAAAATCGTACAGCAGAAGACAAAATTAATTAATTTCAGGCCTAAGAATTTAGAGGGCAGGAACACATTATGGAATCAAGAAGTATTTAAAATTTCTAAGGTTTTGAGAAAATCAGATATGAACTAGTCTTAAATGCTAAAATGTGTGCTTAATCCTTCGAGAAGGGCGCCTTCTGCGTGCCTTTTAGCCCGATAAGTGTGCATTCTTCGAAATGTCAAATGTCACTTTCTAGGACCACACAAAGTAAAGGACAATTACTCCTTATATGAAGCCACCTAAGGATAACCACTAGTGCCTCCTTAGACACTATGTGAGCACAAAAATGAATATTTGGAGCACACAATGGAATCATACCTCTCCTTTGGGTCACCATCCATCATGTACCAAGGGAGGGAAGGAGGATTTGAAACTCCCCTATATAAAGCCACCAAGAGATGAAGAAATGGTCATCACATTGTTATGCTAGCCAAATTTGCCCAAGCAACACCAGCACTGTGTGACCTGTTAGCCATTAGTAAATTTTGTTACAGCAAATGATGGCCAAAAAAAGTCTTTAGTCTTCAAGAAACAAACCTCCTACAAAGTTTGTGACTTATTGAAGCCTCTTTATGTTCCTTTTCCAGAGGATCCATTCCATTGCCTCTCTTCACTTCAAAACCTTCAAGACCCTGCTATTATAAAGAAAAAACTGTTTTCTAAAGGTCCCATTTACATCATTTCATTGCCCCCCCATATCACTCATTTTTCCCCTTTTTCTTATCCTCATTTTCCTTCTAAAAACCTTCTTTTTCCCCCCTTCATTTACCCTCCATTCCCTTAAAAATTATTTTTAAACCATAAAATCCCCTTTATTCGGTTTAAAGACACCCTTTTCATCCTACCGGAACCTCTAAAAAACACATAAAACGTTTGAAAAAGGTTGTTCTGCTCCTTTAAGGCTTTAAGCCCCCTTGGCTTAAGCTCCCGCCCGTTTTCCACAATAAAACTGCGCTATGCGACCGAGTGCCAAAGTCCATTAGCGATCACACTTCGGCAGTTTCAAATATTTCATTCCCATTTCCTTTTCCCCCCACCAATGTGATCCCCTGATGTGCTCCTGCTGATGCGATCCCATCACATCGGCGATCCCAGTTTTTTTGCTTCCAAACCCTGTCTTTGCCGATATGCGATCCCCCAACACGATCTCCACCATCGATCGGGTTTGATCTGATGACTAGCGCTTAACACTCTGTGCCCGTTTCTAGCCACTTCTCTCCTTGGCTCTGGGTCCCCTTATCCCTCCACGGGACCATGCCCCAGCACCTACCCATTAGCCCCCATCGCATTGACAAAGCACTGCTTTCCTTCATTTCCCTTTCTTTTTTCTCCACTGATGAATAAACTCCTGATAGGATTTACACCGTTGATTTACCAAGATCAACAGCTGTCATCAATCCGCTTCACTGCCCCTTCACCCTGCTTCATTCTTTCCTTAGGAAAATCCCACTGTTTATTTTATTAATCCAACGGCTATGCACTCACCCTACCTTCCCCTCTTCCTTCCAGCCCCAGTTGTCCTGGCTCATGGTCCCTTTTTCTCCATAGAACTGCACCTTCCATTTCTTTCTAGCCCCTTTCCCTTACCTTCTATTTTACCCCCCGACGGCAGATCTCAACTGTCGATCTGGGAGATCTGACAGTTATCAAGCCTCCTCCCTTTACTTTAATTTCTCATTTACTCCCCCACCTTACCACTCTATGAAATGATCCTAGCTGTAGATCTCATTGATCTAATGGCTCTTCATTCCCCTCTAATACTCTGGACTACCCCTTATCCTTTCACCCTCGCGATCAATCTACACCATAGATCTTATTGATCTAACGGTTCTCGTTTAACCCGACATCCAATCCATCGCATATAACATCCCGCTACCAAACAAAAGAGCTGACGTCATACTCCGGTCCCACCATTTATTCCACTGCACAACTTCCAATCCTCGCGCTCATTCCTGACTGAAGATCTTCGGCTTGAAGATCTAATGGTCCCAAATCAGTTTTGCGCTCATTTCACCAATAAAATTGATCGTGCAATTTCAATGCGAAATAGGCAGTTTTTGCCTAAATACATGTCAACCAGAGAACTATATCACGTTCATTCAGCCCCAAACTGCTCACCACCAATTTCATGCATGAAAACTGCCGACGGTTTTCCCAAAACTGCCAATCCATATTTTGCGCCCAAATTCACATTTGAACCCCATTTTCACAGATTTCTCCATGAAATCTCCTCCCGCCTCCACCGAGCCTCCAATACTCGTAGGTTTTTATAATAGTTTTGTGGCTTGTTGCAGGTTTCATGGCAGCAGTTATAAAAATTTATCCCATAGTCGAAGTTACAATAATATGTCCTTGGATGATGACCCAAAAAGGCCCAAAAGCGAAGAGAAGGGACAAAAAGGGTTGAATTTCGAAGTTTAATCAATGTTTCATGGAAACCGGTTACACAGTAAACCCTTAAAGCTGCCACCTATACAGCATAAGCCGAGAACATCAGCAGAAGAGGATAAAGTGTATCAGAGGATTAAACAAAAAAGGATTAAAGAAAAATATGAAGATCAAAAGACTTGATCCGAAGATAAAGGAATAAAACACAGTTTGAAGACAAAATTAGTTTAAAAAGCTAAAAGCAGTCAGTAAAGGACAAAAGGCCCAAAAGATGATAATGAAGGCCTTAAAGCTAAATCAATGGCCTAATTGAAGTTCAAAGTTCCAAATAAGCACAAATCAACGAATAAAGCCTCCAAATTCCACATCAGTGAGGAAATTAAAGCCAAAAATGCTACCTGCCAAACTTATTTTGTCAAAACAATACACAATTAATGCACAGTCAAAGATATTTTGCCAAAGATAGCTCAGAAGTAATTGCCATCCTACCAAAAGCCTCCAAAGTCAACAAAAGTGACTGAATTTGATGAAACTTAATGTAAAAAATCAATTAACAGAGTTAAAACATCTGATATCTTCTCCCTTGAGCCTCCCAAAGGCTGAGAAGCAATTATTATGTATTGATTGAACAATTAACTCTTCCTTTCACTCCACCTCCTCAATTCACCTATAAATATCATAAGAGGAGCTCATTGTAAATTTTGGTTGAATACTTATCAAGTGTAAATAGCTATTGAGGTTGTTGAAGCTCTATTTTGTAATTGAAGAAAGATAGGCTGAGAAGAGAGTTTTGAAGTTATAAAAGACCCACTGGACTTGAAGATTGTAACTAGTTTGAACATCAAATATATAAGTTTGATTTATGGGATCCTGGTCTATGTCAATGGTGATGTTTTTCTTACTGTAATTGTTATTTTTCTCATGTTTTCCATATTGTCGATTTCCTCTGATAAAGAAAAACAAATATAGATTATGATTTACTATGAAGTACCCTATTTGTCACTGATAATCTTTATCTCAATTTTTTCTTCTAATTGTTGTTTTGAGGATAATTCAATAGAGTATAACCAGTGAAGTGTTGGTAAGCCCATGTTTCCTGAGTACAGCTTGAGATATTGTCATTGAAAATTCTTGAAAAGTCTGCTAAGTAAAGTTGAACTAGGGAAGTCTATGGTTAGACCTGTCCTCTAGTTTATCTCCAACATTTTCTTTGAAAAGATCCCGAAGAGTATGCAAAAAGTAGGATAGGTTCAAAGTCCTTACTTGATCTTAGGCTGCCCTCTGTTTTCTTATATGTTTTCTACTTTCTAAAGGTAATCTGTTAGGTTGCTGGATTGTGTTATGAAAAGTGTGCTTTAGTAAAAGTTTGCCCAAAAAATTCTATGGTTTGCCCTGTCCTTTTGCTGGCTTCAAACAGTTACTTCGAAAGTCTTTTATTTTTTAGTGAATTTAATAGATTCTTAAATTATTATTAGCTTTTATTCTTTCAAAACACTTTTAATGTTTCATACCATAACTAAATCTTAGAGAGATCTTTTGATATATATGACTTTCCCCATAGACCATTCTTGAAACTTGTTGTCCAATTAAACCTTTTTGTGACTCCATAGCCTAATGGATTGACAGTATTTCTTACCTATCCTATCAGCTGAACCATTATTCCAACCTACTCACACCTTTACCCCTCAAAATCCTTCCTTCATTTTGATGATATCCATTCCAACCAAAACAAACAAAAACCTTTGTACTTCATAACTAGCCTAATATCATATCATACGTCCTAAAGAAATATCTTTGAAAACACTCATATAGAGAAATCTCTCTCTGAATCCAGGAGGGCTAGATCCTAGTATTCCAAAGTGGTTTTGATGTAGGCTTTGCAGTGTTTTTTCTTGCCAATCTTGCAAACTACAGAGACCCTAACATATTGGTAACCATACTGGGGATCGAAAATATTGAGTAATGGATAACTTCACAACTCAAAGAACCCCTATTTCTAAATGAAACAAGTGTCACCAAGACTGGTTATTATTGATTGTTGATGGTGAACAAAAACCAAGCCTTGAGAACAAGTAAAAATCCTTCACCTGGCAACTCCATTGATATTCCGTAGCCCTGCTGACCCCTATAGTTTTTTCCTAAGACTCTACTGGGAAATTATGAATGAATTACATCTTGTACCTTCTTAATACCTTAGAAGACCCAAAGCATGTCAGATTGGTATTTAAATAAACATTGGTGGTGGGCCATAGAACATTTTACCTCCAAAAGAGCTAAATATTTCCACCTGGTGACTCCACAACCTCCAAAAGACCAAATGACTCCACTGGTAGAAGACTTTGAAATGGTTTACAAGATACAGTGACCTATTTCCTAATTTACAAACATGGAACCAAGGATACAAAGGAGATATGCTCCAACGAGTAGAGATCATATCCCTGGGTTCCCACAGAAGATGCCCCAGCTGTGCTGGGATGATAATCTTCCTATTTTTCAAGGTGAATAGTTTGATGACCCATTGTTACATCTCATCAAATTTCATATACATGTATGGAAGATAAAGACTGAATGGCATGAATACTGCCTTATGAAAATTTTCATGTTAACATTAGAAGGAAAGGCAAGGGATTGGTATGAATGGTTGGAACCTAAGAGCTTGTTTTCTTTAAGAGACATGCACCAGGTAACTTATGAAGAAGATAAAGAAAACACTTCATCTCTATCATGGACTGCAAATTGTTGTGATCAATCTCAAAACATCATACAATACCTGTTAGATATTGATGAGGATTTGGGTAATATGCATCCTGAAGATCTGTTAACAGCCATTCAAGAATTTCATACCCAAGATAGCTATCTCAAGAGCCTAGATGAATCAATTGAGGAAGAAATAAATCAAGGAATAAAGGACATTCCTCAAGATATCCTTTCCAACATAAATAATGATTCATCATCCATTCTAGGTGAGTCTAATTTAAATATTAATGATCTAGAATAGCCTATGCCTTTTTCGGATCAAGAACACACTCAACCACTACAAGACCTAGAAAATGAGCAAGACATGTATGATGATCAAGACTTTATAGAAGATGATGAGGAAGGTTGTCAAGAAATTCCTGATTGCCTACCTATAACCTGTGTTTTACTATTGAGAGATCTTTACGAACAAAATGAAAATACTAATAGTGAGCAGTGCTTTGAGGAAACAAGTAGCCACTTAGAAAATGCAGAATATGATGTGGAAAGAGAAATAGCACATATAGGGACTCTCCCTCTATGTTACAACTCATTTCAGATTACACAAGAAGAGTGGCATCCTGATAATGTAGAAGAAACAACTCATGAACCCTGTATTCAAATTGAATATCATAATAATCATAAGGAGTTGTTTGAAATAGAAGAAGATCAGGAAACAATAGAAAATACTCCAGGTTTCCCTGCAATTACAAGTAAATATCCCTTAAAAGAGACTCAAGAAGACATCTAGCCTCAAAACTAGTTAACATAAGAGAAAGAGGACTGTTGTATTTCTGTTTATACTGAAAGAGAAATCTCTCCTTTGATAGAAGGAAAAATTGATCAAATACTAAACAATCAGCTAGCCTCCATACCTTCATTTGAACAATATAATCATCAACATAGTCCCTGTCCCATAGAACAACAAAATGGCACTCAAGACAGAGAGGATAGTAGTGAAATTAATGGTAAATTTGAGACTAGTCCTCTTTGGAGTATGAGCCTTGATGGGTCATGTAGTAAAACTAGTGTAGGTGCAGGAATATGGCTTTACAATACAAAAAACAATCATTCTGAACATCATTCATATAAATTGAATTTTGAATGCACAAGTAACATAGTAGATTATGAGGCACTACTTTTAGGGCTGCACTTATTGAAGAAATTAGGAGCCTAGAGGATAACAGTTCATGGGAATGCATAATTGGTAATTAGGCAAATGAATGAAGAATGCATGGTTAAACATCCCAGACTTAGAGCTTATAAGGATGATGCCATGCATTTGTTAAAATCATTTGAAGAATTACAACTTACCCTTGTTCCTAAAAACCAAAACATTTTTGCCAGTGGATTAGCCCTTGTTGCTCATACATGTATGAGTCCTTAGGAGAACAAACAATATATGATTCAAGAAAAATTCAGACCATTTGTCCCAAACAATGAAAAGTAATGGCCAGTCTTTGGGGGAGAAAAAAAAATAGAAGACCGTCCTACTGAGGATATATCCTCTTTTCAAGAAGAACCTTCTCCCATTACTGATATCAATCTGTCATCCAAAGAACCTGAATTTACATCAGAAGAAAGCATAAAGTTAGAAAAAGAAGAAGTTTCATTGCTTGTTGATTTTCAGGTAAAGGATGATGATGCTTCCAAGGAACATACTGAAGATGCAGTCCTCAAAGATGGTGTCTTAGAAGCAGACAATCTACCAATCATGGAGGACCAAAAGGAAGAGAGTCCTCATCTTTTCTTTGTTGATCCTATGGAGGAATGTGTGGAGGTCCTAACTGGCTCAAATTCTCAAGCATGGATCCTTTGCATGAGCCAAATATATAATAAGTTGTTACCTTCTGTGATAGCCTTGGTTTTGAAGATTAATATTCAATATGTATTATGGTTACCTCTGACAGGCGGCCAAATTTTCTATTCCTTTTTTTCATTACTCAACTGGCTACATTGGCATTATTATATCATTTAAAAAGTAGAGATTTCCAAGTTAGAATAGGGTAGGTAGGAATGTCAATAAAGCTCACCATTTGAGCAGTTAGTTATTTTTTGTTTTCTGCTTTAAATTTGAAAAAATGAAAAAACACAAAAAACAATAGAAAAAGAGAAAAAAGAGGGTAGAAATAAAAGAAGAAAGGTACTGTTAGCCACCTATAATATTTTTTTATACCAAAAGGTGGCTAAGATCTTTTTGAGCCTCCAATGAACAAATTTTATCACTAAAAATTGTTGGCTCTTGAAGTCTCTTTAAGGCCTCATGCCTCTGTCCCAAATCCTCATTTGCTATCCCATTTTTTATACTTAGGAATTTCTGCTGACTCCAACTGAAAGACTGCTGAAAGATCGCCATTTCTCCTTTTCTCAAAACCCTTCATCTGCTCCCCTTTTTCTCCATCAAAACTACCTTTTTTTCATAAGTCCTCTTCTTTCCATTTATGAAAATTTCCCCTTTCATAGTTAAAAACTCACTTTTTAACTATTTCGGAACCCCCAAATCCATTAAAATCCTTGAAATTTTCTCATAAAAAATCAAAGTTTTATTGCTATGGACCTAAACCACTTCCCCCCACATGCCCATGTGTTAAAACCAAACGCCAAAGCTTTTCGGCGCTAATCGCATCGCAAATATCCAAAGGGTGCATGACTTTGAACCATTACAAAGCTCTGATTGCGATTAGCCTTTCATATAAAACCCCCCGATCATATTATTTCCTCATATAACCATAGAGCCCGCAATCGGGCCATAAACCATTGAAAAATCCCTCTACGGACAATATTTCCCTTTGTAAACCCAAAAACCCACTTTCCGAAAGTTTTAAGTTAAAAACTTAAAACCACGTGCTGAATATAAATGGGTTGATTGAAAAGAGCCGATTGCGCAATCGCAATCGGAAACAACACAAATGGGTTGATCGGAAAGACCAGGCTCAATGTCCCGATTGCGATTGGCCCTTGTCTCTATACTCCCGGGCATATTACATTCCATATATCCGAAGGCCCCGCAGTCGGGCGCCTATCCGCTTTATATATATATTCTTCCACCCGATCCATAAAAACCTTTGATTATACCAACAGTTTGGGTTTCATAAAAATATGCAAGGTTTTCTCCCCCGAATGGTTCTCCACCGTAGATCTCGTTCTTGAATCAACGGTCCGCGCAAAATCACATCGCAATGTTTCAGCCCTGATTGCCGATCCCCGATTAAATCCCAACCGTTGATCTTGTTCTCAGATCGACGGTCTGCCATCAATCGCAAGATCCCTCTGATCGCAAACGCAAGCCTTCCTGTCTCACTCCCAATTGCGATCCGCCGATTCCATCGCATTCGTCCATCTGTTTCGCAATCCGACGGCCATCGCACACCCTTGCGATCCCTCCGATTACATCCTATCCGTTCATTCCCCGCTGATCCAACGGTCATCGCTTGATCGCACTGGTCGCCCGAACGCTAATCGCCAGCCCGTTCCATAGTCCTCCGATTAAATCTGAGACGTTCATCCTCCCGAGGATCCAACGGTCCTTATTCCCTCCGATCATAAGTCTTGCCCCGTTTCAAAAACCCTCCGATTCATCTTCCGCCGTCGATCTGATCTGCAGATCAACGGCCTGCGCTCAATCGCAAAGTTTCAATCGCAGTGTTTCAATCGCATGTTGTTGAGTGACCTCCCTGATTGCGATCCTCCGATTAGATTTGGACTGTCCACGTGTCCAGATCAGACGGTCCAAAACTACTCCGCCCTTTTTCTTCTCCCCGCTCTCATTTTCCTGTTTTGCGCCGATCTCCACCGTTAGATATTTTTATCCGACGGCTACGCTCCTCCCCCGCCATCTGAAGCAGTTTAAACCTATTTTTCGTAAGATTTCTTAATTGTTTTGTGTTTGATGCAGGTGTTCTAAATGGTTTTCCATTGTATAACGAAGAAATGCCAAGGGTTGGGAATGACGATTCTCATGCCCGCGTTTCATTACAGAGAAGCCATCCACGGGGCTCTATTCCATGTTTCGTCAGTACTCTATCAGTATTGATGTCGTAAAGCCCAGTGCGGGTCTGCACATCAACAAGACATTGTTTTAATTCAAACACAGTTAAAGAGTATAAGTGTGAAGACAAAACACAGCAGATGAAGATTGAAGACAGTTTTTATGGGGATTACGGCTAAGACAGTTATCAAAAGCCTAATCCCCAATCTAAAACACAGTTTAAAGGAAAACCTAAAGTGTTTTTATCAGACAGAAAGCCTCCACCGCCACATCTGAGGCAAATTTATTCCTCAGCTACCACCGAGCCACCTATTGCCTCAAACCTTTCAAACAGAGGCCGAAGTTATTGATTCAGGAAATATCTGCCTCCAGCGCTGCCAAGAAGTTAATTCTGCCAAAGGAGTGTAATAGAAAATAGCTGCAGAGTTGCTCCAGACAGAACATAGAGCCTCAAAGTCAAATAAAGCTCCCACTGAGATTTGATATTAATTGTAAAACATTAATAGAGTGATCCACCTGTACACTTCTCCATCGAACCCCTCAAGAGACCGAGAAGTCATTTAATCTGTATTAATGGTTCACGAGATATTTTTGTTAGTTCTCACCTCCTCATCTTCCTATAAGTACTTATGCATAAGATGAGAAGGTGGGTTGTTGTTTGATCACAAGTTGTAATATTGAAACTCTCTGAAATAAATATACAAGTCTGTTGAAGTTGAAAATAATTTGGAGTCTTGGATGTCTTGATGATGTCGTTGCATGTCTGTTCCTGAGAAGGCTCTATCATTGGATCCATGAGCTTGGTTGTTGGTGAAGTGCTCTGAACTGTTAAATGTTTTTTCCTTGTTTTCATTATGTTCCATAATTTCTTACTACAGTAGGCTGAAAGTTTTAGGCTAAGAAATGACTCCTGGAAGCACCTTAGACCTGTTCACCCTTCACTGTTTTATGTTTTCTTCTGTTGAAGTATTTTAGAGGCTTTAAACCTTCTCTTTAATCTTCATGCTCGTTTATTTCCTTGATAGCTCAAATAGTTGGTTTCAGCATGTTATGGTTCTCCCTGCTTGTCTGCCATCACTTGAAAGCCGTTATTGAAATCTCCCTTTGAAGTACCATTGTCTTAGGTTAACCAAAGAGGTTGGTTTTGATCTTACCCTTTGCCCCTGCTTAAACAGTTGTTTTGAAGGTCTTTATAGTTGCAAACACGGATGTTATTTAGGTGTTCCCTCTCCTATGAATGCAATTATCAGTGAATCTTTTATGTTTTCTAAATCCTTTAAATTAAAATCTTTGAGGAAATAGGGTGTTCCCCGAATCTTAGATTTCATTTTAGAAGTTGTCTTGAAATCATTATTTTCTTAAAGAATGTTTGTAGAATTTATGGTTAGCCCTGTCTATCAAATATCTCTTTATTGATAAGTTATGTTTCTCAAGTTCCCTTTGTTGAGAATTAAATTTCTTTTTCTAAATCATTAATGTTCATCTCATTCCAAAACAAAGGATCTTGTGGCCTGGTTAGATTTTCCCTTTGATATCCCATATCCCTTGAAGAGTTTGTCATGATCTTATTTTGACTCCATTGCCCAATGAACCGGATATTTCCTCTTTCTGTCTATCTTTCCTAGACCTTTCATATTCTGCTGTATCAACTCAACCTAACCAAACAAACATCTGCACATAATAACTAGTCTAAAAATCCATAACCAAAGCAAACAAGATAAACCTTTGTAGACAAATATTTTAGAGATCCTTTCCCCAGGCTTAGAGGACTAGACCTTCAGAACTTCAGAATATTGGTTCTGATGTTGCCTTGTCTTTTGATTTGCCAAACTGTCAAAACACGGGGAACCAATAGGTACAACCCCATACCAAAAAAGAAAAGAAAAATCTGAAAGTGTGCAAGCTTAAATTCCACTAGTTGAGAAGAGCACTGCTATTTAGTGATACGACCTAATCATGACTAGGCAGACTTCAATTTACTGCTGGTAGGTTAGTGAAGAAGATTTTCCAAAATGTCTAATCTTGGCTTATCAATAGATTAGATTAGGATAGAAAGAAATGGCTCTAATAAGACCAAAATTTGAGCCAAAGAAAAATAAAAAGAATGTTTCTAATACACTGAAAATATGAATCAAGAAAGAAGCAAAGGGATGACTCCAAAAACAGATCAAAATTTGAGTCATAAGAAAGAATGAAGGATGTTTTAAAATTTTAGATCTTAAGCCTTCAAGTTTTGTTTTAAATTTTCTGCAGATAAAGTCTATGTGCAGCTTGTACATACAGCCATAGACATCATAGCAAGTCAGATAGTTTAATCTTGACTAGTATGTGTTTTAAATTTTCGGTTTTAGAATGTAGAGAATAAAATCTATCAGACAGTTTAATCCTGGCAGATAGTAGATTAGGTAGAGAATTAATGAGTTCAACTGTTTAATCTGAAATCATGGAGAAATAAGGGTAGATTTAGATTAGTTTCTTACTTTCAATAAAATAATAAAATGTTGATGTCAAAGGTTTGCAAGTCCAAGTGCACCTTATGAAGAAAAAATGTTAGGAAAAGTAGGTTTTCTAGGTAGTTCTTTGGGAGAAATTGACTTGTTGATAAAAATACTGATCATCTTTTGAAGCAGCATGATCAAAGAAGAAGCAAGTTGTCAAGGTACTAAAAAACATAAGGCACTAGTCTACATTCCAGAGATAAAAATCTGAAATTCTTGACACCTCCAAGGAGCTGCCATCCCCAAGTGGAGCCACTGTTAGCCATCAGTAAATTTGTTACAGCAAATGATGGCTAAAACAAGTCTTTAGTCTTCAAGAAACAAAATTCTTGCAAAGTTTCTGACTTTTTGAAGCCTCTTTATGTTCCTTGTCTAGAGGATCCATTCCATTGCCTCTTTTCACTTCAAAACCTTCAAAACCCTGCTGCTATAAAGAAAAAATTGTTTCCTAAAGGTCCCATTTACATCATTTCATTCCCCCCCATATCACTCATTTTTCCCCTTTTTCTTATCCTCAGTTTCCTTCTAAAAACCCCCTTTTTCCCCCTTCATTTACCCTCCATTCCCTTAAAAATCCTTTTTAAACCATAAAATCCCCTTTATTTGGTTTAAAGACACCGTTTTCATCCTACTAGAACCTCTAAAAAACCCAAAAAACACATAAAACCTTTGAAAAAAGTTGTTCCACTCCTTTAAGGCTTTAAGCACCCTTGGTGTTAGTATGAACCCTTTGTCGAAGTGTACGAAAAAGGACCACTTTAGCTACGCATAACTAATAGCCCTAACAACAAAAATGGCTGCTAATATCTTCAGATCTGTGGTTAGTTAGACATAAAAGAGCTGCAAAAAACCAGATCTATGCATGGAAAGACATTAAGCAGAAAAATAAGGGTTTGCTCCATATACCAATAGACAAGACAAGAATTATTTTTGAAAGAATTTTTATATTAATGGGGCACCTGGGAGGAAAACAAGAAGGTGTATCCAATTCTCCTCAGTGGGATGGGTTCTTGGTAGTCCTCAGCACTTCAGATCTAAGATTTATCTCTCTCGTTGATGTAGAAAACCCAATGCAAAGAAAGGAGCTCAATGGGAGCTCACACAGCAAATGATGGAAAAATGGGACCAAGTGTATACATCCAGAGTGATCTAATAGGCAACAAAAGGTGAAGAATGATGGGAAAAACCCTCCTATTTATAACAAAATATTGGGTCATTCTAGATCTTGGTGCATGGGTTAACCAAATCTAGATCCACTTTTTATGGAATATTTTATTATATTTGTTGGAGGGAAAAGGTATTTGACTTGGGTCAAATCCCTTAATTTGTCAAGAATAAAGAAATAAATGATTTATTTATCTTTTTAAGGAAACGGTTAGAAGATAATCAAATAAATAATGATTTATTTAATTATTTAAGGAAGTGGTTGGGAGATAATTAAATAAATAATGATTTATTTAATTATTTGTGGGTGATTTGGTCATATTTAACAAGGAATATTATCTAAATAAGGTTTAAATAATTATTCCTAGAAAATAATAAGATAAATAAAGGTTTATCTAATTAATTTCTTTGATTTTGGGTTAAATATGACTGGGAATAATAATTAAATTATGGTTTAATTAATTATTCCATAAGGAAAATCAAACAAATATAGGTTTGTTTAATATTTCCTTTTGGGGTTTCCTGTTTTAACATAGTGAAGGCAATTTTACTTAGGGTAAAATTGGTCTTACATGGTGTACTTGGTTCCATCTAATGATAATAGGTTAGATGACCAAAAAATGGTGTAACAGATTGCCCCCCAGCGTGCGAGTGTTAGGAGAAAATCGTATGACCGAAGTACGTTGTAAGAACTCAATCACTAGACATCAAAAGGGAAGTCAGAGAGAGAAATGTAAGGTAGACTAATGTGCTGAAGAACTAGACCCTAAGGAGACGAGACTTGCAGGTGCAACAAGTCTCTTTTTATGAGAGGGTACCTGTGCTAAAGGCGGCGGGGGAGGCATACCTATGCCCGCCGAGACAAAGTACAAAAGAATAGTGTGTCCAGTAAACAAGGGACCGAACCATAAAGTACAGCCAGCATAATCATGAGCCAGATAAAAATACAATGAGGAATCCCATATACATGTTGTGCCTGGGATAACAGCCAGGACTTGTACAATAATATCTGAGTACATGAGATACAAATACAACCCAAATGCCCCCTATAAATGGGGAAGAGCTCACAAAATTTGACTGATACATGCAAATCAAAGAGGCGCTACAAGTGGCGACGGCCAACATCATCAAATATCTGGAGCTGCATCGAAGGCTGCAAGGAGGAGGTCATCCGGGCATGTGGGGGGCTACCTGTAGGGCCACCCCCTCATGAGGGTTGAGACATCTCACACACACCCGGGAATCATCAAGAGCTGCTGCTGGATCACTGGACCATCAAGTATACGGATCTCGATCATGCTGAAAGGAGCTGGAGAAACAATCAAGTCAAAGGGAAACGAGAGATCCCCTTGCTTGATCCGAGCCACCGAACAAGAGTGGAAGCTGGAACCAAGGTACACCACCCTCTAGACCTGGCTTCTGGAAGGAATGAGCTGATGGCGACAGAAGGAGGTCCGCCGTAGGTGAGGCAAGGAGTCATCCTCAACTAAGGCATGAGAGAAAGTAGTGGAGCGACGAATAGACTGACACTAATGACGAAGGTAAAAATGGGAAGGACTGAGTAGCGAATGGACGAATTCCCTTGGTAGAGCATAAAGGGCATGAATGACATGGCAGCAACTGACACGATATCATAAGGGATAGTGGACAGTGGAACTGAAGGTCATAATGTGCAACACAAGAGAGAGACCAAGCAATGAAGGATGGAGGGCTATAGTGGGGTACAAAGGGACTCGGTATAGACTCCATGGAAGGAATGATGACTCAACTTGGATGCTCTAAACAAGGGCGACTCGATGGTGCTGCCACACAGTAAAGGCCCCAATGGGGGACCGTGGAAACATGAGTACATGATGGGAACTCATGACGAAAATCAACACGAACGAAGACAAGTAAGGAGGCAAGATGGTGCCCCAAGTACAAGTGTCGTAAGTGAGGAAATTCGATTTTAAGGAGAGGTGAAGTGACCCTTCTTGTACAAAATGTGTCCTGGTGAAGTATCCGATCACAAACAACTAACAGATACCCATTTGAGGGCTCAGTGAGAGCTTTCCAACGGTGCAGACGGTTCGTCAAACGGGGCTACGGTGTGGTCGCAGCAGTCAAAAGAAGAAACAGGGGCTCTCTTTTAATAAGGCAGTTTTCCCTCCAAAATCACTCATTTGCTATTGTTGCTGTGGTGAATGTGGAGAGGAGAGAAGGCCCTAAATCTTGCGGCGAACGTAGCGGACAAACCGACCGTTGGAATCGAGATCCGTCAGTTGCAGGTAAGAGGCCTAACCTTTCTCTTGCATTTTGATGGATTACATTTTCAGTTTAGGGCCCAGAAATCCAGAAACAGCCCCTCCTTCATCTCTACGGCCGGGTCGCACTTTTTGGGCCAAAAAGTGCGACCTGGGAAGCAGGTTTCAGGCAGAAAAGTGCGACCTGTCCCAGAAATGGGCAGAAAACTGCAACCTGGGAGATGAGGGGGTTTTGGTGCTGTTTTATGGCTGGAAGCTGGGTTTTGGTGTTTGGTTATGGTTTTCCCGATCTGTATGCTGACAAAAATGATGTGTTTGTGCAGGTATGGCAGATTTACGGGTGAACTAGAGAGAGAGAGATCTGGGGACACTACGGGCAGAGATCCAAGTGGATCAGGGTGTCCGCCGTGTATTGGCCAGATTTTGGGTTCTCAAGTTTCTGGAGAACCCTTTGATGAGAGCAGGGGAACCATTATTGGCCCGGATTATCAGTTACTGGGAGCCAGATCAGGAGGTCTTTGTAGTGCAGGGGCACAGGATCGAACTGACGGTCCAGGACTTGTATTTCCTGACTGGTCTCCCGCCACTTGGGATGGTGGGAAACACACAGCCAGTATTGCCGCGGGGGCGGCATATCATGGAGTTTGTGGAGCGCCATTGTCGACCGGGTCTCCAAGTCAAGGGGACTCAAATACCGATCGGGGATCTAGAGAGGCTAGAAACCCGTGCAGTGGCCGCAGCTGTGCTACGTATCTTGGGCAACCAGGTGCTCCATCACATCACTGGGGGGCAGATGATGATAGTGGAGAGTGTACTGGGTGGGACCTACTTTGGGTGGGCCCAAATGATGTTGGTGGCGCTAAAGCGACAGTTGTCGCTATCCAGGCGGCAGGTGAACCATGATTGCTCATATGGGACTTTATTGTGTGCCTTCTTCTTTGAGAAGATCCCGACCTTGAGGCCTCGTGTACAGCTTCCAGATGGGGACCCGAGAGAACCCAGGATGCGCTGTTGGGGACGGCCACTGTGCAGGGGAGGAGGAGGGGTGGTCGGGCGAGTGTTTCGACCTGATTTTTTTTCCCATTGGGATCAGATGCCATTGTACATAGACGACTATCCCTACAGTGGGATGAGTTATTGTGGAGACCCGGACCTGCCACTGCCGCCTGGTCGAGTCTGGGGGCCCGATGGTGAGTGACAGATTGCTATTCTTTTCTGAGCATGTTTACAGTATTTTGTGAACCGTAGTTTAGGGTACTGATTCATGTACTGTTGGTATGCAGATATAGCACCGGTAAAACCATCCGGGTATATGGGACGACCTGCAGTAGCTGGAGCTGCAGGTCCTAGTGGGTTGAGAGTAGTGCACAATGAGGATGCAGCCGCCCTCCTGGAGGACATCCGCCGTAGATGCGACACGTTGCTGACCGGAGTTTCAGAGTGCGGTTGGCAAGACTTAGACGACCAGTACGTGGAGGCGTGCATTGGTCTGCCCTTGGAATGGCGAGGTGTCATGTGGCGCATGGCGATGGCCGGTCAAGGCATACGTGATCTACGGGATGCAGGGGCAGAGCCATTGGCTCGGGATCCACTAGATAGTGATTAGGTGTGGGGCATGTGGTGCCCCCTAGTGTGTATGTAGGGGCAAGTGGTGCGCCCAGTTCTGAGTTTTTTTTTTTTTTTTTTTTGTAACATGATATGGGCATGTCATATGTATCAGAGTGGATGGACTCGAAACACATGTTTTTTGCGACACACATTATGGATATGCATCGTTTTTAATGATTATGAATGTTATTGTCTTGTATGAAATGCGTGTGATAAATGCCAATCTAGAACATGGTTTGCGATACTATCTACATAGTGATTCTGGTCTCGAGGTACATGGTTGAAAGTTATGGTTTCAAATGCACGTATCAAGAGTTTCACTCGTGAATAGCGTCTAAACAACACAAGGTTATGCACACGATAAACACCATTTAGTTGCATTACAAGAAGTAGCGAATCCAAACGAACATGCAGATGGAGGATGCTGTGGAGTACCAAAAAGGTATGCTTTTGATGATTATTTCAGTGGCTTTTTAGTAGAATTTGTAAACCTTTTTGCATCATGAATTTGGAAAATAATAAGGAATTATAACAAAACATGTGAGAATTGATATGCAAGACTTAACCGCTGATAATGGTTATTTTCTGTGCAGGAAAAGGAGAAAACGAGGAGTTGTCGTTCCAAAGGAAAGGACAAAGTCGAGATAATTGTTGTCCCTCTGAAGGAGAACCGAATGCAAACAAGGCTAAGAAGATCAAAGCGAATCGGCCCGGAAAAGGAGGAGAAGACACCAGCTCGGCGCAAAAGAAAAGAAAAGACGAAGGATTAACAGTTTGGCAAATCCCTCAGGATCTTTGATCCTGAGGGATCGCTGCTTTATTTATCTTGTTACTTGGACATCTCCGCCGTCACCTTTATATAAAGGGACAGCACTGTTAGCTTAGGGAGAACAAGGATATAGACTTTTTACGTAATTTTCTGTTAAACATCAGCTCTGATTATTGAGTTTCGTTGAGAACTGGTTCATTGTACTTTTGTCCGATGCATTAATATAAGCTTGGTGATTCTCTCATTTCTGCGTCTGGATTAACTTAAGGCGGTGTATCCTTGGAGGCTAAGGGCCCGGCCCCGGAGGACACTTGCTTCTGTATCACTACGATTTGATTTCTACGTGGTTTGTTTATCGTTGTTATTTGGTAATCTGATATGCTTTATAAGTTGCTATTACATGCTCTGTTAATATTCAATCATTAAGGTGTACAGATAGAATTGTGTATTGACTCTGCATTATGTTATTGATCCTTTCAGAGTTAATTGCATGTTATTAATCTTAACCGAATATTCTTATTGTTCTGTTACAGAGCTTTTATACTGAACATTCGTGTCATAGATTCATTTGAAGTAGTGTTCTTCATAATTGTTGGATTCAGAAATAATGTTGTTCTATTTGGAAGCACAGTCGTATCCCTGTTGATTAAGATTGATCAGATTATTATTTCAGCGTGTTGTGTGCGTATATGATTTACTAGCGCTGTTCATAATTTGTCAATAGTTAATGATGTTCCATTAGTGTGTTTTGCGTGATTTGCCTTAAGAGTGAAAGATTGTTATTTGATTGCAAAGAGTGCATTTGGGTTAATAGATTAAGTTTGGTTACGACTCGCGAGACTTAGTTGTTTGATTGCTGTTCCATTTTAGAATTCCTGTTCCATTCCAGATTTGTTGTTCAATTCTTTATTTGCTGTTCCATTTACTCGCATTTGTTGTTTTGGTGTGAGAGACGATCTAAGGCTGTAGTGAGCTTTGGCATTCACTGTCTAGCTCCCAGACCCGTGGTCTATGCTCTAATTTCCTTTTCATCAGTTTCCAAAGGGATGGGTTATCGCTGCCGAACCCTTGACTGATAAGCTGCTAAGTTTTATGAATGTGTGATTTATTCTTTTGAAGTAATTTAGTTATAAACAAGCATCCGTTTACTCTTGTATTTCTTAAACACTGTACTACTAGCATTACTCTGACAAGTGATAGCCTCAGACTGAGACACTCTTTGTAATAACAAAACGCTCCCGGATTGACATATTAATGTGAGGTAATTAGAGGTGAAAGAGACCCTTTTTATAGCTCTACATTTTGGCGCCGTTGCCGGGGAAAGAGTGTAGCCATTTGTCTTTTTTCAGAGTAGTGTATGAGCCTGCTAGGGAGGAGTTGGATCTTAAAAACGGAAGGTAAGAACCTACGTGCGGAGCATGTAAAAACCCTGCTCCACTGTCCGCTTTCCTAACAGATTTGTTTTTTCTTTGTTTGAATAGAATTTGGTAGTTCATTTGAGTGCATGACTAAGCAGAAAAGACCAGAAAAAAATATCAAACCCCCATCCAAGCCTGAAAAAGCTAAGGGGCCGGTGACCCTTGGTCGAACGACCTTCATAGACGAAATCTATAAGAAAACAGAATCTCAGCCATCAGTAGGCCCCAGGAAAAACATTTCTAAACAGCCTACTAGCTCCCTTCAGGCCATAGGATCACCATCTATAGCCTTTGCTGAGGTGCATAGTCAAACTGAAGAGCAGGACTTTCAAGAAATCAAAAATTCTACTCCAGAACTATTGCAGGAAGGGAATTCCAGCAACTTTTTTGAAGGAGAAGGAGAAACAGGGGAAACCAAGGAACCAAAATCTCCTATTGGAACAAATCATCTCTTAGATAGCCCAGATAAGGGGAGTGCTGCGAAAATCATTGTTGAAGGAATACAATCTCCTCAGATATCAGGTATTCTCATTATTCCAGATAAGGGAAGCGCTGTTAAAACTATCCCTGTCAAAACCATTCCCTCTCAACCTGGGAATACTCTCCTAGATATCCCAGAAGGTTATTGGCATATATTCAATCCCATGGCTCAGAACCAGCCAAATGCTCAAACCTCTACATTACAATATCCTATAGTGGATTCTGCAGCAAATGCACCCATGAAAGCTATCCCTCTTCAGCATATCCCTACATTTCATGGTCTCACATCAGAAGATCTGGATGCATTTTTATTCGAATTCGATGTGTTATGCAAGGGGTATGATTACACCACCGATCCCCAGAAATTGAAATTATTTCCCTCTACATTAAAAGGGGCTGCTTTAAGATGGTTTATGGGATTAGGTGGCGGGGTTATCAACAATTGGGATCAAATGAAAGAATCCTTAAAAAAATATCAGGATTATTGTAGGTCTAGAGAATTAAAAGACGAAATATTCCAAATGACAGCCAGACCGAATGAAACATTGGAGGAGTATGTGGAACGTTTTTAGTACAATCTACAAAGATCTCCTTATGCATCGCTACCTTTACCTGATAATGTGTTAAAAACTGCATTAATAAGGGGCATGAAGGAACAATGGATTGAAACATTAAACATCATGGGAAAAGGGGATATTTATCAAGAAAATTTTGCTGACATCATTGATTTATGTATCAGGAGTTCGAGAGGCAGCACAAGAATAAAACCGACAGAATATGATCGGTTTGCAAGAGATAACAAAGTATTAACGAAAGGAGTAACACGTGCAGAAATTGGAAATTTATTATAAAATTTTAAAACTGATATTCTGGGGACACTAACTACACAAATTGATATTGTGCAGGCTAAACAGAAGCAGATGGAGGCAGAACAGAATTTGGCGATCTTCTGCCCCCGATGCAGAAAAAAACATAGCCACAAGGAATGTCCATTGGATAAAGTCCAAACGTGCGCCATCTGTACAAAAGATCACCTTACGGAGAGTTTCCCCTCACTTCCTAGATTAAAAGCGGTATATAAGGAAGCAGAAGAAGAACCAGAATCGGTGAACTCGATCAACTAGCGTCGCCAGTGGCAGCCGAGACAATCTGGTATGTTTCCGGACTCAACCTCTTTTTTTCAACCCCCACAGTAATGCTCAACAATATGGTATGTGGAAAAATCAATCTCAACCCCCATTTTCAAACTGGTCACCACAATCGTTTCCTTCTTCAAATCCATGGCTGAATCAAACAAGCCAATCTGGTTGGCCGAATTTCCCTTACACTCCACCATATTACAGGCTATCCTGTTATCTTGTATACAGACCATTCTGCCATAAAATATTTAGCAAATAAGCCT
>CM076570.1:1617691695-1617929592 GCA_034641835.2 Pinus albicaulis | reverse complement strand
TGTGGTCGCAGCTGGCGAAAGAAGAAACAGGGGTTCTCTTTTAATAAGGCAGTTTTCCCTCCAAAATCACTCATTTTCTATTGTTGCTGTGGTGAATGTAGAGAGGAGAGAAGGCCCTAAATCTTGCGGTGAACATAGTGGACAAACCGACCGTTGGAATCGCGATCTGTCAGTTGTAGGTAAGAGGTCTAACCTTTCTCTTGCATTTTGATGGATTACATTTTCAGTTTAGGGCCCAGAAATCCAGAAACAGCCCCTCCTTCATCTCTACGGCTTCTGCCCGCACTTTTGGCCAGGGTGGACCGGGAAGCAAAGCCAGCAGAAAAGTGCGACTCCGTCCCAGAATGGCAGAAACTCAGAAATGGAGATAGAGGGTTTTGTGCTGCTTTATGGCCGGCTGGCTTGTAAGCTGGATATGGTTTTCCGATCCGTGTTTCTCACAAAAATGATGTGTTTGTGCAGTATGGCAAATTTACTGTGAACTAGAGAGAGAGAGAGATCTGGGAGACATGCAGATCCAAGTGGATTTGTGTCCGCCGTGGTATTGTGATTGCCCTTGCTGGAGAACCCTTTGATGAGAGCAGGGAACCATTATTCCATTACTGCCATCGGGGATCCAGACGGGGGAGGTCTTTGTATGGGGCACAAAGACTGAACCATGTCCAGGACTTGTATTTCCTGACTGGTCTCCCGCCACTTGGGATGGTGGGAAACACACAGCCAGTATTGCCGCGGGGGCGGCATATCATGGAGTTTGTGGAGCGCCATTGTCGACCGGGTCTCCAAGTCAAGGGGACTCAAATACCGATCGGGGATCTAGAGAGGCTAGAAACCCGTGCAGTGGCCGCAGCTGTGCTACGTATCTTGGGCAACCAGGTGCTCCATCACATCACTGGGGGGCAGATGATGATAGTGGAGAGTGTACTGGGTGGGACCTACTTTGGGTGGGCCCAAATGATGTTGGTGGCGCTAAAGCGACAGTTGTCGCTATCCAGGCGGCAGGTGAACCATGATTGCTCATATGGGACTTTATTGTGTGCCTTCTTCTTTGAGAAGATCCCGACCTTGAGGCCTCGTGTACAGCTTCCAGATGGGGACCCGAGAGAACCCAGGATGCGCTGTTGGGGACGGCCACTGTGCAGGGGAGGAGGAGGGGTGGTCGGGCGAGTGTTTCGACCTGATTTTTTTTCCCATTGGGATCAGATGCCATTGTACATAGACGACTATCCCTACAGTGGGATGAGTTATTGTGGAGACCCGGACCTGCCACTGCCGCCTGGTCGAGTCTGGGGGCCCGATGGTGAGTGACAGATTGCTATTCTTTTCTGAGCATGTTTACAGTATTTTGTGAACCGTAGTTTAGGGTACTGATTCATGTACTGTTGGTATGCAGATATAGCACCGGTAAAACCATCCGGGTATATGGGACGACCTGCAGTAGCTGGAGCTGCAGGTCCTAGTGGGTTGAGAGTAGTGCACAATGAGGATGCAGCCGCCCTCCTGGAGGACATCCGCCGTAGATGCGACACGTTGCTGACCGGAGTTTCAGAGTGCGGTTGGCAAGACTTAGACGACCAGTACGTGGAGGCGTGCATTGGTCTGCCCTTGGAATGGCGAGGTGTCATGTGGCGCATGGCGATGGCCGGTCAAGGCATACGTGATCTACGGGATGCAGGGGCAGAGCCATTGGCTCGGGATCCACTAGATAGTGATTAGGTGTGGGGCATGTGGTGCCCCCTAGTGTGTATGTAGGGGCAAGTGGTGCGCCCAGTTCTGAGTTTTTTTTTTTTTTTTTTTTGTAACATGATATGGGCATGTCATATGTATCAGAGTGGATGGACTCGAAACACATGTTTTTTGCGACACACATTATGGATATGCATCGTTTTTAATGATTATGAATGTTATTGTCTTGTATGAAATGCGTGTGATAAATGCCAATCTAGAACATGGTTTGCGATACTATCTACATAGTGATTCTGGTCTCGAGGTACATGGTTGAAAGTGATGGTTTCAAATGCACGTATCAAGAGTTTCACCCGTAAATAGCGTCTAAACAGCACAGGGTTATGCACACGATAAACACCATTTAGTTGCATTACAAGAAGTAGGGAATCCAAACGAACGTGCAGATGGAGGATGCGATGAAAGAGGGCATTGGCTAAGAGACCACGCACTGCATCATATTCGGCCTGATTGTTGGTGGCAGAACCAATGCAGACCCCGTTAGAGAGAACAAGGGCATGCAAGGGGGTGAAGATGGCCCAACCTGCCGAGGCTAGATTCCGGGAGTAACGACTTGCACGATCGGCGTAACCGATAAAGGGTGTGGACGGGGGGTCCTGCGGAATGGTGTTACCAGACAACAAATGAGGGGAGGAGAGGCAATGATGGCAGCGTGATGACTGTGACTCATATACAAATTGGAGGGTGGTATATGAGGGCTATCGGAAGTATGGAGAGGACTCGGGCTGCGGAGGTCGACAGAGACACGGGTGGAGTGATCTCGTGTATGGGTAGGAAAGGGGTGGGCAGGTGACACAACAGGGGAGGATGCAGGAGGACTAGGCTCCGAGTGTCACGCAGAGGAGGATAGGTAAAGAATGGTTACAGTAGACTCCGTCATCTGAACATCAGGGGGAGGAATGTCGATGGGAGCGGGGCGATCCTCAGGCTGGCCTGAAGCATACTGCGCGAGGATGGGAGAGGCGGATTGATTTTGTTCAACCTCATACTCGCGGATCACCTCTAAAGAGGCACGGTAATGCGTCAGGTGAGGACAATGGTGGGAGTAATGGCCATGAATGTCGCATAAAGCACAGTGTTTGTTGGTGCGGAGAGTCTTGGGGTTCTTTAAGCTGCTACAAAGAAGGAATGGAGGCTTCAGGGACCGTAGACTCGGGGAACGCGACTTTAACCATGGGTTGAATACGAGGCAATTCAAGACAAGCATGGGTGGCGTGACCGACGACATCACACAAGGCACAAGGATTTGCGGGCGGAGGAGGGGTCGAGTCAGTCGGGGTGGCCTTGTCTTTGGGTGCCCCCTTGCGAGCTTTGCCTTTCTTCCCGGAGCTGGGCCACGACGTAGAGAAGGGTCCTTGTGAGGTGCCTCGGGGGCACAAGGCACCTGAGAAGTAGGGGGACCCCAAGGAACCTGTCAAAGCCATGTAAGGTTTGGGGCACCAGAGGGGTGGTCAGACTGGTTGCACACCTGTAATGCCCAAGGTCAAGTTAGAGAGAGGGTGGGCCGCAAAGAAAGGAATGTTACTTCGGGAGGGGGAGCTAGGAAAGGGATCTGCCCAGCAGGGTAATGACCAGGAGGGATGGCTTCGAGATGGTTGAGGCCAGAAGCAACCGATCCAGGAGGATAAAGGGGTTCAGGGATACCAGCTGTAGGGGGAGGGCCAGAAGGAGGAGGTCTGGCTGGCTGAGATGAATGGCTAGGAGCAGGTTGCGAAGGGCAAGGGGGAGGTTGCTGACTAGCCGAGGCAGGCCGCTTGCGGGCAGCCTGGGACGATTGCATAATGCAAACATTCGATAAGCTGGGATCGGTGATGGGAGGAGGAGGAAGATGAGGAAAAGTTTCAAGCAGGGAGGAATCTTTGTAGACGCCGGGGGAGACACTGGTCAAAGAATCGACGGTTTGCTTATTGGCTACAGAAGAGATGGTCGTCTTAGGGGAGGTCTGAGACGGCGGCTCATGGTAAGACAGCTGGTCAATGGTGACTATCTTGCCATTGTGCGAGAAAGATATCTTGCGGAAAACCGCGGATGGGACAGCAGACATGGCATAGGTGTAGCTTCACCCCAATAGAATGTTGTAGTCTAGAGGGGCATCAATGACTTCGACGTCAATGCAAACGGTCTTACCGGCGAGGGTGATAGGACAATTGCAGAAAAGGCCAATGGGATGGGAGGCGTGGTCGTCCCACGCTCGAAGGGTGATCGTGGAAGGGGCCAGCTCAGGAGATCCAAGTTGCTTCCAAACCGAGGTGGACATCACACAAGTGGATGCCCCCTCATCAATTATGCATCGGGAAACGTTGGCGTTCCATATTTTGACTGGGATTTGGAAGGCGACGGAAGGAGGGAGAGGGGGATGGTCCGATTGAGTGGCGTCGAAAACAATCATTTTGTCATCAGCAGGATCTACAACGCCCATGGCAGATATTAGAGCCTTCTTTTGGGAAGGGCACGACTGGAGGAGTTCCAGTGTGGAAATGGCAGCAGGGGATTGCGCCAAATCATCTACTATACTATACGAATGAGCAGCGCGAACAGAAGCAACGTTTCGACGTAGGGGTCCCTTAGGAATCTTGGTATGAACCTCAACTTTGGGTTGAGGGATATGTAAGGGGCCACTGGATGTCAAAAGAGGCTCTGTAGAACCTGAAGAGGGAGGCTCAGGGGTAGACTGAGCAGGAGGCTTGGAGTACTGGCGAGACCGAGTTTGAAGGTGAAGGTCGACGGGGAGTCGGGGAAGGATCGGAGATGCATCATAATAATGCGGTAGTCGGAGGAACCGAAGAGAAGGTGGAGTGGCGAGCACAAAATTTGTCGGGCGGTTAGATCACGAACCCTTCTTTGAGGAAGGGATATTCGGTAAATACAGTGGTTGAGTAGTGGCCACATTAGGAGGAGCATGAGAAGAGGCATGTTAATCGCTGTGTGGCAGGACTCCCACATCTGCCGCATGTTTGGGGTAAGAGGGGAAAATCGTGGGTGTCTTGACCAGTAAACACTACAACGAAACCAGGCTTATTATTGCAAAGCGGCACATCCGTGACTTGGGCTGAGTGCCCTGTTGCTGGTTGGCAGTGTTAGGGTCCACACCAGAATTGGGTCCACGGGTACCAGGGGCAGATTGGTTTTGATTTCCTCTCCGCCTTCTTTGAGAAGAAGGGGGATTAGTCGTGCCCTGCTATGCAAATACTTGCCCTGGAGGGGGCTGTAAGTGCTGTTGCGGGTGTGGAGGAGGCAAGGGAGATGGAAGCGCATATGCTGGAGGAGCTGGCGCACTAGGCTGCGGATAAAGGTAAGGGTTAGGTTGGGCAACATTGAGGTAAGCAGGAGGTTGGGAAAAAGGAGGAGGAGGCATGCCGTATCCTAGATACATGCTGGAGGGAGGGGGAAGAGTGCTAGAGGTGTTGGCCCCTCCCTGAGGGAGACCATATCCCACAGGAGGTTGAGCATACGGATGGGAAAGGGCTCCAACGATACCTTCGGTGGAATGAGATGCCCCCGAGGTGTTAGCGCCACTGGGCCTGGGGAGGTCAGGAAGAACGGTATAAACATAACTAGATTGAGCGTAGATCAGGTCATATTTCAAGGCTATTTGAAGGGCGGCTTCTTCAGTTTGAGGAAAGTGAGAGGCGACATCTTTGCCGATTGGAGCGGGAAGGGTGCGAAGGAACCGGTCCATGTAAACCCGATCTTCGAAGGGAGGGGCTCGACATAAGCTCCGTCTTCTTCGCCATTCCTGAACATGGGTGGAAAGGCGTGTTGAAGAGGATTGCTTGAAGGAAGTCAAGAGCTCCGTGCCAGTATCGTATCGGAGAGGGAGCTGGAAATATGACAAAAAGTCTTGGGCAAGAGTCTCAAAGGTGATATGGGTAGAGGTGGCTTGTTCGACCGCCACCATTGAAGCCCGCGGTAGCGTGCGTTGGGCGTGACAGATGGAGTCATCGGTAATGGAATTGGAGGAACACCACTTGTGGAAAGATCGGACATGATTGGTTGGATCTTCGCCATTAAGGCCCTCAAACTTAGGGATGTCGGAGGGGAGCTTGGTTGGCATAGTGGGCCAATTAGCATTTTGGTGAATGGGGTCATTAATCAACTGATGGAAATCGGGGAGGCTGAGGCCTGCAATGTACGGCAGCACAGGGGTGGCCGGGGTAGTTCCTATGGCAGTTCTGCTAGTAGTAGGGCTGGCATTGGGGCCAGGAGAACCGCTAGCATTAGGCCCTGGACCAGACATAGTGAAGGTGACCGGGGGAGAACCAGGAGGAGAAGGAGGACCCGATGAATCAGGAGAGGAGTCGGAGTGTGGACTCGAAGGTGGACTGGCTCGACGACGGCGGTGCGGAGCAGGTCGATCAACCGGAAACTGAGGGTGAAGGCCAAGAAGTCTCCGGGAAAGGTTCCTTGGGGGCGCAATGATGACAAGAAGAAGGAAACCGACAAGGGCAGAAAGGGATAGAATCAAGTAATGTCAAGGGCAGATGAGGTGCAGTGACAATTGATTTTAGAGTCTTTTCTAGGCGGTGTTAACCAGGCGCTTCTTCACTTACGGTCAGTGTGTGGTGTGCGTTAATTTTAATTTTTAAACCCTTTTCATTTTGAGAGCAAGAAAAAGTGTGCTGCGTAACTGAAAAGAAATCTGCAGAGAAAAATATAGATTGCTGAAATAACAGAACATTTAACAGCTAATTATGCATCGATCTAACCCAAGAAGGCGGGTCTCTCAAAACTACTCTAAAAGAGGGCAAAAATCTATTCAAAACACACATAAAAAGAGGCCAATAGATCTAGGGTCAAAAGGGACAGGGATCTAGAGGATAAAACTGTTGGAAAGAGGTGCAGATCACAGCCAAGAGACAGAGTCAAGGCGGCTGGAAAAAGGGAGGTAATCAGCAAAAAGCAGAGGGGGCAAGGAGGAGGCCCTAAAAAGAGGACCAAACAAAATGACAAGAGGTGATTTGAAAGGAAGAAAGGCTGATTACAATGGATCTGAAAGGGAGGTAACAGATCTGGAAAAAGGGAGGCTGAAGCTCTGAAAAACAGACGGCTGAAACAGCTAAAACTCTTCCACAAAAAGTGGAGGGTACTAAATCCCTAGGGGGCTAGTTTCCCACTTAGATGAGTAAAAAAATATCATAACTTGGTCAAGGCGGGCTGAGACAGAGGCTGGAAGACCCTGACAGAAGCTGCAGCAAAACCTAAAAAAATTGCAGAAAAATCACGGAAAAACTGGCAGGTCGCAGATTCTGACCTGTTTTCAGTGCAGGTCGCAAAAAAGGGGTAGGAAAGTGCGACCTAGAGGACCAGGTCGCAGTTTATGGGCCAAAAAGTGCGACCCCCCGTTCCGGTTGTCTTGGCAACAGATTTTCAGAAAAGTTGTCGTCTCAGTTGCGGCTGGTGTCGCTTACCTACGCAATAGGGCCAGAAACACACGGAAGTTAGAAATGTTGATGTTTTAGGGTTTTATGTGAGAAAAACAACATAAAAATAGGAAAAATAAACAGCTTAAAAGAAACCCTAGGGTCTGAAGTAGCTGGATATGCAGGAATATGAAAAATGACAGCAGTCGTAATTTAAAACCCGTGTGGAGTCGCCATTTGTTAGTATGAATCCTTTGTCGAAGTGTACGAAAAAGGACCACTTTAGCTACGCATAACTAATAGCCCTAACAAAAAAAGTGGCTGCCAATATCTTCAGATCTACGGTTAGTTAGACATAAAAGAGTTGCAAAAACCAGATCTATGCATGGAAAGACATTAAGCAGAAAAAATAAGGGTTTGCTCCATATACCAATAGACAAGACAAGAACGATTTTTGAAAGAATTTTTATATTAATGGGGCACCTGGGAGGAAAACAAGAAGGCGTATCCAATTCTCCTCAGTGGGATGGGTTCTTGGTAGTCCTCAGCACTTCAGATCTAAGATTTATCTCTCTCGTTGATGTAGAAAACCCAATGCAAAGAAAGGAGCTCAATGGGAGCTCACACAGCAAATGATGGAAAAATGGGACCAAGTGTATACATCTAGAGTGATCTAATAGGCAATAAAAGGTGAAGAATGATGGGAAAAACCCTCCTATTTATAACAAAATATTGGGTCATTCTAGATCTTGGTGCATGGGTTAACCAAATCTAGATCCACTTTTTATGGAATATTTTATTATATTTGTTGGAGGGAAAAGGTATTTGACTTGGGTCAAATCCCTTAATTTGTCAAGAATAAATAAATAAATGATTTATTTATCTTTTTAAGGAAGTGGTTAGAAGATAATCAAATAAATAATGATTTATTTAATTATTTAAAGAGGTGGTTGAAAGATAATTAAATAAATAGTGATTTATTTAATTATTTGTGGGTGATTTGGTCATATTTAACAAGGAATATCATCTAAATAAGGTTTAAATACTTATTCCTAGAAAATAATAAGATAAATAAAGGTTTATCTAATTAATTTCTTTGATTTTGGGTTAAACATGACTGGGAATAATAATTAAATTATGGTCTAATTAATTATTCCATGAGGAAAATCAAACAAATATAGGTTTGTTTAATATTTCCTTTTGGGGTTTCCTTGTTTTAACATAGTGAAGGCAATTTTACTTAGGGTAAAATTGGTCTTACATGGTGTACTTGGGTCCATCTAATGATAATAGGTTAGATGACCAAAAAATGGTGTAACACTTGGCTTAAGCTCCCGCCCCTTTGCCGCCATAAAACTGCGCTATGCGACTGAGTGCTGAAGTCCATCGGTGATCACACTTCGGCAGTTTCAAAATTTTCATTCCCATTTCCTTTTTCCCCCCGCCAATGCGATCCACCGATATTCTCTCGCAGATGCGATCCCTCGATGTGCTCCAGCCAATGCGATCCCATCACATCGGCCATTGCCACCGGTGATCCCAGTTTTTTAGTTCTCGAACCCTGTCTCTGCCAATATGTGATCCCCCGACGTGATCTGCACAGTTGATCGAGTTTGATCCGACGACCAGCGCTTAACACTCCACGCCCATTTCTAGCCCCTTCTCTCCTTGGCTCTCGATCCCCTTATCCCTCCACGGGACCATGCCCCAACACCTACCCATTAGCCCCCATCGCATGAGCAAAACACTGCTTTCCTTCATTTCCCTTTCTTTTCTCTCCACCGATGAATAAACTACCGATAGGATTTACACCGTTGCTCTACCAATATTAAAGGTCGTCATCAATCTGCTTCATTTCCCCTTCACCCCGCTTCATTCTTTCCTTAGGAAAATCCCACCATTGATTTTATTAATCTAATGGCTACGCACTCATCCTACCTTCCCCTCTTCCTTCCAGCCCCGGTTTTCCTGGCTCCTGGTCCCTTTTTCTCCACAGAACCACACCTTCCCTTTCTTTCTAGCCCCATTCCCTTATCTTTTATTTTACCCCCCGACGGCAGATCTCCACCGTCGATATGGGAGATCTGACAGCTATTAAGCCTTATCCCTTTACTTTTATTTTCTCATTTACTCCCTTGCCTTACCACTCTATGAAATGATCCTGGCCGTAGATCTCATTCATCTAATGGCTCTCCATTCCCCTTTCATCCTCTGGACTACCCCTTATCCTTTCACCCTCGCGATCAATCTACACCATAGATCTTATTGATCTAACAGTTCCCATTTAACCCGACATCCAATCCATAGCATATAACATCCTGCTACCAAACAAAAGCGCTGACATCATACTCTGGTCCCACCATTTATTCCATCGCACAACTTCCAATCCTCGCGCTCATTCCTAACCGTAGATCTTTGGCTCGAAGATCTAATGGTCCCAAATCAGTTTCACGCTCGTTTCCCCAATAAAGTTGATCACACAATTTCAACGTGAAATAGGCAGTTTTCGCCTAAATACATGTCAACCAGAGAACCATATCGCTTTCATTCAGCCCCAAACTTCTCACCACTAATTTCTTGGGTGAAAACCGCCGATTCTTTTCCTGAAACTGCCAATCCATATTTCGCGCCCGAATTCACATTTGAACCCTGTTTTCACGGATTTCTCCATGAAATATCCTCTCACATGCATTTCCTCTCCTCATTGCTCCTCCCGCCTCTGTCGAGCCTCTAAAACAGTTTATCCAATACTCGCAGGTTTTTATAATAGTTTTGTGGCTTGTTGCAAGTTTCATGGCGGTAGTTATAAAAAATCATCCCAAAGTCAAAGTTACATTAATATGGACTTGAATGACGACCCAAAAAGGCCCAAAAGCGAAGAAAAGGGACAAAAAGGGTTGAATTTCAAAGTTTAATAAGTGTTTCATGGACACCGGTAACACAGTAAACCCTTCAAGCTGCCACCTGTACATCATAAACTCAGAACATTAGCAAAAGAGGATAAAGTGCATCAGAGGATTAAAGAAAAATATGAAGATCAAAAGACTTAATCTGAAGATAAAGGAATAAAACACAGTTTGAAGACAAAATTAGTTTAAAAAGATAAAAACAGGCAGTAAAGGACAAAAAGCCCAAAAGATGATAATGAAGGCCTTAAAGCTAAATCTATGGCCTAATTGAAGTTCAAAGCGCCAAATCAGCACAAATCAATGAAGAAAGCCTCCGAATGCCACATTAGTGAGGCAATTAAAGCCAAAATTGCTACCTGCCAGACTTATTTTCTCAAAAGAATACACAGCTAATGCACAGTCAGAGATATTTTTCCAAAGATAGCTCATAAGTAGTTGCCAGCCTACCAAAAGCCTCCAAAGTAAACAAAAGTGATTGAAGTTGACGAAACTTAATGTAAAAAATCAATTAATAGAGTTAAAACATCTGATATCTTCTCCCTTAAGACTTCCAGAGGCCGAGAAGCAATTACTCTGTATTAATTGAACAACTAACTCTTCCTTTCACTCCACCTCCTCAATTCACCTATAAATATCATAATAGGAGCTCATTGTAAATGTTGGTTGAATACTTATCAAGTGTAAATAGCTATTGAGGCTGCTGAAGCTCTATTTTGTAATTGAAGAAAAATAGGCTGAGAAGAGAGTTTTGAAGCTGTAAAAGACCCACTGGACTTGAAGATTGTAACTGGTTTGAACATCAAATATAAAAGCTTGATTTATGGGATCCTGGTTTATGTCAATGGTGATTTTTTTCTTACTGTAATTGTTATTTTTCTCATGTTTTCCATACTGTCCATTTTCTCTGATAAATAACAGCAAATATAGATTAGGATTTACTGTGAAGTACCCTATTTCTCATTGATAATATTTATCTCAATTTTTTCTTCTAATTGTTGTTTTGAGGATAATTCAATAGAGTATAACCAGTGAAGTGTTGGTAAGCCCATGTTTCCTGAGTACAACTTGAGATATTGTCTTTGAAACTTCTTGAAAATTATGCTAAGTAAAGTTGAACTAGGGAACTCTATGGTTAGACCTATCCTCTAGTTTATCTCCAACTGTTGCTTTGAAAGGATCCCTGAGAGTATGCCAAAAGTAGGATAGGTTCAAAGTCCTTACTTGATCTTAGGCTGCCCTATGTTTTCTTATATTTTTTCTACTTTTTGAAGGTAATCTGTTAGGTTGCTGGATTGTTGCCTGAAAAGTGTGCTTTAGTAAAAAATTTCCCTGAGAAGTCTATGGTTTGCCCTGTCCTTTGGCTGGCTTCAAATAGTTACTTTGAAAGACTTTTCTTGTTTAGTGAGTTTAATAGATTTTTAAATGATTATTAGCTTTTCTTCTTTCACAACACTTTTAATGTTTCATACCATAACTCAATATTAGAGAGATCTTTTGATATAGATGACTTGCCCCATAGACCATTCTTGAAACTTGTTGTCCCATTAAACCCTTTTGTGACTCCATAGCCCAATGGATTGACACTGTATCTTACCTATCCTATCAACTGAACCATTATTTCAACCTTATCACACCTTTACCCCTCAAAATAATTCCTTCATTTTGATGATATCCATTCCAACCAAAACAAACAAAAACCTGTGTACTTCATAACTAGCCTTATATCATATCATAAGTCTTAAAGAAATATCTTTGAAAACACTCATATAGAGAGATCCCTCTTTAAATCTAGGAGGGCTAGATCCTATGATTCCAAAGTGGATTTTATGTAGGATCTGCAGCGTTTGTTCTTGCCAATCTTACAAATTACAGAGACCCTAACATGACCCAGAGCTGGAGCTAAAGAGGACTCGATCTTTCTCCACCCAGCAATCCTAGTCCACCACAGCTAAAAGAGAGGGAGACTGCACCAGAGGCAGAGCTTGGAAGGAAAAATCCTTGCATCGGGACCTAGAACCACTGTCTAGGGGCCCTTTGGCAAGTGGGTAAAATTTCTTCTCCATATCAAACGTTTAATAAGAAGAGGCCTAGAGCCGTCGTTTTCATTATTATCATTTGACTCTCTTTATAGATTCTATATATTTGTGTTTTAGTTTTAGTTTAATCTGAGCATACTTTTGCATACTTTTTCCACTAAATTGTATGCTTTTGAGCTCCACCAGTTTCTGCCTGTTACCAATAGTTTACAGAGTAGACCACACTCTTTAAACTAGTGCGATTTCGTACACCCGTGTGACAAATCCACCACAACAATTACGAATTAGTATTTTGTAACTATAATTTAGATAGCTATGAAGACAACCTCCCTCTTTACCCCAAGTCTAAAACTTTCAAACACCTATGGCGAATGAAGGAGACGAATGGACCCATGATAGTCTGAGATGATGCTGAAAGGACAGAAGATGCTGAAATCCTCCTGAGACCAAGAGAATGATGCTTTTAAATGAAACAATGGACAAAAACAATCTAATCGAGAAGAGACATTGTATCTCTCTCAATTCCCGTAATGTACAATTTTTTTGTTTTAATTTCAAGGTTGATTGTGTTTAGAACTATCCATAACAAAATTTAGTATTTTGAGATGATAGAAATA
Organism: Pinus albicaulis; assembly: GCA_034641835.2. Taxonomy (NCBI): domain Eukaryota; kingdom Viridiplantae; phylum Streptophyta; class Pinopsida; order Pinales; family Pinaceae; genus Pinus; species Pinus albicaulis. Next base: position 1,617,916,924 of record CM076570.1, on the reverse strand, counting down.
TTTTAGAATCTAATTGGAAATATATTCTCTTTATCGTATTCTAAAAATATCTTGAAATCTAACTTAACATGTACTAATGTGATTAAGACAACCAGTCTAAAAAGCCCTACCTTTTGCATTGTTAAGGATTTCTCTGATGTCATTCTTGTAATGTCAAGTTGTAGCTAGTGTTACTCCATATAATGATTTTCTTCGATGGAAGGGGCTTTCTATGTTGGAAAATTAATCAAAACCACCGTGTTTAATTTTCTAATAGTAGCCATACCTTAGTGAATGTTTTGTAGGTTGCATATTGAGTTTGAATAGAAGGAAAAGTTCAGATCAGGTTACATTTAACCCATTCCACAACAGAGTAAAGTAATTAAAAGTCAAATAGAAATTTAATGCATATTAGTAAAAGTGTATGGGCAAACATTTAATCCACAAGTGTTGTTTACTTCACACAAACTTTGTAAATTTCATAAAGTCATTTATGCCGTTACTATGTATTAAATTTTGTCTGTCATGAATTCAATCTCTTAGATATATATGTTTTGATTTTACATGTAAGTGATAACTCGAATTTAGTGTGGCAGATGTAAGTCACAAAAGAAAATCCTGGATAAAATTTTGGTGGGCACGTGAAAACAACATTTGCAGGTTTTACCATGTGTTACTCCACAACCCATGGTGAAGTTAAATTGCAGTAAGAACAGTTGGTTGTGATTTTAATCTCTGCCACTTTGTATTAGAAGGAAGGCCTTCATAATTTGATTTCCACAACTGTATGGTCAGGATTAATTGAATTCTACAACTCTGTGTAAAATTTTGTAATTGTGTTGTCTTGATTAGATTCTTTTCCACAAATCTGTGTGAACTCCGAGTGTTAAGGGAAAATAATTTCCTCTGTCTTCAAATTTTAACATGGTATCAAAGTGGGTTTAAAATCTCAGTAAAAGGAAGTGTTATTACTAAGGAGTTAAAAGGAGTTCGAAAAATTTTGTGGAGCGTATTTTCCAATAGTGAGAAAGTTTTCACACAGTGAGAAATTTTTTACATAGTGAGAAAGTTTTGTTTACAAAATCAAAATGGTAGCAATAAGAAAAAGCTTCACTAATCCACAAATGCCTTAGTTTAATGGGAAAAAATATTATTATTGGGATATTACAATGAAGGCTCTATTTTCTTCTCAAGACATTTGGGAATTGGTGGAGAATGGATTCCAAGAACCAATATATGCAATAGCATACAATGTTTTGACACAAGTAGAAAAGGATTTGTTGATGGATAACAGGAAGAAGGACTCGAAAGCCCTCTTCTACATCTTTCAAGAAGTTCATGAAAGTATCTTCCCAAGGATTGCAGCAACAAAAAAGTCCAAGAAAGCATGGGATACCCTCGAGACACCCTACCAAGGCATGGTGAAGGTGAATACATCAAAATTACAAATGTTTATAAGAGATTTTGAAACAATTTGTATGAAATAATTTGAAAATGTAGACTCATTTTTTACACATGTAATTGGGTTGGTTACCCAAATCAGCTCTCATGGTGAGACACTTGAGGAAAGAAGAATATTTGAGAAAAATCTCAGAAGTAAGCCAGCAAGATTTGATGCCATAGTTGTTGTAGTAGAATATATAAAGGATCTCTCACAATTTTTAGTGGAGGAGCTTCATGCATCATTGATTTGTCATGAACAAAGATTGAATAGAGGAACACACTCATCATTGTATTATGCATTCAAGACACAAGTTTCCTTTGGTCAAGGTAGAGGTCAAGGAAGAAAAAATTATAGAGGAAGAGGAAGAAGCAACCCTTCAAGCTCAAGTGGAAGGGGCAACAATAAAAATCCAAGTCAAGGCCGAAGCCAAAATCAAGCACAAGTTCAAAGGTATGATAAATCTCAAGGTCAATGTCATTATTGTAAGAAGTATGGTCATTATGCAAATGAATGTAAAAAGAAGCAATCTGACATAAGTATCAAACCAAGTACAAATTTCATAAAGGAAAATAAGAACCATCATAGCATGTTTTTAGCTAGTAATGTAGCACAAGAAAAACAAGGGGATGTGTGGTTCTTAGATTCAGGGTATAAGAACCACATAACTAGAAAATTAGAAATGTTTTCCAATATATATGAAAGTGTAAAATATGATAAAATTAGGGACTGATAGCAAAGTCCCTGTCATGGGAAAAGGTATAGTTGACATTCTAACAAGGAAAGGAGAGAAGAAGTTCATGTCAGATGTTTACGTTGTTCCTAGTTTGAAACATAATCTCATAAACATTCGAAAACTCATGCAAAAGGGCTACAATGTATTGTTCAAGAATGATGTATGCACAATATTGGATAAGCCTCCAAGTAGAGAGTTGATTGCAAAAGTTCATATGACAAACAATATAATGTTTTCTCTCAAGCTAAGGTCATATTTGAAGGAAGAAGGTGTTGTAGCAGTCATCAGACAATAAAAATTTCAAGAGGAAATTAAAGATGAAAATTGGTTATAGCATTTGAGATTTGGTAATCTCAACTTTGGGGGTCTGGATTTGTTGCATATAAAATACATGGTGAAGGGATTCCAACTCATAGAAAAATCGTATAGCCTATGTGAAGGATGCATCTTGGGAAAACAACATAAAGAATAATTTCCAACAAGAAAGTCAATAAGGGCAAAGGCACCTTTGGAAATTTTCCACTCAAATTTATGTGGACCAATGCAAACCCCATCAATTGGTGGCAGCCATTACATTTTTACCTTCATATATGACTACACAAGGAAGACATGGGTGTATTTCCTAAAACAGAATAGTGAAGTGTTTGAACGGTTCCACCAATACAAAGCTCTTGTTGAGAAGCAAAGTCGACACTGCATAAAAGTGTTGAGGACTGATAGAGGTGGCGAATATATCTCAAGTGACTTCCTACGTTTTTGTAAGGAGCATGGAATTCACAATCAGTTTACATCAAGGTAATTCAGGGAAAATTTCAAGGATGAAATTTTATCTTAAAGTTTAGTAACCTTGGCGAATCTTACTAGTCCCTAATATCCAAATTTTAAAATTTTTGATGATAATTTTATAAAAAAATTTAGCTTTATAATTATTTTATATTAGACAATATATAATATTGGTGATTTTTAAGGTAAAATAATTTTATCTTATAATATTTGGGCGAATTCATTTTTAGAAAAATAGAAATTAGTGAATCTTTATTTTGGAAAAAGCATCGAATATTAGACCACCTATAAATATTATCCACTAAAATTTTCCTTGCAATGTATACACCTTATAAAAATGGTGTCACGGAAAGAAAGAATAGAACCATCATGGAAATGATAAGGAGTATGTTGAAGGAAAAGAATTTTCCAAATGATTATTGAGCTGAAGTTTTCGCTTGTGCAGCGTATATTATTAATAGGTGTCCAACCAATAGTGTTATGAATATTGTTCCTGAAGAGGCATAGAGTGGAAGAAAACAATGTGTCACTCACATAAGAGTGTTTAGGTGTGTGGTGTATACACATGTCCTAGACGAGTTGAGGAGGAAGTTGGACAATAAGGGAGAGAAATGTATATTTGTTGGGTACAATGATGAATCCAAGGCATACAAGCTCTACAATCCATCAACCAAGAAGGTAATAATAAACAAAGATGTTCAATTCATAGAAGAGGAAGCATGGGATGGAAGTTTAGAGAAGAAAGTAAATGTGAAGACATGTATGTCACATGAATACAAAGAGGAATTGACTGCAACAAGTAATTCCTTAGCGGTGACTCCTCCTCCACCTACACAGGCTCAACAAAGTAGTCAACATGTGACATCACAAACAAATAATAGGACAGCATTCCGCAACCAAGCAAGTTCTTCTCCAAGCACACCACAAAGATCTGCAACTCCATCTAATTCAAGCGCAATAGCAAGCCCATCTCCTGCAAGCATAAGAGGATACAAATTTAGAAATTTAAGTGAAATATATCACCGAGATGAAGTTGATAGCAACGTTGGTCTGAATTCAGTATTTGCATTATTTTTTCATGTAGATTACCCAATACATTTTGAGGATGCAATCAAAGAAGAGGTATGGATTGCGGAAATGGATGAAGAAATAGAAGCAATAGAAAAGAATGATACATGCTAGTTAGTGGACCTTCAGCAAGGTAAATAAGTCATTCGAGTGAAGTGGGTATATAAGACCAAGAGAAACATTGAAGGCAAGATTGAAAGGCATTAAGCAAGGCTAGTTGTCAAAGGATAAAAGCAGCAGCATGGAAGAGACTATATGAAAAAATGTGCACCAGTCGCGAGGATGGAGACACTACATACAATGTTTTTGATTGTCGCACAACATAAATGGAAAGTGTATCAAATGGATGTAAAGTCAACATTATTGAATGGAGTCTTTAAAGAGGAGGTGTATGTTGTACAACCTCCTAGCTATGGGGTAGAAGGCCAAGAAGACAAGGTGTATATGTTGCGCAAAGCTCTCTATGGGCTTAAGCAAGAACCACGTGTATGGTATAGAAGGATAGATGCTTACTTGATGGACAATGGGTTTGACAAATGTGATGATGAACCTACTCTCTACATCAAAGAAAGTGACAAGAAGATTCTTATTAGTGTTTTGTATGTAAATGACATGATTTTTACAGGGACTGATGATTTCGTCATCATTGTTTTCAAAGAAGTCATGAAAAGTGATTCTAAAATGACTAACCTGGGGTTGCTAAGATGTTTTTTGGGCATAGAAGTGAAGAAAATAGAAAATGACATTTTTATCTCCCAAGCAATTTATGTAGAAGAAATTTTGGAGAGGTTTAATATGCAGAACAACAAGCCATCGCCAACTCCAACTTTCATGAGGTTGAAGTTGAACAAGGAAGATTGCAACAAAAATGTCAATCTTAAATTATACAAAATTATGGTGGGCAGCCTAATGTATTTGACTGCCACTAGGCATGACATAATGTATGCAGTGAGTTTGTTGTCGAGGTTCACGGAGACACCGAAGGAGACACATTGGCAAGCAGCCAAAATAATTTTAAATTTTTTCAATGGGACAAAGGAGTATGGAATTGTTTTCTCCACAACAAATGATTTTAGGCTAATTGGTTTCACTCATAGTGATTGGGCAGGAAGCATTGATGACAGAAAGAGCATGGAAGGAAATATTTTTCATTTGGATTTGGGAGACATTTCTCAAGCTTCCAAGAAGCAGCTGATAGTGTCATTGTTAATAGAAGAATATGAATATGTAGCCACAACAACAACAACGTGTGAAGGATTTTGGCTGATAAGGGTGTTGCAAGATTTATGTCATGGACAAGATGGAGTGACCACCATTTTCTATGATAACATCAATTGCACTATAAAATAATTTTGTTTTTCACAAGAGGACAAAGAACATTGATGTTAAATATCATCTCATAAGAGAATTAGTTAACAATGGTGAGATTGTGTTACAACATTGCAGGTCAAAAGAAAAATTTGTAGGCATCTTCACAAAGCCATTGGCACGTGAAAATTTTGTTTATCTTAGATATTTTTTGGGAATGGTCAATGGCAACAGTTGCAATTAAGGGGGAGTGTTGGAAAATTAATCACAACCACCACGTTTAATTTTCTGACAGCAACCATACCTTAGTGAATGCTTTGTAGGTTGTGGATTGAGTTTGCATAGAAGGAAAAGTTTAGAGAAGAGTACATTTAAACCATTCTACAACATAGTAAATTAATTAAAAGTCAAATAGAAATTTAATGAATGTTAGTAAAATTGTATGGGAAAACATTTAATCTGCAAGTGTTGTTTAGTTTAGCAAAATCTGTAAATATCATAAAGTCATTTATGCTCATACTATGTATTAAATTTTGTCTGGCATGAATTAAATATCTTAGATATATATGTTTTGATTTTAGGCACGTGAAAAAAACATTTACAGGTTTTATTGTGTGTTACTCCGCAACCCATGATGAATTATAATCTAAAGTTTGTTTAGTTGTGATTTGGTTGTAAAAATTGCATGTATGAGTTTTACCACAACAACTATGTTTTACTATGTTTCACCTTGAGCATAATTATTTTCTTTATTTTCTCCTCTATAGTTTCGAGTTTTACCACAACAACTCTGTTTTATTCTATTTCACCTTCATTATAATTATTTTCTTTATTTTCTCCTTTGTTGGTGTACATGCACCTAGATTAGCCTTTGTTAAACTCTAGATATTGCATACAATGTGCACTTGTCTTTAGCTAGTTAACATTAGTGCTTTACATGAACATAGTTAGCCTTAATTAGGTTTAGTTCAACTCTAGATATTGCATGTGATGTGCACTTGTTTTTAGCTAGTTAACTCGAGTGCTTACATGCGATGTGCACTTGGCTTAGTTGGTTAACTCTAGTGCTTGCATGTGGTGCATGTGTACATTAGCAGAACATAAAGCACACTTAGCTTTAACTATTCATAGTTATTGCATGTACAACTAAGCTTAACTCAGTTTCTTTTATATATTGATTCTAAAACTAATATTGATAAATTAATTTCATTATTTTCTCCATTCTTGCTCACTCCTTCATTCTCTCGCAAGTTTGTTCATTGTTTTAAAAATCTATATCTTTATGTCTCAAAATATCATATGGTATCAGAGCACAGGGATTTGTAATCATTGCACAAGAAATTTTTCTTTGCAGGTTTAGAAGATTGAAGAAACAACAAAGAATGGAGTATAAATTGGATTTTCCACAATCGGAAATTTCTACTCCATATAATTACTTCGAATGGAAGCCAAAGATTCTACTTCATCTCATAAGTAGAGGCTTATTTTGAGCAACCATGGAAACAGAAGTTGAACCAACATCGACAGTGGAGAAAACAAGATATTTCAATTGCATGGATGAGGCCTTTGACATCCTATGTTTATCTATCTCTCCAAAACTGCTACTTCATTTTGAATCATGTTCAACTCCAAATGAAGTATGGAAAATTTTTGGAGGATTGTTTGGAAAACAGGATGAAATACATGGTCACATTCTCAAAAATGAGTTAAACTCATTAGATACAAGAAATTTTGAGAACATTCAAGATTTCTTCACAAGGTATAAAGCCTTGTTGCTTCAGCTAAAAGGACGCGATATTGACAAATCCAAGAAATAAAGTCATTTTATTCTTTCCATTTTATCAAAACTTGGTCCAGATTATGCAGTATTCATCTCTACATTCCACACAGTAAGATCAGCAACTCGTGCAGCTTGGAAGATGCCCTCACTGGATTCTTTTATTCAGTCTTTGATGCATGAGCAAGATAAGCTCATAAAAATGGGCACACTTAAAAATTCCAAAGCGCATGCACTTACTATGCATGAAAAAGGAAAGGAAAATTCTGAATACCATCAGAAAGTAAAAGGGAAGAAGGATCCTGATCTAAGAAAGGGAGGAAATCCCAAACCCCCTAATGGATCATCTGGATCAAAGGAAAGGAAAGGTATCAAAGGGAAATCAATGTGAAATTATGGCCACCATGGCTTTCACCCTGAATCTGCATACATGAAGAAGACTATAGATCTTATGGCTCATACACTCCAGCAACACAATATTGGTTCCTGGGAATGCCAAGAATAAGTCTAGAGAAAAAGCATGGATCATCTATTCAGGAGCTTCACATCATATGGCTTCTTCAAAGAAACTATTTTCTTCTCTACATGCATACTCAGGACCTCCTATTCTCATGGGGGACAATTATGCAGTTGCAGTAACTAGAGAAGGAAGAGTGAAATTCGAAAATGGAAGTTTTGAGAATTTCTTGCATATCCCAAGGATTTCTTTGAATCTTCTCTCAGTGTATTAGATGACACACATAGGTAGCAGAAGGAAAGTGGAATTTACCCCAGATTCCATGAGCATTTATGACATGCAAACCAACTTGAATATTGCATCTGGAAAGGTAAATGATAAATCTCATGTGTATACATTTTCTGATTTTTTTCTCAATTAGATTTTATTTTTCTACTTATGCATGCAAATTAAGAAAGTAGGATTTGGCACGAGATATTTGGGCACTTGAATTTCATATATATGCAACAACTTAGCAAGCAAGGGATGGTCAAAGGATTACTGACCATTGAATTTTCAAATGGTGTTTGTAATGGATGTGCTCTTGGAAAGCATCCACATGACAAGTTCGAGAAGGGGGATGCATGGAGAGCCTCTTCACCTTTGGTACTTGTACATAGTGATCTCATGGGTCCATTTCCAATGTTTTCAATGAGAAAATAAATATATGTGTTGTCATTTATATATTATTACACGAGATTCACTTGGGTTTACCTCTTGAAACTCAAGTATGAATTTTTTCAACATCTAATGGTTTTAAAAGCACATGCGGAAAATCAATTTCTAAAACGCATCAAGATACTCTGCACGGATAATGGGATAGAATATGTCAACAAATATATCAAGAATATTTTAATGAAGCATGCATATAGTTGTAGCATATAGTTCCTTAAACTCCACAACAAAATGCGACGTCTGAAAGGAAGAATTGATCTTTGAAAGAGATGGCCAATTGTGTGTTGCATGCAATATCTCTTTTGTCAAAATTGTGGGCTGAAGCTATCAATTGTACCTCATACATCCATAACAGATCTCCTCATAAATATGTTACTGGAAAAACACCTTTTGAGGCTTGGACTGGCATGCAACCTAAAGACAGTCATTTCCTCATTTTCGGATCTTGAGCATGGGCACACATTCCTACAGAGGAGAGAAAGGCTTTGGAGCCTCAAAGTAAAGCATGCATGTTTATTGGATACTCTGATGAAGTGTAAGGGTACAGATTGCTTGATATCAACATTGAAGAGCGGTTTATTGAAAGGAGTGTAAATTTTGATGAAAACATTTTTCATGCACCAACGAATGAATTTCAGATCAGAATTATGATGAAGATGAGCCTTTTCCTGTGACACCTGTTGGACCAAAAATTGTTGAACATGGAGATCATACATCCGCATGTATTTCGAAAGATTCATGACCACCTTAAACAAAAAAATTGCGTAGCATGAGAGATCTCCTTAATGATCTTGCCTCTATACCTCAGTTTGAGGAAGATCTGCAAGCACTCTTAGCTATGGATCCAGACATGTCCATGCATGCTTATATGATGCATGCATCTGATCCACAAGCTTATGCAGAAGCAACTAGGAATCCTGAATGAGAAACATAAATGGATGAGGAATATAACTCTCTCATTGAGAACCAGACTTTGGATTTCATTCCACTACCTTCCAATTGTAAAATTGTGAGGTGAAAGTGGGTTTACCAGACCAAGAAAGTAGAAAATGGCCAAGTTAGTTGATATAAGGCACAGTTGGTAGAAAAATGTTTTCAGAAGGTACATGGTGTTGACTATGATGAGACTTTTTCTCCTGTGGTAAAAATGGATTCCATTCAACTAGCTCTCTCCATTGAAGCAACAAGAGGATAGGAGGTGCATAATATGGATGTGAAGAATTCCTTTCTTCATGGTGATATCAAGGAGAAAATCTACATGGAGCAGCCACAGGGATACATGAACAATTCATCTCTAGTATGCAATCTAAAGAAGTATCTCTTGGCCTCAAGTAGGCACCTAGATCATGGTATGAAAAGATGGATTCTTATATGTTATCTCAAAATTTTGTACGCTGCAAATCTGATTTCAATGTTTTTGTTTTGAAGAAAATTGACTACTTGTTGATCATAGTACTCTACGTAGATTATCTTTTGATAATAAGTAGTTCATCTTTTTTCATTACTGAGATTAAAATTACATTGCATAGGCAGTTTTCTATGATAGACATGGGCTTGCTAAATTTCTTCCTTGGACTAGAGATCAATTAGAGTGGTTCTAGGATTACCATTTCACATCCAAAGTATGCTAGAGATATTTTGGCACGATTTCACATGAGTGGATGCAAGCCAACATCCACACCTTTCTTACCAGGGATTAAGGTTGAGAATGGCAAAGAAACACCATTGATTGATTGCACATTGTACCGTCAACTTGTGGGAATTCTTCTTTATCTCACTCACTCCCATTCTAATCTCTCATATGTTGTAGGAGAAGTTTCCAAATACATGCAGGAGCCACATGAGTTACACTGGAAAGCTGCAAAGTGCATCCTTCGATATGTCGAGGGGAAAATCACCTATGGGATTCATTATGTAACCAATTTTTCTTTGAAACTCATTAGGCTCACAGATTCAGATTGGGCTGGCAACCACATTGATCAGAAGTCCACCTCTGGTTATGTACTTAGTTTGGGATCTAGCCCAATTTGTTGCTGAAGAAAGAAGTAGGCTGCCATTGCTTTATCATCAGTAGAGGCAAAGTATAGAGGAGAAGTTAACGCCACTATTCCTGCCATTTGGCTACAAAATTTCCTATCTGAGCTTGAGATCAGTGTCCATCGTCCAACAGTTATGTCATGTGATAATAAAAGTGTGTTAAAGTTTTGCAGAGATTTAGTGCAGCGACAGTGAACCAAACACATCGAGATTCACGTGTACTTCATTAGAGAACTAATTCATGATGGGATCATCAATCTTCAATACTGTCCTAGTTCTGAGCAGACTGCTGATATCTTCACCAAGACTTTCACTGAGAAAAAGTTGCGATTCTTGCAAGATTGTCTGTTGAAGGACACGACTTCCTAGCAGTTGTCTTTTCTTTACTTTTGCATTATATTTTGAGGGGGGTTTTTCTTCCCACTAGTTATATTCCCTCTTTCCTCCTTTTCATGAATTGTATATGGGTACCTAAAATGGCCGTGTTGCAGGGACTCATTCATTTTGCATCGCACTCACCTAAGTTACGCTTAAGGGGGGTTGTTGGTGTACATGCACCAAGAGTAGCTTTAGTTCAACTCTAGAGATTGCAGGCAATGTGCACTTCTCTTTAGCTAGTTAACTTGAGTTCTTTACATGCACATATTTATCCTTAATTAGCTTTATTTCAACTCTAGATATTGCATGCCATGTGCACTTACTTTTAGCTAGTTAAATTGAGTGCTTACATGTGATGTGCACTTGGCTTAGTTTGTTAACTCTAGTGCTTGCATATGGTACATGTGCACATTAGTAGAACATAAAGCACAATTAGCTTAATTGATCTTTAACTATCCAAAGTTATTGCATGTACAACTAAGCTTAACTAAGTTGCTTTTATATATTGATTCTAAAACTAATATTGATGAATTAATTTCATTCTTTTCTCCATTCTTTCTCACTCCTTTAGTATCTCACAAGTGTGCTCATTGTTTTACAAATCTAGATCTTTGTGTTTCAAAATCTCACATCCTCTATACTTGCGATTTTAATATCGGACACTATGTCTTAAAAGGAAGACCTTCATAATTTTATTTCCACAACTGTATGGTTTGGATTAAGTGAATTCCACAACTTAACTGTTTTTTCTTGATTAAATTCATTTTTGTAACTCTGTGTGAACTCCGAGTGTTCAGGGAAAAGAATTTCCCTTGTCTTAAAATTTTAACATGTTACATAATAGGGAAGACCTTGGATACCATTCATTCCTTTAGTTAATAAGAAGTACTCACATTTACTCATTGTTTGTTTGCACAATGCTCGCATTGTCTCTATACATAGAAAATTTCACAGTACTCACATTGTCTCTATATGCAGACAAATTTACCTATGTGGAGGAGAGTGGGTCACAGACAACCGAGAGGACATGGAAGTGAAAATTATATGAAACACCCAGAAAGCCATGGTTGTTTGATATATTATGACTAGATTGAAGTGGACATGGAAGATTTGTATGTACCATTCCGCTTTTATATACATATTCCTCGCAAGTGGCATCCATGCTGAATTTACGATAATGCAGTCGCAATTATTGCACAAATTTCTGGAAACTGCACGCAAAGTTTCTTTTGGTTTGTTTGATCTTGGAAGGTGCAGCCTATGAGAGGTCCCAAAAAATAAGGTCGTATATATGACACTAAACGAATTTTTTTTGTTTCAGAGGTTGCAGCGATCTGAGAGCTGGCCCTGAAAATATATGGTGGGAGATATATAGAAGCCAATGAATCAATGACAAAGGATTGGCACTGTTTCCCTCTCAATAATTTTTATTTATTAATCTAGATGGGAGAGCATTCTATTTAATGATAAATTGATGTTATCATAATTATAAGCCATACAAGGATGGAATAAGAATTTAAATAATAATAAATTATGGTTATATAATTATGTCATAATAATAGTTGATATAAGAAATGAAAATTATCATAATTTATATAAGAAATGCAAATTAATTCACATGGGTTATTAATACATCACCATAAATAAATAAATAAATAAAATTTAATTTGGTATCCAAATGGAAAGTAATTGAGATTTTACAATTGTATCATTGATTCTTATGATATGAGTTTAATATATGTTTGTGAAAATACATCTAATAATATGAGTTATGTAATATGGGTATGTGAAAAGAGTGTTACTAGATATTTGGTGAAATTTTTATTGTCATTGACATGGTATTAGGAATTTTAAACTCCATCTCAAACTGCAATTCCACATATCAACTTAGTCAATGGAATTCCAATCTCCATCCAACCAAACATTTTACATATCAAATTACAACATCAAATTAGTAAATGAAAATTTCTCAAAGTACAATTAGACATAACTTATCAAATTACCATTTCACATTTAAAGTTAGCATAAGAATCTCAAAGCATGATTAGAATAGAGAAATCTCAATCTCCATCCAACCTACCATTTTACATATCAAATTACCACATCAAATTACTACATGAAAAAACCTCAAATTACAATTAGACATAATTCATCAAATTACCATTCCACATATTAAGTTAGCCATAAAAATCTCAAAAAGTAATTAGAGATAAAAAAGAGATCTGGCCAAAGAATTTGAAAATGTGTCAAATAGTATTAAATTTTTAATATTATCATAATTTTTAAATTATCAGAATTTAAATATCATATTAATATATGTTAAAATCAATATTTTTTTTTACTAAAAATCACTTTATAATAAAAAATAAAAAATTTATAGAAGTTTTTTTTTTTTTTTTTCTGAAAAATAATTTATATTGAAATGAAATGTTATTTTATATTTATTAAAAATATAATTAAAAAATGTTATTTTATATATAAAATTACAATTAAAAAAAAATTACAATAGAGATAAAGGTTTCTTCAGCATTAAAAGACGATAACTTCATTTATATAAAAATAATTTGTCAATATAAAAAATATTTTAAATTATAAAAGCTTTTTTCTTAAAAATAATATATATTGAAATGAAATGTTATTGTAACATACACCGATAACTTCACATGGAAATGTAACGAGTTAAAAATTTTGTATAGAAGTTACTCATGGGTTAACTATCCATTCACTATTAAATATTCCTTACTCATCATTACATAGAATGTTTACCATTTCATAGTGTAGCTTTAGATTAAGAATAGTAATCTCCTTAACCATTAACAACCTCCATTATAGTACATTAACATAATACTGTATGATGTAACCTTCCATTCATTTGATTACTCATATAGTCATCATATACTTGCCATTATGAACATCATAACAAGAAAGGAATCAACATCATAATTTTGATACAATAATCAATCACATCATTGAACACCAATATACCCTGGAAACCTCGTAGGGTGAAAACCAGCAACGTTTAATTTTATTATTAAATGCTCGTGAGGGTGATCAGCCCTCACTCAATGGCTTATAAGGGAGACCATCCCTTAACCATCATTTATAAATATTACAAGGAAATATACAAATATCTAGCTTAAATCCATTACACTAAATATGATACCATTTACCCTCTGGTCTTCATATCTTCATATCTTGATGGCATGGATGTACCTACAATGGTCCATCATACAATGGATCAGCTGGTAGTTCATACTCATCTGCATGAACAATAATCATTTACCTGCCACCAGGTTAAGCATAATATTTCCTTTATACATATCACCATCATACCATGCTAATGTTACCTTCAACATACATTGATGTCAAGATTCGTAAAGTATAATAAATATTTTCTCATATCTATACTATAGTAGTTTCTCCATCTACTCATGTATATTCATGACAGCAACACATACCTCATATGTGCTAGTTATAAGTCATCACATTAACTAATGTTTTCGTCGCATAAGCACTGCAAGACAATAGCTACATCTCCCCAAAATAAACTGATAATTAGTTATGATACTCGTGCATGCAATTTACATAATTTAATCAAAATAGCTAACCCTTGAGCTATTACTTTTAGTGCATGGAATGCAAGCTAACATAACAAATGTTGCTCCCATGCATGCAAATGCATATCGATTCCAAAAGAGTCTCCCTCAAGGTGTGCTTACACAACGAAGCACATAACCTCCTTCATGGGTCTTCCCAAAGAAAAATCTCAACGCAAGTGAGCATGTAAACATATGTTTTCTTTCCTGTAAAACTATGCAATTAAGCATGAAAATACATGTCTTTTTTTTTTCAAGATTATACTAACAATCATATTCAATGTAGTTTAATACTACAAGCTATCTTTCTACATACAAATATGTATATTCTTCTTCAATAAAAGTTAATACATATATTGCATGCTTATGCATGATCTTCTTCCAAAAGGAATTAACATCATAATCATGATAATATAAAAGTGATCACTTAGTTTGTTCATCTAAAGGAATATAACTGATTAGTTCCTTTAACCAAGAATTTATTAAATAACTTAACTTTACCAACACCATGGTAATCTATCCATGGATTTATTAAATAACTAATATTTGAAACCACCAAGGTAATCTACCCATGGTTTTATGAAATAATTAATCTCTATCAACACCATGCTAAACTACCCATGGATTTATTAATCCATTAATCTTTACCAATACCATGGTAAACTATCCATGCATTTATGAAACTGTCCATGGATTTATGAAATAATTACTATCTACAACATGGTTAATGTATTGAATTTTAATGTGAAAATCTTTTCTTTTCTTCTTCACTACCCTGAAAATATTTCAAGAGTTATCCTCTTTAATCTATATTCATTCTCAAGAAAATACCTTAGATTTGTTCTCATTTCCTAAACTAAATGAGTACAAAATCCCTTTTTAAAATAAGGGCATGTGTCTTCTATTTTCCTGCTTATACAATATTATGTAAATATTTTTATTAAAGAGTTACCCTCTTTAATCTAATCAAGAAAATCTCTTTTAAAATAAAGTACCATAACTAACCCTTATTTGGGCATAAGAGCTAGATAGACCTTTAAAATAATAACAAATTTAGCATGTAACCTTTGCAAACCCTTGCAAAGGAATTAACACAATGGACTTATCTTCTACTCCCAAGATAAATACATTCTTTCGAAAATAGTCAACAATGAATTTTTTTCAATCAAATCCCAATAAACTAGTGAAATACCATTTTCTTGGTATATGTAACTTATCTCAAGAAATATGAGAAAGATCATTAGTATTTTTTTCTATTTCCTAATAATCTTTTTGAAGAAAAACTATATGATATATAATCTTTATTTATATCTTTCATCTCACAAAAAAAATATTATATAATAAAAATTAGCAAAGATTACTTATCTTGACTCTTATAAAAGAAGATGAATAGCATTTGTGGAACGTCTCTCAAATTCATCACAACCTTTCTTAAAGGAAAGGGGATAAATGCCCTTAATCCCCAAGAATGTAGACCTCAACCGTCTGGCTACATTATTACTCTCATATTGCAATAATTACAATAAAGAAATAGAAAAAACAGTCGAAGATTTTTTTACGTACCCAACATAGAGTTCAATACAAATTCAAGAATAGATAGCCAGCTTCCACCTCTCGGCTTTTCCCACTTTAAGTTCCCCTCGTTAAGTGTTTTAATCACTTTACCATTCTCCTCAACCAATTGGGCCATGAATGCAATCTCCCAGCCTTTTACTATCGATAGCTCGAGAACCACTCGAAAATTTACAGTAAAAGTTACTCTCAGATCCACAAGTTGCTCAAAGAAACATGAACGGCATACCTCCCGAAAGGGAGGTTCGCTGGCATATCTGTAGAGCCACCATGGATTTAACAGTGTTGTATATACAACATTCTAATATTAAATTTTAATTACCACAGAATCTCTACAGTGAAACTTACAAAGAGCCTCGCTGCAACCTATACGACTGAAGCTAACAAATAGTCTCCAACAGTTCAATGTCAATGGAATTTCCGTTCCATGAACAATTCCTTCTTCAATCTTACGACCGATATTTTGTTTTCATAAGTGTTTCTTATTCATACCAGAGAATAATGCAACCTTTTTTTTCATTTGACAGGCTTGCCCTCCTTTAACACGCAACACCTATTCATTTTCAACCGATTCAAGAATTCAGTTTTCAATCAATTCTTGATAAAACAGTTAAAAATACAATAACGTAATATTTATTTACCATGAGTTGTTTTAGTACGTGTGTGACATACTCCCCCCTTGAAGAGAACACCGTCCTTGGTGTGCTTCTCTCACTGAAAGTTAAACTTATACTCATGATATAATAATATAAACAACCCAAAGGGGTCCTTCCCCTCACAATGAAGCACTTTCATTTCCTTAAATCCCATTCATTGAGACAATAATGTTTTTATCCATATTCATAAGCATGTATAGCGTAAAGAAAATTTCATTTCCATTTTTTACTACTTATCCCTTATTCAATTCATAAAAATATAGAAAAATCTCTATACGAACTTACCATTATTTACCACTTACTATTGGAATAAATGATGGCTTTTGCGCAAGCTCTCCGAGAATGGTTGAACAACCCATCAATCACTCCATGGAAAGAGCTTGTAATGTATGACTAACAATTCAATCACATTAGTCACATAGTTTTCAAAATGAAAATACTTGCAACTACAAAACATTATTGCAATATAAAGAGATGTTTTAATCAAAGTACTTTCATAAGTACTTAGAGAGAACCAACACTTTCATCAATGTATCATGTGCACACTGTCTTAGCTCCTACTAGAGACATCCACACAGTAATTCAAAAAGTACTCAGAGAGCACCTAGCTCTCTGATCATACCAATGGTCAACCCATGCAACATAGGCATATCCTAGCATCTACTAAGACATTCAAACAAATTATTAATAATATAAATGAACTTATACATTTAGTAATTCATTTTCCGAGCGCTAAGCTCCTTTTCTCTTAATATCTACATAAGATATTTACACAATACATATAAAAATTCATTTTAGTATAACACATAACTTTTACTTAACTTGTTCCATTATAAAAACCACAATGGTAAACAAAATGCTCCTCCTAACCCATAGGAGTTGGTTTTCACAACCAATTAGAGTCATTTTTACATCCAAATAGTCAATCTTTCCATATTAATTCAAAATAGCACAGCACACTAAAAAGTCTTTATACTTATCTGGAAATTTAGTCTTTCAAGCTGTGGTCCTCCCAATCATCAAGGGAGGCAATTACGTCCTCCACTTGCCCCCTAGCTCCAGAATCTGGATAGTGCCACGGGTTAACAGTAGAATTTCTCTGCTGTGACCTCTGGATGGCCAATCCAGTCACCAACATATAATCTAGTTTCACAAGGGTTGTAGAAAGCTATTTTCAACTGGTCCTCCACCAGCTCTAGAAAATACTTCACCCTCCTTACCAAAATTCATAGAACGCCTACTGCTCCTCTGGGATTCAGCTTTATCCTCAGAGGAGTAGGTAACTATCTTTCCAGCTGTCCCCAACCACCTCCTAATATTGGAAACATTTTTACCACCAGATTAAAAATATTTTCTTTTCATTAATTAATTTCAGCAAATTAAATAATTTTCTTTATCAACAATGATGATTTAAGTATTTTTTTCCTTGTCAGATAAAAGAAAATTAAACAAATTGTCTTTAACTAGTTAATACTAGTTAACTTTAATGAATTTGTCACAACTTCCCCCCTGGAAGTAACATACATGTGTTGTACATTAAAACATGATACTTTAATGTTTACTGTTGCAATTCACGTTGCAATGTTTGCGATGCTTTATTTTCACAGATTTTCTGTTTCCATTAAGCTACCCATGCTTACAATAAGAAACAATGCTAATCGTAAATATGCATTTCTCAAGCACATATTATCTTATGCAATCATTTTAAGTTCCTATATAAAATGTTGTCATGCATACAATGTCGTCATGCATGAAAGTATTTACAAATATTCATTAATGCATATGTGTCAATAACGATTAGGGTATGAGTGCAAACATTTCCAATTCCCATAATGTTCTATTCCACAGACTGACACACGAGTTAATTATCATAATCATCTGTTCACAACTTTCAAATAGCTTTAGTCAAAATCGATTCGTGCATATAACTTTCATTAGTTATTCATTCATAACTAATCAATGCTATTAATAATTTTAATGCATCCATGACACGAGTCACTCTAAAACTAGTCCTTCCATGCCATTATGATCTTAATGCATTCATGATGACTCATGCAAAAACTAGTCAGTCACTAGTCATTATACTTTCATGCTTTTTATACTTTCTTTCCTAAAGAAATAAAGCATAATACACATATTAATATCATATGCATATTCTTATGCAGAAAAATTATATTATAATAGCATGCACATTTTTAAGAATTCTTTTGAATAGAAGCTAATCTTATGCGATGTCATTTATATAACAATTCATTTTTAAAGGAAATCAACATGAATATGCACAGAATTCTTAAATATAATAACATAAAATACTTATCTTTATTTCATTTGAAGAACCTCTCTTCCTACTGCAGTACTCATCCCCATCAAGAAATTCACATTTATCCTCTACAACAATGTTTTCCTTTAGCATCATAGACAAGATTTTATAGCATGATTAGATAAAACCTTAATCAATAAATAATCAATATTTGAGTAATCCTTTAACACCTATTCATATTCATATATGAGATGTGAATACAATGCCACAACATTCTTTCTTCTAACGTCTCCACATTAGTGTGAGTAAGTAATTAACAATTCATGTCAAATAACTCCCACATTATTATGACATTTTTCACACACGCACACATTTGTAAAAGACAAATCACTATATCTGTTCAGAAATTCCTTTAATGGAAAATGACACAATGTGCATTCGCTTTACTTAAACTTTTACAAAATACTCACCACTTCAGCTTTTGCCTTTGGAGCATGCAAATATAATAAAGCTAACACATTGGTTGTTTTTCCTATGCATACAATGCATAAGGATTCTAATCTTAATTTCCCAACAAAGTACTTAACATAATCGAGTAGGTAAACTCATGATTCCTTTTCGAGGACATATAACATCATAGCATAAAGTACTCACATACTCAATAGATGTTCTATCCATGCAAAGAACCTTCTTCCTCTATGATTCTACATGTAAGTTTCTCATTCTTTGCTTCCAAGAATTTACGATAGATATCCTTTTTTATGCATAAAAACTATGCAACACTAACAAGGTTAACTTAACCTTTAATATACCTATATCAAGAAGTTGACATAATCCATCTAGCAATGTAATATATTTAAGAGGTTATTCTCTTTAGCCTATATTTATTTTCAAGAAAAGAACTTGAATTCCTTATCATTTAACACACCGGTTTGACATCCCTTTTAAAAGAAAACATGCTTCCCATCTTTTCTTCAATAATATATATATAAAGACAAGCAAGTTTACTTATTTGTGTTTTACTACTGCTCACACCTTTCAAGATACATACAAGTAATCTTTGCAAGAACTCACATGGGTTCTTCTGAGAAAAACTAGCATAGTAGTTTGGTATTTTACCATGGTATATCTCTAGGAATAATATATTTCTAAAACATTAACATAATAGAAATATTTTCAAGAACTTACATTGTAAGTTTGTCTTTACGTACATGGAAAAGATATATCATTTTTAAAGAAACTCTAACCTCATTGGTATTTACTTTGTACACATTTTATTTTCCATAAATGAAATAACTATTGTTTCAAGAAAAGAAAGATAATAATACTTATCTCTTGAAACTCTTTGTTCAACCTGGATTAGAGATGCGATGCCTTCCTTCACATAAGCGCATTTCATCTCGGTTCTCTCAATTTATTTCGCTAAATCCCAAAGGCGCCAGTGTTACAACCTTTAGCTCTGATACCACTTGTAACATACACCGATAACTTCACATGGAAATGTAAGGAGTTAAAAATTTTGTATACAAGTTAGTCATGGGTAACCATCCATTCATTATTAAATATTCCTTACTCATCATTACATAGAATGTTTACCATTTCATAGTGTAACTTTAGATTAAGAATAGTAAGCTCCTTAACCACTAACAACCTCCATTACAGTACATTAACATAATACTGTATGATGTAACCTTCCATTCATTTCATTACTCATATAGTCATCATATACTTGCCATTATGAACATCATAACAAGAAAGGAATCAACCTCATCATTTTGACACAATAATCAATCACATCATTGAACACCAATATACCTTGGAAACCCCGTAGGGTGAAAACCAGCAACGTTTAATTTTATTATTAAACACTCATGAGGGTGATCAGCCCTCACTCAATGGCTTATAAGGGAGACCATCCCTTAACCATCATTTATAAATCTTACAAGGAAATATACAAATATCTAGCTTAAAGCCATTACAATAAATATGATACCATTTACCCACTAGTCTTCATATCTTCATATCTTGATGGCATGGATGTACCTACAATGGTCCATCATACACTGGATCATCTAGTAGTTCGTACTCATCTGTATGAACCATAATCATTTACCTGCCACCGGGTTAAGCATAATATTTTCTTTATACATATCACCATCATACCCTGCTAATGTTACTTTCACCATACATTGATGTCAAGATTCGTAAAGTATAATAAATCTTTTCTCATATCTATACTATAGTAGTTTCTCCATCTACTCATGTATATTTATGACAGCAACACATACCTCATATGTGCTAGTTATAAGTCATCACATTAACTAATGTTTTCGTCGCATAAGCACTGCAAGACAATAGCTACATCTCCCCAAAATAAACTGATACTTAGTTATGATACTCGTGCATGCAATTTACATAATTTAATCAAAATAGCTAACTCTTGAGCTATTACTTTTAGTGCATGGAATGCAAGCTAACATAAAAAATGTTTCTCCCATGCATGCAAATGCATATCGATTCCAAAAGAGTCTCCCTCAAGGTGTGCTTACACAACGAAGCACATAACCTCCTTCACGAGTCTTCCCAAAGAAAAATATCAACACAAGTGAGCATGTAAACATATGTTTTATTTCCTATAAAACTATAAAATTTAGCATGAAAATACATGTCTTTTTTTTTTCAAGATTATACTAACAATCATATTCAATGTAGTTTAATACTACAAGCTATTTTTCTACATACAAATATGTATATTATTTTTCAATATAAGTTAATACATATATTGCATGCTTATGCATGATCTTCTTCCAAAAGGAATTAACATCATAATCATGATAATATAAAAGTAATCGCTTAGTTTTTTCATCTAAAGGAATATAACTGATTAGTTCCTTTAACCATGAATTTATTAAATAACTTAACTTTACCAACACCATGGTAATCTATCAATGGATTTATTAAATAACTAATATTTGCAAACACCATGGTAATCTACCCATGGTTTTATGAAATAATTAATCTCTATCAACATCATGGTAAACTACCCATGGATTTATTAATCCATTAATCTTTACCAATACCATGGTAAACTA
The DNA here is from genome assembly GCA_034641835.2 of Pinus albicaulis. Classification (NCBI taxonomy): domain Eukaryota; kingdom Viridiplantae; phylum Streptophyta; class Pinopsida; order Pinales; family Pinaceae; genus Pinus; species Pinus albicaulis. Next base: position 1,617,895,070 of record CM076570.1, on the reverse strand, counting down.
TCCATGGATTTATGAAATAATTACTATTTACAACATGGTTAATGTATTGAATTTTAATGTGAGAAACTTTTCTTTTCTTCTTCACTACCCTGAAAATATTTCAAGAGTTATCCTCTTTAATCTATATTCATTCTCAAGAAAATACCTTAGATTTGTTCTCATTTCCTAAACTAAATGAGTACAAAATCCCTTTTTAAAATAAGGGCATGCGTCTTCTATTTTCTTGCTTATACAATATTGTGTAAATATTTTTATTAAAGAGTTACTCTTTTTAATCTAATCAAGAAAATCTCTTTTAAAAATAAAGTACCATAACTAACCCTTATTTGGGCATAAGAGCTAGATAGACCTTTAAAATAATAACAAATTTAACATGTAGTCTTTGCAAACCCTTGCAAAGGAATTAACACAATGGACTTATCTTCTAGTCCCAAGATAAATACATTCTTTCGAAAATAGTCAACAGTGAATTTGTTTCAATCAAATCCCAATAAACTAATGAAATACCATTTTCTTGGTATATGTAACTTATCTCAAGAAATATGAGAAAGATCGTTAGTATTTTTTTCTATTTTCTAATAATTTTTTTGCAGAAAAACTATATGATGTATAATCTTTATTTATATCTTTCATCTCAGAAAAAAAAGATTATATAATAAAAATTAGCAAAGATTACTTATCTTGACTCTTATAAAAGAAGATGAATATCATTTTTGGAACGTCTCTCAACTTCATCACAACCTTTCTTAAAGGAAAGGGGATAAATGCCCTTAATCCCAAAGAATGTAGACCTTAACCATTTGGCTACATTATTACTCTCATATTGCAATAATTACAATAAAGAAAAAGAAAAAACATTCGAAGATTTTTTTACGTACCCAAAAGAGCGTTCAATACAAATTCAAGAATAGATAGCCAGCTTCCACCTCTCGGCTTTTCCCACTTTAAGTTCCCCTTGTTAAGTGTTTTAATCACTTTACCATTCTCCTCAACCAATTGGGCCATGAATGCAATGTGCTAGCCTTTTACTGTCGATAGCTCGAGAACCACTTAAAAATTTACAGTAAAAGTTACTCTCAGATCCACAAGTTGCTCAAAGAAACATGAACGTCATACCTCCCGAAAGGGAGGTTCGCTGGCATATTTGTAGAGCCACCGTAGATTTAACAGTGTTGTATGTACAACACTCGAATATTAAATTTTAATTACCACAGAATCTCTATAGTGAAACTTACAAAGAGCCTCGCTGCAACCTATACGACTGAAGATAACAAATAGTCTCCAACAGTTCAATGTCAATGGAATTTCCCTTCCATGAACAATTCCTTCTTCAAATTTACCGCAGATATTTTGTTTTTGCATGAACAATTCCTTCTTCAAATTTACAGCAGATATTTTGTTTTTGTAAGCGTTTCCTTTTCACACCAGAGAATAACGTAACCTTTTTTTTCATTTGACAGGCTTGCCCTCCTTTAATACGCAGCACCTATTCATTTTCAACCGATTCAAGAATTCGATTTTCAACCAATTCTTGATAAAACAGTTAAAAATACAATAACGTAATATTTATTTACCATGAGTTGTTTGAATACGTGTGTGACAGTTATTTTTTATTTATTAAAAATATAGTTAAAAAATGTTATTTTATATATAAGATTACAAATTAAAAAAAAGTTACAATAGAGAGAAAAGTTTCTTCAACATTAAAGGAGGATAAGGTCATTTATATATAAATCATTGCTTAATATAATAAATTTTATTTACAATAAATTCCGATTTGAAGTTTAAAATAAAAAGTTAAATATATATATATATATATATATATATAGATATTTAAAATATGGATATAAATTTATAAAATATAATCATTAAAAAATATGTCTATTATAAAAGTAATAATAGATAAAATAATGATAGTACATTATAACATATTAATATGTTAGTGACTTTATGTTATATTTATAGGATAAAATGATTTTATGTTTAAATGACTTTATGTTTATTAGTGAAAACTTTAATGTAAAAGCCCAATTAGTGAATGACTAGACATATATTTTTATTAATTATGCTTTCTATACCATGTGGTAAACTTGCATGATATTTTCAAAATATGTAAATATATATTAGAAATTTAGTGTTAGGATTCAATACTGGCTTTGAAGAATATAGTATCTATGAGTCCACTAAAAAGGAAGAGAAAACGATGCTCAAAGAAATATCAAATAATCATAATAAATCACCTATCCATTTTCCATATTATCATATACTTAAAAAGCCTCCACTAAAGAAACCTCTCACGAAATCTAAAGATGAACCTCCTAGGCCTCATTAAGGTCAGCTAAATTATGTGTGGATCACATATATGGATGACTATAAGGTCTCTTATATAAGGTGGATGAGCCACTTGTTATTAAAAATGAATGAAGGGGATCATTTCTGGGGTCACCTAATGAATTTGGACCATTTTTTATATTATTTGCATATATATTTTTATTTTTATTTTATTTTTATTTTTTAAGTTATTTTTCAAGATCCTTATCCTTATCTTTATATGATTTATATTAAATTAAAGACACAATTAAAAAAATAACAAAAAAATATTAATTTCTGTAAAATATTTTGAATACAAATTTGTACATCATATACTACATAATATAATTTTTATTTTGAACTGTATTTTTATCAATTAAATTTCAAAATATTCTAAAAATCCGTAATAAAAATAAAAATAATTAATAAAATAATTTAAAAAAACAAAGAAAACAAATAATAATAACATACTATGTACATTTAAAAGTGTGAAATTATAATGTTTCGTGTACATATAAAGTGCTACATTGAAACATTAGCTTTAATTTAAATAATTACAATTATATTAAAACGTCTCAATGTTTTGGACTAAAAATGTGTAACATGGAGATGGGAAACTGAACTATATCATAACCTTATATTTTTGAATTATAATTTTTTTAATTAAAAATTTCATTTTAGAGAAAAATAAAGCAAAGGTAACTTGAATGATTTTTTTTAAAGTGAAAAGTAAATAAAAAATAACCTGAATATATATTGATTTGGATGCCAAAATTTTTATTTTATAAACTTTTCAAGTAATCCCTTCTAAAAAATCTCTGTTAGTCTCAAAGTTTTAATTTCTTCAAATTCATTTTCAATGCATTGAAAACCATTTGAATCCTAAATAAATTTTCTTGAGTTTGTATAGCAACTGATTTGTTGAAGAATATGTGTATAAAAACCTCTATTGGAAATATTATGAATATATTTTTAATAGGGTTCAAAATTAAATTGGTTATTGTTTTTGAAGATATCTCTTGCTATTTATAGAAAGGCATAAAATTATTCTCCATGCAAATGAAAACTAAAAAAAAAAATATTTTTCAAATTTGAAATAAGAGTTTTTGAAAATTTTCAATTGAAAAGTAAGAAAAATTTTCATAACATATTATACTTGTCATTATTATTATTTTCACATTTTTTAATATACCATAACCATTAAAAATATATATATATATATATTGGGACAATTTTTCCCCATATTATAATAACTCAAACGGAAATATCATCATGCATGAATGTGTCAACTATTTATTAAAATTACATCTTAGTAGTGGACATGAAGATGTAATGTTCAGATTGTGGTGAATTCTTTTGTTCCCCAATGAGGAGAAATAAATTCAATTAGAAAGGGTTCCCCATCCTATTGTTCGTTAAATTGAAATGGTACCGACCAATCTTCCATGGCTCCCATTGAATATTCTTACTTCCTACTCTACTTGCTTATATTTATAACTACTTCACGTGCTTTCCTATGCTATTTTCTATGTTTGCTTACATTTATGAATATTACATGTATGTTTTCATTATGCCAATTTAAAATGACACAAGAAAATAGGCATTAGAGATATCTTCCATGGATCCCATTGTAAATATTCTTACTTCCTACTCTACTTGCTTGTATTTATAACTACTTCACGTGCTTTCCTATACTATTTGCTATGCTTGCTTACATTTATGAATATTACATGTATGTTTTCATTATGCCAATTTAAAATGACACAAGAAAATAGGAATTAGAGATCAAAATTGATCTAATGTAGGCATGATTTCTAATTATCAAAAATTCCATCACTCGTAAGTCTAAACATTTATTTTTATTTAAAAAAATAATATAATTTATATGACAAATGTTGGGTGTGGCGCTTGATTATCTTGTTTATTTTGTATCACAGTGTTAGACCCATTTATCTTAATGGGGTGGCAGCGCCACCCATAATTAAATGCTACATGGGGGGTCCAGAGGGGGGTGAGGGGGGCGGCTACCCCCAAAGCTAAAAACAGATGTAAATTTTCCTTGTAAAAGCATAGTAATTTCTAGTCAATCTGGGCCATTCATTAGGCGGATGATCTGACGGTAGAAGTTATGTTTATTTTATGGTTTTTTTTCCCCAAAAGGCATCGCCTCGCTTATATGAGGGTATTGTATTGCAGCTGTGTATTGTAGGTGTATTTTTAGAGCAAGAAACAAATAAGGAGACTGTGAGAGAGAATAGAAGATATTACAACGGATCTGCTGTAGGTTGTGTCTCTTCATTTTGCTAGATAATAGAAAGGAAGGACTGATTGTTCGGGGTGGACGTAGCCCAAACTGGGTGAACCACATATATTTGTGTCTCTCTGGTTTTATGTGCTTTGTGTTCTTGTGTTTTCCGCATATTTTATGTGTTGCATTGCTTTGTAATATATAATTTTCTAATAGCTGGTATCAGGGCTGAAGGTATATTTGGCTGATAAACACGCAGGAAAGAAGGGTTCCTATTTCGAGTGGGAATAATGGTGGAAGATGGTAAGTTTAGGCTCGAGAAATTTAACAGCCAAAACTTCCCGCTATGGAAGATGCAGATGGAATATTATCTGTATCAGAAAGATCTGTACCTACCATTGAGCGGAAAAACAAAAAATATGATGGCTATGATAGACGCAAAATGGGAGATTCTCAATAGAAAGACACTCAGAACAGTACGATTGTGCCTCGCAGCATCGGTAGCCTTCAATATTTCGAAGGAAACAAAAATAGAAGGTTTGATTAAGGCTTTGGTGAAACTATAAGAAAAACACTTGACCTCAAAAAAGGTATTTCTTATGAAACATTTATTTAGTATGAAGATGTTGGAAGGTGGATTTGTTGTAGACCATTTAAATGATTTTAATACAGTTAATAGTCAGTTAAGTTCTATAGGGGTAAAATTTGATGATGAACTTAGAGCTCTGTTATTTTTTTGCTCATTGTGAGAAAGTTGGAATGGTTTAGTTGTGGCCATTAGTAACTATGTCTCTAGATCTAGTACTTTACAGTTTGATGATGTTGTTGGTGCTATCCTTAGTGAGGAAATGTGACGGAAAATATTCGATGAGACATCGGGTAATGTTTTGAGTGCAGTGTCTAGGGGAAGAAGAATGGAAAGAGGAAAGAGCTCAGGATATCATAGTAAATCAAGGAAAGGTAGATCCAAGTCTAGATCGAGGATAATGTGCTTGAAATGTGAAAAGAAAGGACACCTAAAGAAAGACTGCAGATCTCGGAAAGGAAAATAAGGAGACACATAGCAAGAAAACAATCATGAAGCAAATGTGACAGGTGATGTGTTACAAGATTCTTTGATTCTTTCTACCGAAAATGTTACTGATTCCTGGGTAGTAGATTCAGGGGCCTCATTCCATGCCACACCTGATAAGAAATATTTTCATGACTATGCTCAAGGAGATTTTGGACAAATCTATTTGGGTGATGATAAACCCTGTAAAATTGTTCGAATGGGTAAGGTTCTTGTAAGACAACAAAATGGAAACCAATGGATATTAAAGGAGGTAAGGGATGTTCCAGATCTGAAGAGAAATATTATTTCAATAGGGAAGTTAGGCAGTGAAGGTTGTGTGATAAATTTCACAGATAAAACTTGGAAGGTCACCAAAGGAGCCCTGGTAATAGCTAAAGGCGAAAAGGTTGGTACATTGTATTTATTCAATGGTATTTCTAACTATGTTAATGCTTTAACTTCCAAAGGAGCAGATGCAGCATTATGGCATCATAGGCTCGAACACATGAGTGAGAAGGGGATGAAGATTCTTCACTCAAGGAATTTTTTGCCAGGTTTGAAGAATATTGATTTGGATTTCTGTGAGAATCACATTTATGGAAAACATAAGAGAGTCAGATTTCTCAGAGTTGGGAAAGAAAAGAAGAGCGAAAAATTAGAGCTTGTGCATACAGATGTATAAGGACCTGCTCAGGTATCATCTCTCGGTGGCTCTTGTTATTATTTTACTTTTATTGACGCTGCAACTAGAAAAAATTGGATTTATTGTATTCAGAATAAATCTGATGTATTTGATACTTTCAAGAAATGGAAATATTTCGTTGGGATTGAGATAGGAAAGAAGTTGAAGTGTCTCAAATCAGACATGTTAGCTCCCTGTAATCAGCAATATTGGAAAAATTCCAACCACAGGGAGAAACGTCGTTTCAACCACTTGGGATTCTAGGATCTATCCCTCCTGAATCCAGAGAGGGATCTCTCCAATAAGTGCAAAGATGTATTTTTCTTTGAAGTCTTGGGTAATGATATTAGGCTAGTTATGAAGGCCAAGGGTTTTGTTTGTTTTTTGGATGGTTCAGCATGATTATTGTTTGAGGTGGAAAGTTCTAAATGCAAAGAGTTTCAAAGGTCAGAAGTTGTAAGCAAATAGAACAAGCTTTGGCCAGGAAGATAGATAATTGCAGGTTTTAGTCCATTGGGCTATAGAGTCATAATAGGGTTTAATTGAAACATCAAGAGACGAGAATGGTCCATGGGGCAAGTCATCTATGTCTAAGGATCTCTTTAAGGTTTGATTTATGGAATGAAATGGTACAATAAGAAGGGGAATCTAAACAGATGAAGAACAAAGAGCAGCCTAAGATCTGGTAAGTACTTTTAAACTAGCCAGCTTTTGACATACGCTTAAGAAGGACATAAAAGTAATATAAGATCAGGTAATTACTTCTAAACTAGCCTGCTTTTGATGCACTTTCAAATATAAAACATTTAAACACAAGGGAAACAAAAATGAAAACAAAGAATGGCCTAAGATCTGGTAAGTACTTTTAAACTAGCCAACTTTTAACACATTCCAAGGGAAACATTCATACAGTCTTTGGAGATAAAACTAGGACTAGGGCACACCATATCTTCCTTAGCTCATCTCTACTTAACATATACTAAAAATAACATTCAAGAATAACAATAAGCTAAGGCAATAGGACAAGGGAATGCCAGCATTCCTATGCTTCAACTGAATTAAATCATTCCTATATAACACATGTTGGAATAAAAACATTCAGATAAAGATTTTCAGTTAGAGAAGGGTACTGATATACAGTAGGTCCTAACTCTATGCATGCTGTTCTTGATAAGAGAAGATGAACACAGTGAAAAAAGAAGCAAAATAACAAGTTACAATGAGAAAAACATCACCGTCAACATAGACGAGGATCCCATAAAGCAGCTTGTATTGATGCTCTAAACCAGTTACAGCTTCAAGTCCAATGCTGTTGGGTATGTGTTATATTCTTTCCACGACTAGCCGCACGCGCTATACGTTGCACCGGGCATAGCAAGAGGGTCACAAGGGGGGCGGCAGTGCCCCGAGGAAATTTTTTTTGGTATGCAGTGCCACTCATTAGCGGACCCACCCATGTTTTTTGCATGAGTTTGCACATGGTTTTTGGGGTACGATGGTTTTCGACCCCTGGTATTTTTTAGATCCGGTCAAGGGAACTATGGTTATGTTCTAATCCAGGGTTAATGGATTGGGGTTTATGTATACTTCAGCATGTATATATATGTGTTGTAACACTAAAAGGAAAATAATGAAAAATCAAGCTGGTCATCCCGATTTGGGATCCAGGGGAAAATCTCTGTGTTTATCTATTTTATGTTTTATTCTCTCGCTATTGTTTATTTTATATTATAAGATTCGTGTGCATCCTTTCACTTCACTCCCCATAGGGAGTGGTTCTACGAGTATGAGAAATATGATGGTGGTGATGTCTTCCTAGGGGATGATAGGAAGGCCAGAATCGTCGAACGTGGAAAGGTCAAGCTGAAGCTACAAGGTGGAAGGATTAGAACACTTCCTAGTGTTCTGCATATTCCTGCATTGGCCAGAAATCTGATTTCTGTAAGCAAGATGGATGATGTAGGTGTAAAAATAGTGTTCGAGAAAGATGCCTGCAAGATGGTTCGGGGAGCACTGGTATTAATGCGGGGAGTTCGAAATGGAACTTTGTACAGGCTACAGGGTAGCACTGTTATTGATGGGTGTAACAATTATGTGGTTCCTGAAAGTGGACCGGAAAGCCTAGCTGTCTCTGGAGAAAAGACCATGCTATGGCATAAGAGGCTTGGACATATTGGAGAGAAGGGCCTTCGGACACTACATAGAAATGGTATGGTAGAAGGTATGTCTAATTTCTCTTTGGATTTTGATTTCTGTGAACATTTTGCATATGGGAAGCATAATCGAGTGAGTTTTCCTTCTGGTGCTAAGAGGGAGAACAAGATATTAGAACTTGTGCACAGTGATGTGTTTGGACCTGTGTCAGTTCCATCACTGGGAAAGTCTGTGTACTATGTTTCATTCATAGATGACTTCTAATGGAATACATGGATATATTTCTTGAGGAAGAAATCTGAAGTCTTTGACAAATTTAAAGAATTTAAGGCTCTGGTGGAAAACTAGACAGAGAAGAAGATAAAGGCGCTGAGGACAGATAATGGTGGGGAGTTCTGCAAGAAGGAATTTGAAGAGTTCTGTAAGAAGTGTAGTATAGCATGGCAGAAGACTACTCTATACACACCTCAGCAAAATGGAGTTGCTGAAAGAATGAACAGAACGCTGATGGAAAAGGCAAGAAACATGCTCAGTGGTACCATGTTCGGACAAGAATTCTGGGCAGAGGCAGTGGAGACTGCATGTTACTTAGTTAATAGATCACCTTCATCAGCGCTGGAGGATAACACTCCACATGATGTATGGACAGGTAAGAAACCCTCTCTTTCACATCTAAGGGTATTTGGATGTGATGGATATGTACATGTTCCAAAGGAGAAAAGGATCAAGTTGGATAATAAATCTAAAAGGTGCATCTTTATTGGGTATAAGAATGGTTTAAAGGGTTACAAGCTTTGGAACCCAGAAACAAGGAAGGTTGTGTACAGTTGAGATGCGGTGTTTAGAGAGGTGAAAGATGTTGTTACACATGAATTCCTACCAAAGGAACCTGATAAGATAGAGTTTGAGCTAAAGTAGGATGAATCAGACTCTACAATAGAAGAATATTTAGAAGAGGAAGAGCCACAAACCCCAGCTTTGAGAAGATCAGTTCGGGAAAGAAAGCAACTAGAAAGGTATAGTCCATATGCTTTATGTTCAGGTTTTTCCTTAACTATAACTGATGATGATCCCAGAACTGTCAGGGAAGCAGTAGATTCAGAGGATGGAAAACTATGGAAGGAGGCCATGGTTGATGAAATGGCATCCTTGCACAAAAATTAGGCATGGGATCTGGTGGAGTTGCCGGCTGGAAGGAAGCCCATCGGGAGCAAATGGGTGTTTAAGAAGAAGAAGAATGCAGAAGGCAAGGTGGAGAAATACAAAGCTCGGTTGGTAGCAAAAGGTTATTCCCAAGTGTCGGGAATTGATTTTGGTGATATTTTTTCTCTTGTTGCCAAAGTTACTTCTATTAGATTACTTTTATCTGTTGCTGCTGCATTTGATTTTGAGATAGAACAGATGGATGTGAAGACAACATTTCTTCATGGGGATCTGGAAGAGGAGATCTACATGAAACAACCTGAAGGCTTGATGGTGAAGGGGAAGAAAGAACTGGTATGCAAGTTAAATAAGTCTATGTATGGGTTAAAACAGTCACCAGGGATGTGGTATCACAAATTTGATACCTATATACGGGGACTTGGCTTCACCAGAAGCAAGGAGGATCCCTATGTTTATTTTAAATTAATTGGTGACCATGTTATTTATTTGTTCTTGTATGTAGATGATATGTTGTTGATTGGAAATGACAAATAAATCATCCAATATTTTGAAGACCCAACTGTTATCCAAATTCGACATGAAGGATATTGATGCTGCAAACAATATTTTGGGCATGGAAATTAAGAGAGATCAGGCAAAGAGGAAGCTCTGGTTAAACCAGAGGAAGTATGTCGAGACTATATTGCAGAGGTGCAGGATAGTAAACCGGTGAATGTTCCTGTTCCTATAGGTGTAAAGCTGTTTGCTAAACAGTGTCCCAAGACACAAGAAGAAGAGGAGTATATGTCCCGTGTTCCATATGCAAGTGCAGTGGGTAGCCTGATGTATGCAATGGTCTGTACTAGACCAGACATTGCACATGCAGTGGGAGTATTGAGCAGGTTTATGTCAAACCCAGGGAAGGAGCATTGGACAGCAGTGAAGCGGGTTTTCAGATATTTACGTGCCACTAGTGATTATGGCTTGTGCTACCAGGGAAGACCAGGATTGGAAAGAATGTTGGACATTCGTGGTTTTGTTGATGCAGACTGGGCTGGAGATCTGGACCAAAGAAGATCTACAAGTGGGTATGTGTTTAGCTTATTTGGAGGTGCAGTCAGTTGGATGAGTAAAAGACAGTCTGTAGTGGCGCTTTCAACTACAGAGGCAGAATACATAGCAGCCACTCATGCAAGCAAGGAAGCAGTTTGGTTGGAGAGATTGTGTTCAAGTATGGGGTTGGTACAGCAAGCTATAAATATAGACTGTGATAGCCAAAGTGCAATTTTCTTGGCTAAGAACCCTACTTATCATTCAAAGACAAAGCACATTGATGTTCAATATCACTTTGTTAGAGATATGGTTGAGGCTAAAAGGGTGTTGCTGGTAAAGGTGGACACTTTGAAGAATGTTGCAGATGCATTGACGAAGTCTGTGAGCACTCAAAAGTTTTGTTGGTGTAGAGAAACAATGGGTGTTGAAGAATTGGCCCAATGACTAAGCTCTCTTGTGGCCCTCTGTGGAAAGAAAACAACAAGTGGGAGAATGTTGGGTATGTGTTATATTCTTTCCACGACTAGCTCGACGTGCTATACGTTGTGCCAGGCGCAGCAGGGGGGTCACAGCGGGGGTGGCAGCCCCCCTTGTCGGGGTCCGGAGCAGCGCCCAGACGAAATTTATTTTGGTATGCGGTCCCACTCATAAGCGAACCCACCCATTTTTTGTGCATGAGTTTGCACATGGTTTTTGGAGTACGATGGCTTTCGACCCCTGGTATTTTGTAGATCCGGTCAAGGGAACTATGGTTATGTTCTAATCCAGGGTTAATGGATTGGGGTTTATGTATGCTTTGGCATGTATATATATATATATATATATATATATATATATATATATATATATATATATATGTTGTAACACTAAAAGGAAAATAATGAAAAATCAAGCTGGTCATCCAGATTTGGGATCAAGGGGAGAATCTCTGTGTTTATCTGTTTTATGTTTTATGCTCTCGCTATTGTTTATTTTCTGTTATAAGATTCACGTGTAGATAATTTCTGTTCAGGGTTAAAACCTACAAATGCTTCAGTTTAGCAATCATCTACACTTCCCAGACTAACTTATCTATTACAAGCAGAGCTTCAAGAGCCAGTGAACACTATTTACAAGTAGAAGTCTCAAGCTCAATTACATTTCAAAGTTTAGCAACCAAATCAACCAACAATTTCTCATCTTCTACAGAAGTATTTATAGAAGAATGAGGAGGTGAGATCTGATAAAAGATCTCCCAGGGAAATTAATACAGACTAATGACTTCTCGGCCTTTGAGGGGCTTGATGGAGAAGTTTACAGGTGTTCTATCTGTATTAATTGTTTTTACACTTAAGATTAAGATCAGTGGCAGCTTTTGTTGACTTTTAAGGGTCTGTGTCATGAATGAAATAACTCTGTTGATATTTTTACATTAAATTCCTTTGGTAGAATTAATTCTTCGGCTGCGTTGACGAAAATATCTGATTTTGCTCAATAACTTCGGCCTCCGTTTGAATGCTGGTGGCTACAGGTGGCACTGTGGTAGCTGAGAGGAATCAATTTGCCTCTGTTGAGGCAGTGGAGGCCTTTCTGTCTGATAAACACTTATGATTTTCTTTAATTGTGTTTTAATTTGGAGGATTAGGCTTGTGATAATCAATCTTAGCCGTGATCCCCGCAAATCTGTCTTCAATCTTCTATTCTGGTATGTTCTGCCTTCAACATTGATACTCTTTGAATTGTGATTTAATAACACTGTGTCTAGTTGATGTGCAGGTTGCGCAGGGCTCGTATGGCATCAATGCCTCATGAAACATTGACGAGACGTGGAGTAGAGCCCCGGGAATGGTTTCTTCCTTATGGATCAAAGACATGGGAATCTTCATTCCCAGCCTTCGACTTCTCTTGAACAAACCATCAAACACCTGCAAAAACCAAAAGATTAATAAAATACTATGTTATTAGGTTTAACTTCTTCGGAGGCTGCGGGGAGGAGTGTGGTTGTTGGATGGCATCATCCAATGGTGGAGAATTGTGTAGAAGATGTTCAAAAAAGGAGAGCAGAGGGATAATTAAGTCAGAGCCATTGATGGATGAGTGATCAAGAAGATCAACGGTCAGGATAAGCGGTAGACTAATAATGTGGAGGATTCACATTATTTGGTTTTAACAAAAAAATGCGAAAAACTAAGGTTTAAACCTTTGGCGAGGGTGGAGGGCGATGAAGTAATGTGGGAATGATCTGGGACCATCCGATCTAGACACGTGGATAGTCGAGATCCAATCGGAGGATCACAATCGACGGAGGAATTATGTTAATGCGCTTGGCAAAAAACTTGTGATGCGATGTAGCGCGGGACATTGATCTGAGGATCAAATCAACGGTGGGGAGTGAATCGGAGGGATGGAAATCAGAGGTGGAGAAATGTAAAGGCACAACTAAAATCTCCGATGTGATTGCGTGATCAGATAAAGGCCGATGCAATTGTGCGATTGGGCCTTCGCAATCTGAGGTGGGGAAAAACATTAAAATGCACCCAAAGGAAAACTCCGATGCGATGGGCGCCTTGGGATTTAAACGCTTGGTCCCAGGCGTAGGCTATATGAAATGAAAAGCGGTGTGGGCAAGGTTTAGACATATGGGACTTAATCGCATCGAAATTTTTGATGCAGTCTTTCAATCAACCCATTTTTCATTAAAAAGCATAACTCCAGCGCGTTAGACCGAAACTTTGGGTAAGTGGGTTTTTTGATATACAAAGGAAAATAATGGATCGGAGATGAATTTTCACAATGATTTAGCACCCGATTGCGGGCCCATGGGTCGTATGGATAGATGATAAGATCGGGGGATATAATGTACATGGCTAATCGAGATCGGAGTTTGTTTATAACAAAAGACTTGTGCTCACTATGTTTTTCCGATGCGATAAGTGCCTGGATGGCTAGTGCTTGGTTCTAGCGCTGGGGCACATGGAGGTGAAGTGGTTTAGAACTTAGCCCAAGGGGGCTTAAGTCTATAATACAAAAATGGGTTTTTTATAGATTTTCAATGGTTTTCAAAGGATTTGGAGGGTTTTGATAAGGAAAAGAAGGAGTCTTAAACCTTATCATAGGGGTTTCGATGGAGGGGAAAAGGGAAAAATATGAAAATGAAGGATTTTTATGGAGAATGAAGGGGTAAAAATGAGGTTAGTTTTGGAAGTGGAAGGAGGGGAAAAATGGCCTTTTGGAGCAGTATTTCCTCAATGAAATCAACAGAATTTCAGGGTGTAAAATGGGCACAATAGGGAATATTTTGGACAGAAGTATGAGGCCTTCAAGAGTCTTCAAGAGCCAACACTTTTTTGCAATAAAATTTTTTCTTTGAAGGCTCAAAAAAGATTTAGCCACCTTTTGGTATAACAAATTTTATAGGTGGCTAACAGTGGCTCCACTTGGGGATGGTGCCTTCTTGAAGGCATCAAGAACTTCAAACTTGCATTCTCTGGGAGGCTGACCAGTGCCTCATCCATTGGGCTGCCTTTCTTTTGCTGGGATGATCTTGCTCTAAAAACATATTAGCAGCCATGAAAACAATGGATCTTTCATCAACAAGCTTTCTACCTACCCAATTCTACATATCTAACATTTTTTTCTTCGTTAGAGTGCACTTGGATTGGAAAACTCTTTTACAACATTTTATTCTTTTGAAAGAAAGAATTCTAATCTATTTCTACTCCTTATTTCTCCATGGACTCAGATTAAATAGTTGAGCCCATGTGATTCTCTACCTAATCTACTATCTGTTGGGATTAGACTGTCCAACAGATTTTTATTCTCTAAATTCTACAACAAAAATTTAAAAGCATACAAGTCAGGATTGAACAGTCTAACTTGTTGCTGATCTATGGCATGAAAAAAAAGCCGCACATAGATATTATTTTGCAGAAATTTAAATCGAAATGGAAGGTTTAAGATCTGAAATTTCAAAGCATTTCCATCATCTTTTTTACAGCTCTGTTTTGACTTTTGTTTTGAGTTGTCTTTCCTTTGTCAACTGGTTCAGATTTTGAACTAACTGGAACCAGATTTACATATTTTTTTACTTAGAAATTGAAACAAATTGAGTCATCTCTCTTTGGAAACTTAGGTTCATATTTTGAGCATGTTTGAACCTTTAATTTCTATCCTAATCTATATATTGATAAGCCAAGATTAAATAGTTTGGAAAATCAAATTCACTATCCTATCAGTAGAAAATTTAAAACTAATTCGTCAAGATTAGGCTGTTTGACTAACCAGAAGTGTGTTATTGAGGAGAGGCATTTGAGCTTGCACACTTTTAGATTTGTTTCTTTTTTTTGGTATGCGGCTATACCTTTTTTTTTTTAACAATCTGCCCTCTTTTCTTTATTTCATTTTTTTTGTATTTTTTATTTTTATAACTTTGAATGCAATGATGGCTGAAGTATTTACAATGAGAAAAATATAAAAAGGCTTTCGGAGCATAACATGGATCAAGAGAAGTAATGCCTAAGCATCCTGCCATTGACAGGACCCCCAAACAATTCTGCTCCATTCAAATCTTGCAAGGAATAGGCATTATTACCAACAGCTGAATGGAAGGAGTAAGGGCTAAGCCATAAGTTGTCAAATTCTCCATGCTTGCCCTTGTCTTCCCTCCTTGAGTCCCACTTTAAAACTTTGTCCCCAATGTTTAAATTTTTGGCCTTTGTTCTTCTGTCAAAAATATTTTTAATGTTGTCCTACATCTGTAATGCTTTTTTATAAACCTCCTCCCTGGTTTGCTGAAGATGAATGGTTCGATTTATCCTTCTGAACATGTCATTATCTTAATTTTACAACTCTTGAATAAACTTCATAACTGGTACACCAAGGTTGGTTGGAAATATTCCATTAGTACCATACACAAGCTAGAAAGGTGACATACCAATATATTTCTTCAAGGTCAATCTGTCAGCCCAAAGTGCATGAACTAGCTTTGTGTGCCAAGACTTTTTGTTGTCCTCCAGCAGTTTCTTGATTATGTTCACTAAAATCTTGTTTGAGGATTCAGCAAGTCCATTACCTTGAGGTTAATAGGCCATGGAATGCCCCAATGTTACCTGATATCTATGACAGAATTCAACCATTTTCTTACTTCTCCCCCTAGACTTTGAGAAAATAATCTAAGCTTGACAGAATCATCATCAATTTCATTTATTTCAAGGTAGTCATTCATCTTATCCACATGTTGTGATGCAGTTGTAGCATTAATAACATCATATAATGGAATTTTGGACTGATAGTCCTGTGGAAGATTGACTAATGGTACAGGAAGGACCAAGGGAGCATACCATGCTGCCATGATATGTGGTGGAGGTGGATTTAGAAGAGGTGGAGTAACAAAAGGGAAAGTGGTCTAGAATGGAGTGGTTTGAACAGTGGATGTAGGGTGAGCAGAAGTGGATGGACCAGGAGTAGATTGCTGAGCTGATCTTGGATGAGAGACACCTAAGTTTTGAAGGAAATGTAAATCAGGAGGTGTTGTTTCTCTACTACCAGGATGCTCACTTGTTTCAGGATATGAAAGTGAAGAATCAGAATCTAACTAATCTAAATAATCAAGAGACCTAGTTCTAAAGGGATTTAATAAATCAAGTTGTGATTGTTGTAGAGCTAAAAGATTTTCAGGAATTGAATTAGCTCTCAAGGGTGATCTAAAAACAGTTGATAATTTAATCCTAGGAGACTTCCTAAGGATACTTTCTGGGTCGTTAAATATCTCAGGTTGATCAGGGTCAGGATAGGCTCTAGTATGAATCTTTCTAGGAGCCACTATGTTGTGTTTTTCAGACCCAAATAAACAAGAAAAATTCAACCAGGTATGACAATCTTTAAAAGGTCAACTAATCTGTTTACACAAATTTTAATCCTATAGTCCTCTAACTAAGTTTGAATGGTATTACAATGATAAGGGTTCTTCCCAGAGGAGTCTTAAGGTATGTTCAGGATTGTGGAGTCACCAAGTGGAAGTTTTTAGCTCTTAAGGAGGTAAAAGGTTTTATGGTCCACCACCATGTTTATTGGATACCAATCTGAAATATTTTTAGGTTTTGTGAGTTATTTTTCAGTTGTGTGGTTTCTAAGAATGTCCTAACTCTGTTTCAAAACATTGCCATGGTTATGAGACAAAGAAAGTCTACTCTTATGGCTAAGCTGGATGGTTTTTCAAGGTTAGATAAAGCCTTATGAGAATCCTAGGTTTTTCCTAGTTTGTCACTGATTCAAACAAGTTTTATCATGATTATCATTCCTTCGTAGTGCTTGAAAAGGCTGCTTTTACTCACTGCACAATTTTTCTTGAATCAAGGGTTTTCTGAGGTCTTTAAAGGTACCTAGACCAAAAACACTCAAAATCCCCAGCAGAGTCACCAGAAATGTTAGTTGTTGGTGGCTCAGCTAGTTAATATAGCAAATGTTCCTTGAACCAAAACTCTGATATCCTATGGTTACCTTAAAATGAAAATGTTTTTGGGTTCATCCCCAGTGGAGTCGCCAGAAATGTTAGCTCCCTGTAATCAACAAGATTGGTAAAATTCCAACCGCAGGGAGAAACATCGTTTCAACAATTTTGGGATTCTAGGATCTAGCCCTACTGAATCCGGAGAGGGATCTCTCCAATAAGTGGAAAGATGGATTTGTCTTTGAATTCTTGGGTAATGATATTAGGCTAGTTATGAAGGCCAAGGGTTTTGTTTGTTTTTTGGATGGTTGAGCATGATTACTGTTTGAGGTGGAAAGTCCTAAATGAAAAGAGATTCAAAGGTGAGAAGTTGCAAGCAAATAGAACAAGCTTTGGCTAGGAAGATAGATAATTGCAGGTTTTAGTCCATTGGGCTAAGGAGTCATAATAGGGTTTAATTAAAACAGCAAGAGGCAAGAGTGGTCCATGGGGCAAGTCATCTATGTCTAAGGATCTCTTTAAGGTTTGATTTATGGAATGAAATGGTACAATAATAAGGGGAATTTAAACAGATGAAGAACAAAGAGCAGCCTAAGATCTGGTAAGTACTTTTAAACTAGCCAGCTTTTGACATATGCTTAAGAAGGACATAAAAGTAATCTAAGATCAAGTAAGTACTTCTAAACTAGCCTGCTTTTGATGCACTTTCAAATAGAAAACATTCAAACACAAGGGAAACAAAAATGAAAACAAAGAATGGCCTAAGATCTGGTAAGTAATTTTAAACTAGCCAGCCTTTAACACATTCCAAGGGAAACATTCAGACAGTCTTTGGGGATAAAAATAGGACCAAGGCACACCATATCTTCCTTAGTTCATCTCTACTTAACATATACTGAAAATAACATTCAAGAATAACAATCAGCTAAGGCAACAAGACGAGGGAACACCAACATTCCTATACTTCAACTGAATTAAATCATTCCTAAATAACACAGGTTGGAAGAAAAACATTCAGATAAATATTTTCAGTCAGAGAAGGGTACTGATATACAGTAGGTCCTACCTCTATGCATGTTGTTCTTTATAAGAGAAGATGAACACATTGAAAATAGAAACAAAATAACAAGTTACAATGAGAAAAACATCACCGTCAACATAGACTAGGATCGCATAAATCAGCTTGTATTGATGCTCCAAACCAGTTATAGCTTCAATTCTAATGCTTCAGTTTAGCAATCATCTACACTTCCCATACTAACTTATCTATTACAAGCAGAGCTTCAAGAGCTAGTGAACACTATTTACAAGTAGAAGTCTCAAACTCAATTACATTTGAAAGTTCAGCAACCAAATCAACCAACAATTTCTCATCTTCTACAAAAGTATTTATATAAGAATGAGGAGGTGAGATATGATAAAAGATCTCCCAGGGAAATTAATACAGACTAATGACTTCTCGGCCTTTGAGGGGCTCGATGGAGAAGTTTACAGGTGTTCTGTCTGTATTAATTGTTTTTACACTTAAGATTAAACTCGGTGGGAACTTTTGTTGACTTTTAAGGCTTTGTGTCATGAATGAAATAACTCTGTTGATATTTTTGCATTAAATTCCTTTGGAAAAATTAATTCTTCGGTTGCCTTGAGGCAAATATCTGATTTTGCTCAATAACTTCAGCCTCTGTTTGAATTCTGGTGGCTACAGGTGGCACTGTGGTAGCTGAGAGGAATCAATTTGTCTATGTTGAGGCAGTGGAGGCCTTTATGTCTGATAAACACTTTTGATTTTCTTTAATTGTGTTTTAATTTGGAGGATTAGGCTTGTGATAATCAATATTAGCCGTGATCCCCGCAAATTTGTCTTCAATCTTCTATTCTAGTATGTTCTATCTTCAACACTGATACTCTTTGAATTGTGATTTAATAACACTGTGTCTGGTTGATGTGCAGGTTGCACAGGGCTCGTATGGCATCAATGCCTCATGAAACATTGACGAGACATGGAGTAGTGCCCCTGGAATGGTTTCTTCCTTATGGATCAAAGGCATGGGAATCGTCATTCCCAGCCTTCGTCTTCTCTTGAACAAACCATCAAACACCTACAAAAACCAAAAGATTAATAAAATCTTGCGTTATTAGGTTTAACTACTTTGGAGGCTGCGGGGAGGAGAGTGGTCGTTGGACGGAATCATCCAATGGTGGAGACTTGTGTAGAAGAGGTTCAAAAAAGGACAGCGGAGGGATAATTAAGTCAGAGCTGTTGATGGATGAGTGATCAAGAAGATCAACGGTCGGGATAGGCGACGGACTAATAAAGTGGAGGATTCACATTATTTGGTTTTAACAAAAAAAATGCGAAAAACTAAGGTTTAAACCTTTGGCGAGGGTGGAGGGTGATGAAGTAATCTGGGAATAATCTGGGACCATCCGATCTAGACACATGGATGATCCAGATCCAATCGGAGGATTACAATCGACAGAGGAATTATGTTAATGCGCTCGGCAAAAAACTTGCGATGGGATGTAGCGCGGGCCGTTGATATGAGGATCAGATCAATGGTGGGGAGTGAATCGGAGGGATGGTAATCAAAGGTGGAGAAATGTAAAGGCACAACCAAAATTGCCGATGCGATTGTGTGATCAGAGAAAGGCCGATGCGATTGCGCGATCGGGCCATCGCAATCGGAGGTGGGGAAAAACATTAAAATGCACCCAAAGGAAAACTCCGATGCGATGGGCGCCTTGGGACTTAAAATCTTTATCCCAGGCATAGGCTATATGAAATGAAAAGTGGTGGCGGTGGGTTTATACATATGGGACTTAATCGCATCGAAATTTTTGATGTGGTATTTCAATCAACCCATTTTTCATTAAAAAGCATAACTCCAGCGCGTTAGACCAAAACTCTGGGTAAGTGGGTTTTTTTATATACAAAGGAAAATAATGGATCGGAGATGAATTTTCACAATGATTTAGTGCCTGATTGCAGGCCCACGGGTCTTATGGAGAGATGATAACATCGGTGGATATAACATACTGTGCTAATCGGGATCGGAGTTTGTTTATAACAAAAGACTTGTGCTCGTTGTGTTTTTCCGATGCGATAAGCGCCTGAATGGCTAGCACTTTGTTCTAGCACTGGGGCACATGGAGGGGAAGTGGTTTAGAACTTAGCCCAAGGGGGCTTAATTCTGTAATACAAAAATGGGTTTTTTATAGATTTTCAATGGTTTTCAAAGGATTTGGAGTGTTTCGATAAGGCAAAGAAGGAGTCTTGAACCTTATCATAGGGGTTTCGATGGAGGGGAAAAGGGAAAAATATGAAAATTAAGGATTTTTATGGAGAATGAAGGGGTAAAAATGAGGTTAGTTTTGGAAGTGGAAGGAGGGGGAAAATGGCCTTTCGGAGCAGTATTTCTTCAATGAAATCAGCAGAATTTCATGGTGTAAAATGGGCACAGTAGGGAAGATTTTGCACAGAAGTATGAGGCCTTCAAGAGTCTTCAAGAGTGAACACATTTTTGCAATAAAATGTGTTCCTTGATGGCTCAAAAAATATTTATGCACCTTTTGGTATAACAAATTTTATAGGTGTCTAACAGTGGCTCCACTTGGGGATGGTGCCTTCTTGAAGGCATCAAGAACTTCAGACTTGCATTCTCTGGGAGGCTGATTAGTGCCTCATCCATTGGGCTGCCTTTCTTTTGTTAGGATGATCTTTCTCTGAAAACATATTAGCAGCCATGAAAACAATGGATCTTTCATCAACAAGCTTTCTACCTACCCAATCCTACATATCTAACATTTTTTCTTCATTAGAGTGCACTTGGATTGGAAAACTCTTTTACAACATTTTATTCTTTTGAAGGCAAGAAATCTAATCTATTTCTACTCCTTATTTCTCCATGGACTCAGATTAAATAGTCGAGCCCATGTGATTCTCTACCTAATCTATTATCTGTTGGGATTAAATTGTCCAACAGATTTTTATTCTCTGAATTCTACAACATAAATTTAAAAGCATACAAGTCAGGATTGAACAGTCTAACTTGTTGCTGATTTATGGCATGAAAAACAAGCCGCACATAGATCTTATTTTGCAGAAATTTAAATCAAAATGGAAGGCTTAAGATCTGAAATTTCAAATCATTTCCTTCATCTTTTTTACAGCTCTGTTTTGACTTTTGTTTTGAGCTATCTTTCCTTTGTCAACTAGTTCAAATTTTGAGCTAACTGGAACCAGATTTACATCTTTTTTTACTTAGAAATTGAAACAGATTGAGTCATCTCTCTTTGGAAACTTAGGTTCAGATTTTGAGCATGTATGAACCTTTAATTTCTATCCTAATCTATCTAATGATAAGCCAAGATTAAACATTTTGGAAAATAGAATTCACTATCCTATCAGCAAAAAATTTAAAACTAATTATTCAAGATTAGACTATTTGACTAACCAGAAGTGTGTTCTTGAGGAGTGGCATTTGAGCTTGCACACTTTCATATTTGTTTCTCTTTTTTGGAATGGGGCTATACCTTTTTTGTTTTGACAATCTGCCCTCTTTTCTTTCTTTCATTGTTTTTGTATTTTTTATTTTTATAACTTTGAATGCAATGATGGGTGAAGTATTCACAATGAGAAAAAGATAAAAAGGCCTTCAGAGCATAACATGGATCAAGAGAAGTAATGCTTAAGCATCCTGTCATTGACAGGAACCCTAAACAATTATGCTCCATTCAACTCTTGCAAGAAATAGGCATTATTACCAGTAGCTGAATGGATGGAGTAAGGGCCAAGCCATAAGTTGTCAAATTTTCCATGCTTGCCCTGGTCTTCCCTCCTTTAGTCCCACTTTAAAACTTTGTCCCCAATGTTGAAATTGCTGGCATTTGTTCTTCTGTCAAAAAGCTTTTTAATGCTGTCCTGCTTCTGTAATGCTTTGTTATAAAACTCCTCCTTGGTTTGCTGAAGATGAATGGTCTGATTTATCCTTTTGAATATGTCATTATCTTCAATTTACAACTCCTGAATCAACTTCATAACTGGTACACCAAGGCTGGTTGGAAATATTGCATCAGTACCATACACAAGCTAGAAAGGTGACATACCAATAGATTTCTTCAAAGTCAATCTGTCAGCCCAAAGTGCATGAACTAGCTTTGTGTGCCAAGAATTTTTGTTGTCCTCCAATAGTTTCTTGATTATGTTCACTAAACTCTTGTTTGAGGATTTAGAAAGTCCATTACCTTGAGGGTAATAGGCCATGGAATGCCCCAATGTTACCTGATATCTGTGATAGAATTCAACCATTTTCTTACTTCTCCCCCCAGACTTTGAGAAAATAATATAAGCTTGACAGAATCATCATCAATTTCATTTCTGTCAAAGTAGTCATTCATCTTATCCACATGTTTTGATGCAGTTATAGCATTACTAACATCATATAATGGAATTTTGGTGTGATAGTCTTGTGGAAGACTGACTAATGGTACAGGAAGGAGCAAGGGAGCATACCATGCTGCCAAGATATGTGGTGGAGGAGGATTTAAAAGAGGTGGATTAACAAAAGGGAAAGTGGGCTGGAATGGAGTGGTTTGAACAGTGGATGTAGGGTGAGCAGAAGTGGATGGACCAGGAGTAGATTTTTGAGCTGATCTTGGATGAGAGACACCTAAGTTGTGAAGGAAATGTAAATTAGGAGGTGTTTTTTCTCTCCTACCAGGGTGCTCACTTGTTTCAGGATATGAAATTGAAGACTCGGAATATAATTGATCTAAATCATGAAGAGACCTAGTTCTAAAAGTATTTACTAAGTCAAGTTGTGAATTTTGTAGAGCTAAAACATTTTCAGGAACTGAATTAGCTCTCAAGGGTGATCTGAAAACAGTTGATAATTTAATCCTAGGAGACTTCCTAAGGATACTTTCTGGGTCGCCAACTATCTCAGGTGGATTAGGGTCAGGATAGGCTCTAGTATGAATCTTTCTAGGAGCCACTATGCTATGTTTTTCAGACCCAAATAAACAAGAAAAGTTTAACCAAGTAATTTTAATCCTATAGTCCTCTAACTAAGTTTGAATGGTATTACAATGATAAGGGTTCTTCCCAGAGGAGTCTTAAGGTCTATTCAGGATTGTGGAGTCGCCAAGTGGAAGTTTTTAGCTCTTAAGGAGGTAAAAGGTTTTATGGTCCACCACCATGTTTATTGGATACCAATCTGAAATATTTTTAGGTTTTCTGAGTTATTTTTCAGTTGTGTGGTTTCTAAGAATGTCCTAACTTTGTTTCAAAACTTAGCTATGGTTATGAGACAAAGTCAGTCTACTCTTATGGCTAAGTTGGCTGGTTTTTCAAGGTTAGATAAACCCTTATGAGAATCCTAGGTTTTGCCTAGTTTGTCACTAATTCAAACAAGTTTTATCATGATTACCATTCCTTGGTAGTGCTTCAAAAGGCTGCTTTTACTCACTGCACAATTTTTCTTGAATGAAGGGTTTTCTGAGGTCTTTAAAGGTACCTAGACCAAAAACACTCAAAATCCCCAGCAGAGTCACCAGAAATGTTAGTTGCTGGTGGCTCAGCTGGTTAATATAGCAAATGTTCCTTGAAAAAAAACTCTGATTTCCTATGGTTACCTTAAAATGAAAATGTTTCTGGGTTCGTCCCTAGTGGAGTCGCCAGAAATGTTAGCTCCCTGTAATTAGCAAGATTGGAAAAATTCCGACCGTAGGGAGAAACATCGTTTCAACCATTTTGGGATTCTAGGATCTAGCCCTCCTGAATCTAGACAGGGATCTCTCCAATAAGTGCAAATATGGATTTGTCTTTGAAGTCTTGGGTAATGATATTAGCCTAGTTATGAAGGCCGAGGGTTTTGTTTGTTTTTTGGATGGTTCAACATGATTTTTGTTTGAGGTGGAAAGTCCTAAATGCAAAGAGTTTCAAAGGTTAGAAGTTGCAAGAAAATAGAACAAGCTTTGGCCAGGAAGGTAGATAATTGCAGGTTTTAGTCCATTGGGCTATGGAGTCATAATAGGGTTTAATTGAAACAGAAAGAGGCAAGAGTGGTCCATGGGGCAAGTCATCTATGTCTAAGGATCTCTTTAAGGTTTGATTTATGGAATGAAATGGTAGAATAAGAAGGGGAATTTAAACAGATGAGGAACAAAGAGCAGCCTAAGATCTGGTAAGTACTTTTAAACTAGCCAACTTTTAACACATTCCAAGGGAAACATTCAGACAGTCTTTGGAGATAAAACTAGGACCAGGGCACACCATATCTTCCTTAGTTTATCTCTACTTAACATATAATAAAAATAACATTCAAGAATAACAATCAGCTAAGGCAACAGGACAAGGGAACGCCAGCATTCCTATGCTTCAACTGAATTAAATCATTCCTAAATAACACAGGTTGGAAGAAAAACATTCAGATAAAGTTTTTCAGTCAGAGAACGGTATTGATATACAGTAGGTCCTAACTCTATGCATGATGTTCTTTATAAGAGAAGATGAAGACAGTGAAAATAGAAACAGAATAACAAGTTACAATGAGAAAAACATCACCGCCAACATAGACCAGGATCCCATAAATCAGCTTGTATTGATGCTCCAAACCAGTTATAGCTTCAAGTCCAATGCTTCATTTTAGCAATCATCTGCACTTCCCAAACTAACTTATCTATTACAAGAAGAGCTTCAAGAGCCGGTGAACACTATTTACAAGTAGAAGTCTCAAGCTCAATTACATTTCAAAGTTCAGCAACCAAATCAACCAACAATTTCTCATCTTCTACAAAAGTATTTATAGAAGAATGAGGAGGTGAGATATGATAAAAGATCTCCCAGGGAAATTAATACAGACTAATGACTTCTCGGCCTTTGAGGGGCTCGATGGAGAAGTTTACAGGTGTTTTGTCTATATTAATTGTTTTTACACTTAAGATTAGGCTCGGTGGGAGCTTTTGTTGACTTTTAAGGCTCTGTGTCATGAATGAAATAACTCTATTGATAATTTTACATTAAATTCCTTTGGCAGAATTAATTCTTCGGCTGCATTGAGGCAAATATCTGATTTTGCTCAATAACTCCGGCCTCTATTTGAATTCTGGTGGCTACAGGTGGCACTGTGGTAGCTGAGAGGAATCAATTTGCCTCTGTTGAGGCGGTGGAGGCCTTTTTGTCTAATAAACACTTATGATTTTCTTTAATTGTGTTTTAATTTGGAGGATTAGGCTTGTGATAATCAATCTTAGCCATGATCCCTGCAAATATGTCTTCAACACTGATACTCTTTGAATTGTGATTTAATAACACTGTTTCTGGTTGATGTGCAGGCTACGCAGGGCTCGTATGGCATCAATACCTCATGAAACATTGACGAGACGTGGAGTAGAGCCCTGGGAAAGGTTTCTTCCTTAGGGATCAAAGGCATGGGAATCGTCATTGAACAAACCATCAAACACTTGCAAAAACAAAAATATTAATAAAATCCTGAGTTATTAGGTTTAACTTTTTCAGAGGCTGCGAAGAGGAGCATGGCCGTTGGATTGCATCATTCAATGGTGGAAAATTGCATAGAAGAGGTTCAAAAAAGGAGAGCGGAGGGATAATTAAGTCAGAGCCATTGATGGATGACTGATCAAGAAGATCAACGATTGGGATAAGCGGCGGACTAATAATGTGGAGGATTCACATTATTTGGTTTTAACAAAAAAATGTGAAAAACTAAGGTTTAAACCTTTGGCGAGGGTGGAGGGCGATGAAGTAATGCGGGAATGATTTGGGACCGTCCGATCTAGACACATGGACGGTCTAGATCTAATCGGAGGATCGCAATTGGCAGAGGAATTATGTTAATGCGCTCGGCAAAAAACTTGCGATGTGATGTAGCGCAGGCCGTTGATCTGAGGATCAGATCAACGGTGGGGAGTGAATCGGAGGGATGGCAATCAGAGGTGGAGAAATGTAAAGGCGCAACTAAAATCGCCGATGCAATTGCGCGATCGGAGAAAGGCCGATGCAATTGTGCGATTGGGCCATCGCAATCGGAGGTGGGGAAAAACATTAAAATGCACCCAAAGGAAAACTCTGATGCGGTGGGTGCCTTGGGACTTAAACTCTAGGTCCCAAGTGTAGGCTATATGAAATGAAAAGCGATGGGGGCGGGATTTATAGATATGGGACTTAAGATTCGCATCGGAAGTTTTGATGCGGTCTTTCAATCAACCCATTTTTCATTAAAAAGCATAACTCCGGCGTGTTAGACCAAATCATTGGGTAAGTGGGTTTTTTGATATAAAAATGAAAATAATGGATCGGAGATTAATTTTCACAATGATTTACCGCCCAATTGTAGGCCCACGGGTCGTATGGAGAGACGATAAGATCGGGGGATATAACATACAGGGCTAATCGAGATCAGAGTTTGTTTATAACAAAAGACTTGTGCTCACTGTGTTTTTCTGATGCGATAAGCGCCTAGATGGCTAGCGCTTGGTTCTAGCACTGGGGCACATGGAGGGGAAGTGTTTTAGAACTTAGCCGAAGGGGGCTTAAGTCTGTAATACAAAAATGGGTTTTTTATGGATTTTCAATGGTTTTCAAAGGATTTGGAGGGTTTCGATAAGGAAAAAAATGAGTCTTAAACCTTATCATAGGGGTTTTGATGGAGGGGAAAAGGGAAAAATATGAAAATGAAGGATTTTTATGGAGAATGAAGGGGTAAAAATGAGGTTAGTTTTGGAAGTGGAAGGAGGGCGAAAATGGCCTTTTGGAGCAGTATTTCGTCAATGAAATCAGCAGAATTTCAGGGTGTAAAATGGGCACAGTAGGGAAGATTTTGGACAGAAGTATGAGACCTTCAGGAGTCTTCAAGAGCTAACACTTTTTTGCAATAATTTTTTTTCCTTGAAGGCTCAAAAAAGATTTAGCCACCTTTTGGTATAAGAAATGTTATAGTTGGCTAACAAGATAGTGGAATTCATAGAGAGAAGATAGGTACTGTTCAGAGCATGGAATTCAAAGAGAGAAGACAGTTCCAAGAACACCATAAGAAAATGGTGTGTCAAAAAGGATGAACAAAACAATCATGGAGTGTGCAAGGTGCAGGAGATTGCATGCAGGATTGCCTTTACAATTTTGTGCAGATCCTGTAGATACTGTTGTTTATCTAATAAATAGAGGGCCATCAAATTCCTTGGATGGTGGTATTCCAAAGGAAGCATGGACAGGTAAAAAGGTAAACTACTATTTTTTAAAGAGTTTTGGTTGTAAGGCCTTTGTCCATATTAATAAAGAAAATAGAACAAAGCTTGAGGCAAAATCAAAGAACTGTACCGTTATTGGATATGTGTTAATGATTTTGGTTATCTCTTATATGATTATGAAAACCACAAAATCATTAGGAGAATATAGTAATATTCAATGAAAATGTATCGTATAAGAATCAGTTGCAAGAAAAGAAACAGGAAAAAACAAATAAGGAATACACAGTTCTTGATAAGATCACTGAAAAAGTAAAGGCGTCTGAAAATAATAATAATCAACATCCATAACAGCAACAACCACCTTAACAGAAACAGGTACCTCAAACACCTGAAAGTGGCGTTAGAAGATCTACCAGGATAAGTAGACCCCCTGAATGATACTCTCCTTCATTATATTATTTATTGTTGACTGATTCTCGTGAACCCGAATGTTATGAAGAAGCAATGCAGGTTGAATGCAGGAAGAAGTGGGAATAGCCATGGAAGAAGAGATGGACTCCTTAATACATAACCATACTTGGGACTTAGTTAGGTTGTTTGCAGGTAAAACAACATTGCAGAATAAATGGATTTATAGGCTGAAGGAAGAAGATGGAGGAAACCAGAGGTACAAAGCTAGACTTGTGGTGAAGGGGTTTGCACAGAAGAAAGGTATTGATTTTGATGAAATGTTTTCTCTTGTCGCTAGGAAGACTTCAATAAGAACTATTTTAAGTCTGATAGCAGCAGAAGGTTTTCATCTTGAACAATTAGATGTAAAGACAACATTTCTCCATGGAGATTTGGAGGAAGAGATCCATATGCAGCAACCAGAAAGATATGAGGTCAAAGGGAAAGAAAAAATAGTGTGTAGGTTAAAGAAGAGCTTGTATGGCTTGAAACATGCTCCAAGGAAGTGGTATCTAAAATTTGACAAATTTATATCTGAATAAGGTTATACTAGATGTCACTCTGATCATTGTGTTTATCTGAAAAAGAAAAATGATGGCAGCTATATTATATTGTTATTGTATGTAGATGGCATGCTTGTTGCAGGGTCTAACATGCAAGAAATAAATGTGCTCAAAATAAGATTGGAAAATTCATTTGCAATGAAGGATTTAGGAGCTGAAAAACAAATCCTTGTATGAGAATAACTAGAGACTGGAAAAATCACAAATTAACACTGTCTCAGAATCAGTACATACAAAAGGTGTTGAAAAGATTTAATATGCAGAATTCAAAACCAATTAGTACACCTTTTGCTAGCCATTTCAAACTTAATAAGGAGATGTGCCCAAAGACCCAAAAAGAAATGGATTATATGTCTAAAATTCCATATGCTTTAGGAGTTGGAAGCTTAATGTATGCAATGGTTTGCACAAGGCCTGATATTGCACATGCAGTTGGAGTTGTAAGCAGGTACATGAACAATCTAGGAAAATAACATTGGATGGCAGTGAAATAGATTCTCAAATATTTGAGAGGTACCAAAAATCAAGTATTATGCTTTGGTGGTTCAAACATTGCTCTACAGGGATATGTTGATGTAGATATAGCAAGTGACAGAGATAACAAGAGAAACACTATAGGATATGTATTTACTGTAGGTGGAACAACTGTCAATTGGGTTTGAAAAATCTAAAGTGTTGTTGCAATTTCAACAACAGAAGCACAGTATGTTGCTGCTACAGAGGCTAGTAAAGAAATGATTTGGTTACAAAAGTTTATGGATGAATTGGGTAAGAAGCATGATATGGGCATGCTATACGGTGATAGCCAAAGTGCCTTTCAGCATGCAAAGAACTCATCATTTCATTCTAGGACTAAACACATACAACTCAAGTACCATTTCATGCAGTTAGTATTGGAAGATGGACAATTGAAGCTGGAAAAGAAACACACTAACCATAATCCTGCAAATATTCTAACAAAAGTTGTAACCAGGGAGAAATTGAGAATATACTCAGTTTCAATTGGTCTTCAAGAATGACGATGAAGATGAGAAACAACCATGTCCAAAGTGGAGTCATTGAACAACAAATGAAGCAGGGATGTGCTTGCTAGAATCAGTCTCCAAGTGGGATATTATTGGGTGTGGAGCCTGATTATCTTGTTTATTTTGTATCATAGGGTTGGACCCCTATATCTTAATGGGGCGGAAACGCTGCCAGTAATTAAACGCTGCTTGGGGGGTCCAAGGGGGACCAGCGCCCCCGAACCTAAAAACAGATGTAAAATTGCCTTGTAAAAGTATAATAATTTCTAGTGAATCTTGGTCATTCATTGGGCGGATGTTCTAATGGTAGAATTTATGTTTAGTTTAGGGTATTTTTCCATAGAAGGCAACCCTTCACTTGTATGAGGGTATTGTATTGTGGCTGTGTATTATAGGTGTATTCTTAGAGCGAGAAACAAATAGGGAGCCAGTGAGAGAGAAAAGAGGATATTACATCGGATCTGTTGTAGGTTATGTCTCTTCATTTTGTTGGATAATAGAAAGGAAGGACTGGTTGTTCAGGGTGGACCTAGCTCAAACTAGGTGAACCACGTATATCTGTGTCTCTCTGGTTTTATGTGTTTTGTGCGCTTGTGTTTTCTGCATATTTTATGTGTTGCATTGCTCTATAATATGTAATTTTCTAGCAACAAAATATTCTTGTAAGTTATATTTCTTTTATGAAAATTTGTGTTAATGGAGGTTTTAAATAGTAGTATAAGTTGGTTTTATTTTTTTAATGGAGATTGTGTAATATCCATAAAGAATACTCTATTTTGATTACTTTAAAAAAAACTCATTGCTATTTTTTGAATAATTAGACAAATCACTCTATAATAAAGAGAAAGAATTTCATTGTATTTAAGGAATGACATCACTGAAATGAAAGAGTACATATTCCTATCAAATTTCTCTATATAATTCCTATATAGATTATATGTAATGGTTAGATAAATTCTCTACATATAATTGATATATCATTGAAGTAAATAGTTCTATTCAATGTCTTCTACAAGATTCCTATATAATTATAATATTGGTGAGCTAGTGTCATTTAAGTATGCTCATTAAATATACTTAAAATTTTAGTCTATAGATAAGATTTGTAATTTGAAATTTTCATTTTACACCACTTAAAATAAAAAAATGATATGTAGTGTATATTAAATTAAAAATTAATTTTCATTTTTATATAAATTAATAATTAACTTATTTTAATTTATCAATATTGAAAAGTTAAAATAAAACTAACTATTCAAAATAAAAATACAAAATGTGACATTTATTAAATTCAAAATTAGTTTCCATTTTCTTATAAAGCAATAATAAATTATTTATTTTAACTTATCAATATTAAAAAAGCTAAAATAAAACCAACCCTCCTAAACAAAATACAGCCTCTCCCTTCAAGTTTGATGCTATACCCAATCGACTTTATTAGGAATACATTCCTAATGTTGTTGTCTATTCCAATGAGCTCTATGGGAAATATTAAGAATACATCCCCAATGCTGTTGTCTGTCTCCCAGTAAAGCACAAAAGCAAATCTAATTCTGTCTCCAAATACAGCACATAAGCAGAGCAAAAGCAAAGCTAATTTTGTCTCCAAAAACAGCACAAAAGTAGAGCTAGTACTGCCGATTTTATGACTACAGTCCAAGGGATGCCGCGCTTCCCCTTTCCCACAAGTCCTTTGACAAATGGCAACAGGTTTATTACCACCCAAACGCAACAGAAGTACTCTGTAAATAGCTTGCCTCTCAATATATCATAATTACCTGCCATGGAAAGTCCAGTTCCCGAAACAATGGTTATCAAGTTTATAAGCAGCACTGTTGTTGGTGGAATGAACAATGAAGATGAATCAAACGTGAAGTCACCCTCATTACACTCATCGTCGTCCTCAGATCCCTTTGGAGTCACCACGAAAACTGTTTCAGAGACACCTATTAACTTCATTATAACATCGAACATGCCAAATACCCATGGAGATAAGCAGAGGATAGCCCACATCCTTTGGTTATTCCACCATTCTTTGATCGAACTATCAATTCGAAGATATTCCCACAGCTTAAAGCCATAGGTGGAAACGAACAGTGCAATTGCGACTGCAAAGGCAGGCTCCGAAGTCTGCAATATTAAGAAGTGATGCATGTAAGGTTTATGAAATTCAACGAAAACATGAATCCTTGTGAGAGAGTGTATGTTTCCACACTATTAAGAGAAATTTTGGGAAGAAATTAGGTAGATGATGTTTAATCTTTTACATGTGGACACTATACTCATAATCTTACTTTGAGAATTTTCAAATGTTTCTTGTAGACATTGTACTCATAATCTTACTTTAAGAATGAGAATTAGAAGATGAGTGAAATGTCCAGACCACATTAAACATCCTCCACCAATTTCTTCCAAAAATTTCTCTCAATATGAACTCGTGTATTAAATTGGTATTTAGTGAATTGTTTTCATTGGCCTTGCCCCGGGCAAGAATGGTTTTCCAGTTAACAGAGAGAAAGCTGGCAAGAGGGCATAGCAAAAAGTTGCCACTGAAGAGATTCCCCATATATTGAAATAGGTATACATCATCCTCTGGCGTAGCATAATGTTTTTGTGAAAGTTAAGGAACGGGCATAAGTTGCTCACGAATACTTCCAGCAGCCCAGTGGCCCATCTCTTCTGCTGCGCAAGACTATCTGGACCATTTCCCGGTGCATTTGGCTGCTCAGGTAAGCAGAATAGAGAATTCCAACCCATGTAATGGATTTTCAACCCAGTCATAACATCCTCTGCTGTTGCTCCATACATCCATCCTATCTGCAACAGAAAATCATTTCATTCTTCTTCTGTGATATGTGAATTCTCTTGCCTATATTTTGTGGATTGGTGAAGCATGGAAAATAAAACATGGCAGAGAAAACATGAGAGAAACTATGTGCATTTCTACAATCCTAATGGAATGATGAACTCTTACTGTTAATAAATTGGTTATTTTTATTTGAAGAATTGCGGATTTAAGAAATATTATTAGAAAATATTCTTAGATAAAGTTAAATGATTACTTTCTTTTGTCTATCAAAATTTAGAAATATTCTTAAAATCTATAATCCAATTAAATTTAACTCGATAATTTTTTATTGTTAAATAAAAACTAAAATACCCTACGCTGCAAAATGGAGAGCACAGGTCAATTTAGGTTGGTATATTTTATCAATGGTTAACTAATTCGTTGATTGTCCTATAAGCTAAACAGAGGTACCAGATATAGTCGAGGTGGTTCATGGACAACATTGACTGTGGTTGTTGTAATGGGCAATTAATCCAGATTGGTATTAAGTGAAACCATTATTTTTTTATTTATTAAAATTCAAAAATATTTTTGAAATTTGCAGTTTAATTAAATATTTAATTTAATAGAGCATAAAAAGGATTATCTATTTTTATTTAGATTTTTATATTTAGATGTTACAGGTTATTCAATTAGATTACTTGATGAGTGGTTTAGTTGGGTGAAACTCTCTACTAAATTATTGGTCTTTATGATAAGGAAGGGGTTTGATTTTTCTTGGATCTATTATAAAAATGGGGTTTAATTTTTTTTGGATCCATTATAAAAAAATTTAGTTTTTCTTTTAAAAAATTTTCCATTCATTATTATCATATTATTATTATCCAATTTTAAGATCACTGTCAAGCCAGATACCAAATTGGTGTATGACACCCCTTGTTTATGGCTGTACAAAATACCCACCTGCTAGTAGTTATTTCAGTACTAAATTTACTAAGACAGACATACTCTACCCCTCTAATTTTGATCTTATATCCTTTAAAAAAAAAAAAAAAAAACCATACTCTTAATCCATCTAAAATTATTAGGACTGCGGTATGACAACGTACCTCTTTACCCCACGCAGTGTTGGTTTCGTAGCTGCATTCAGAAACGTTCAAGGCCTCATCTATAGCCAATGAAGGAGAAGAACGGACACCGTATTTGGCGTCTCTCATGATAGTCTGCGCTGATGCTGAAACGACCGAAGATGTTCCAAATATACTTCTGAAAGCCTCGAAAGACCAGGAAGATGCTTTTAAATCCTGAAACACTGCAAAAAAAGCCAATTGAAAAAAGGCATTGTATCTTAATCAATCCCTTTAATGTACAATTTTTTTGTTTTATCTTCTGGATAAACTGGTGTATTTGCATGTAACAACTTCTGCATGAAGGTTTTTCCCATCCGAATCATGAGTGCAGTAGAGAGATGAGTTAAAACTATGATTAAAAAGTTATTTTTTTTCTTCAATGAAATAATTTTAGTTAGAAGTTATAAGGTTTACTAAAAATTGATTAGAGTATAAAGAAATTCATAATAGAATTGGTATTTTGAGAGGAAATCTTTATTTAGTTTATAGATTATGAAAATATTTAAAAGTTTGACTGAAAATAACAAATTCAAAATATTTAAAGGTAGAATCGACCATCTAAGAAAATTCAACCATTCTATAACTAATAGACAAAATGGCTTGGCCAGGTAGCAGTTAATAAGGTAGTAATTAGTAATGACACATAACTCTGGGTGATGCGATTAAGGCAGCCAGTCTAAAAAGTCTTTCCTTTTTAATTGTTACGAATTTCTCTGACATCATTGTTGTAGTGTTGATCTGTAGCTAGTGGTACTCCATATAATGCTTTTCTTCTATGGAAGCAGCCTGTTCCACAATAAGGAGGGCCTTGGAGACCATTCATTCCTCTGGTCATTGTCTGTATACATGTTGAAATATTAAAGTCACCTGCTGTGCTTTTGAGCAGAAGAAATGAGTACAGCAGCAGCAGCAGAGATTGAGTGTACAACAACATGTAGTTAAGAGGAATGGAGAAAATCCGTAAGGAAGAATTTAATAATTGATGGACCGCAGCCATGAACAGAGAGGAGAATTAATTTTGAATGATGGGCGAAGTCATTTTTGACAGAGGAATGGAGATTTATCGTAGTTCTAATCTACGGAGGAGCAGTTTTATTAAAGACAGTCATTTCGGGCTTTAAAGCCCTCAACAACCAAAAATGAATGAAATTAATTAAACAGGCGGAGAACTTAAGTTTATGAAAAGGAGGACAAGTGGTCCCTACCACTTAAGCGCCAAAGCACAAATCGCAGATCACAGTTTTGAAAGTCGAGTGTCTTGTTGATGTGGATGTTTGCGATGTGCGATCATCGCACAATCGCATATCGCATATTACAACAATCACCCTCCGCCCATCACCAGAGTTTTGTTGAAATTGCGATGTGCGATCGTCGCGCTATCGCACGATCGCACCATCGCATGTTACAAGTGTTCTGCCATATGTTTCCACTGTTTGAAAGTTGCGATATGCGCCATCGCATTATTGCAAGTTTTGTTGTTCCGTCGTTCCGCCATCGCAAATCGCAAAATGGCCGACTGCGATGTGGTCCCCACTCGTACGTCGCGCTATGTTATGTTTTATGTGCCGCAAAGCATTTTCCGTTGTAAAAAGTTTTTTTTTTGTTCCTGCCACGCGCTATATAAAGTAAAAAGGCCGAGAGCCAAAATAATGCAATGTTATTTGTTTAGTTCTTCGCACAGCAGCACGAGAAAGAAAGGAAAACATAGCAGCGTTGTATTGTTTTGAAGAGAGACAGAGATTAGATTGTGGAGCACTACGTCTGTAGCAGTCCCTACTCTTATTCTGTGAATCCCTCCATTGAGGAAGACTTTTGTAACAATTTTTTTTAAGTTCTGTTAATGAAATAGAAGAAAGCATTTTTCATGCCATCTCTGTCTCCTGTCTGAAAGCAAATTTTTTATTTATATTCTCTGTGTTTAAAGGAGATGAGTTTACTCTCTATTGTTTGGAATCATCCAAATTCCAACATGGTATCGGAGCTAGTTCAGGCTCTTTGAAGGTTTCAAAGAAGCTGAAGAAGAAGAAGACTTGTTGAGGCGTTTTCTCCAGCAGTGTGAAAGCCCAACAGAGGTCAAAGTTCAGGTATTTCTCAAAGAAAAAAGAGTTGTTGTTTTCCGTTTAAAAGAGTTTCTTCTTTCAAGAGAAGAAAAGACAGTTTGTTTAAGTTCAGAGTTCAGTTTAAGAAGCAATGGCTGGACCAAGTACAGGAATGAACATTGGAAATGTTCAGCTTCTACAATTTAATGGAAAGAACTACAATTATTGGGCCATTACCATGAGAGCCCTATTTGTTTCACAAGACTTATGGGAGTTTGTAGAAGATGGTTTTGTTGAACCAGCTGATGAGCAGGCTTTTAATGCCTTAACTCAAGCAGAGAAGGATTTATTGAAGAACAATAGAAAGAAGGATGCTAAGGCCCTCTTCTGTTTGTATCAAGCAGTAAATGAGAGTCTGTTTCCAAGGATAGCAGCAGCCCAGAAATCCAAGGAGGCATGGGAAACTCTGAAAGTAGCCTATCAAGGCATGGAGAAAGTTAAGACAGCAAAAATTCAGTTGTTGAGAAGAGATTTTGAAACTCTTTGCATGAAAGAGTCAGATAATGTAGACACATTTTTTACACATGTGATTGGGATTGTAAATCAGATAAGATCCCATGGAGAAACTCTTGAAGAAAGAAGGATTGTGGAGAAACTTTTGAGATGTTTACCCTCAAAGTTTGATGTTATTGTTGCC
The DNA here is from genome assembly GCA_034641835.2 of Pinus albicaulis. Taxonomy (NCBI): domain Eukaryota; kingdom Viridiplantae; phylum Streptophyta; class Pinopsida; order Pinales; family Pinaceae; genus Pinus; species Pinus albicaulis. The sequence continues at coordinate 1,617,859,101 of CM076570.1, read as the reverse complement.
ACCATAGAAGAGACCAAAGATCTCTCACAGTTCACAGTGGATGAACTTCATGCCTCACTAATAACTCATGAACAGAGATTGAGAAGAGATGAACATTGATCTCTTGAGCATGCCTTCAAGACCCAGATTCCTTCAGGAAGAGGAAGAGGTCAAGGTAAAGGAAGAGGAAGAGGCAGAAGCTAGAATAGAGGTGGAAGGAACAGCCCTTCACATTCACATGGAAGGAGCAACAGTCAGAGTCAGAGCCACGACCAATGCAACAGCCAGCAAGGTGGACATCAACACCAACATGCTCATGGACAAAGGTATGAAAAATCCAATGTCCAATGTCATTATTGCAAGAAATATGGGCACTATGCCAATGAATGTAGAAAGAAGCAAAATGACATGAAAAATAGGCAGAATGTTAATGTAGCAAAAGAAGAAAAGAACCCAAGTAATGTGCTATTAGCATGTAATGTAGCACAAGATAAAAATGATGATGTTTGGTTCTTAGATTCTGGATGTAGCAATCATATGACTGGCAACAGAGCAATGTTTTCCAATCTAGATGAAGAAGTAAAATATGAAGTGACCACAGGGATTGATACTAAGATCTCTGTCAAAGGAAAAGACAGAGTTAGTATTCGAGCCAAAAATGGTGAGTAGAAATTTGTTCCTGATGTGTATTATGTTCCAGGTTTGAAATGTAATCTTTTGAGCATAGGGAAGCTCATAAACAAAGGTTACAATGTAATATTCAAAGATGATGTGTGCACAATAAAGGATATACCTCCAAGTAAGAAAATCATTGCTGAAATTCAAATGACCAGCATTAGAATGTTTCCGCTCAAGCTCAATATTGACTTGAAGGGAAAAGGAAAGAGTATAGCAGCCGTAACACAAGAAGCTTTCCAGAAGGAAGCAAAAGATGAAAATTGGTTATGGCATCTGAGATTTGGACATCTCAATTTCGAAGGATTAAATTTGTTGCACAGAAAAGGAATGGTAAGAGGTTTGCCATTGATTGAAAAGCCTGACAGCCTATGTGAAGGCTGCATCTTGGGAAAGCAACACATAGAAATTTTTCCATCAGGAAAAAGCATAAGGGCGAAAGCACCCTTAGAAATCATACATTCATATTTGTGTGGGCCGATGCAGACAGCATCAGTTTCAGGCAGTAATTACATGCTGACCTTCATAGATGATTTCACAAGAAAAGTGTGGGTTTATTTTCTGAAATATAAGAGTGAAGTCTTTCAGAAATTTTTCCATTTTAAAGCTCTCGTAGAAAAACAGAGCGGATTGTATATTAAAGTTCTCAGAACCGATAGAGGAGGAGAATATATCTCAAAGGAATTTCTGCAATTTTGCAGAGAGAACGGCATACACAAGCATTTTACCACAAGGTACACACCGCAACAGAATGGAGTTGCTGAAAGGAAGAATCGAACCATAATGGAAATGGTGAGAAGTATGCTAAAGGAAAAACACTTGCCGAATGAGTATTGGGCAGAAGCAGCAAACTGTGCTGCGTATATTTTAAATAGATGCCCTACAAAAGCGGTGATGAACAAAGTTCCAGAAGAAGCCTGGAGTGGCAGAAAACAGGGAGTCACCCACATGAGAGTTTTTGGATGTGTCGCATATGCACACATTCCAGACAAGTTGAGAAAGAAGTTGGACAGTAAGGGGGAGAAGTGCATTTTTCTTGGATACTGTGAAGATTCCAAAGGATACAGATTGTATAACCCATCCACAAAGAATTTTGTGATAAGCAGAGATGTGCAATTCATTGAAGAGGAAGCGTGGGATGGAAGCATTGAGAAAACAGTCAATATTAAAAGTTGTTTATCTTATGATGAAGATGAAGGAGATGTGGTTGAAATTAACAACCCATACGTAGCACAACCTCCACCAGCACAAGGACAGCAAGGGACGCCTCAAGCGGCAGCAAGAACACCCTTGAGAAGAAGCGGGAGTGCATCACCGAGCACACCACACGGAGAAGAATTGAGTGCTTCATCAAGCACGACTACACCAAGTGAAAGTGGAACAAGGTTCAGAAGTATTAGAGAAATCTATGAACAGGGAGCAGCAAATGAAGGTATGAATTCCCTATTTGCTTTGTACTGTCAAGTTGATGATCCTATTCATTTTGAAGATGCTATTAAAGATAGAAAATGGATAGAAGCTATGGATGAAGAAATTAAAGCCATAGAGAAGAACAAAACATGGGAGCTGGTTGATCTCCCAAAAGGTAAAGAAGTTACTGGTGTAAAATGGGTCTATAAGACCAAAAGCAATGCTGAAGGAAATATTGTGAGACACAAGGCCAGACTTGTTGTCAAAGGATATAAGCAAAAGCATGGGATTGATTATGAAGAAACTTTTGCACCAGTTGCAAGAATGGAAACAATGAGAGCAGTGTTGTCCATAGCAGCACAAAACAAATGGAAAGTATATCAGATGGATGTAAAATCTGCATTTTTAAATGGAGTTTTAATGGAAGAGGTATATGTGGAACAACCTCTTGGATATGAGAAGAAAGACCAAGAACATAAGGTCTGCAAATTGAAGAAAGCTCTTTATGGGCTGAAGCAAGCTCCAAGAGCATGGTACAGTAGAATAGACACCTATCTACTAGAAAATGGATTTGAAAAATGTGAGGGAGAACCCACCCTCTACATCAAAGAAAAATATGGTAAGATGTTGATTATTATTTTATATGTTGATGATTTAATTTTTACAGGTAATGATGATTACCTTGTTGAAAATTTTAAAACAGTCATGAAAGATGAATTTGAAATGACTGATATGGGTTTGTTGAGATACTTCTTGGGAATAGAAGTAGAGCAAGGTGAGAAAGGAATTTTTATCTCTCAAACAAAGTATGTGAATCAAGTTTTAGAAAGATTTAATATGCAGGAGTGCAAAGCTGCAATTACTCCCACAATAATGGGATTGAAGTTGAGTAAAGATGACAGCAGCAAGGATGTTGATCCAAGTTTGTATAAAAGCATAGTTGGTAGCCTCATGTATTTGATTGCAACTAGGCCAGATATTATGCATGCTGTTAGTTTAATTTTCAGATTTATGGAGAAGCCAAAAGAAGCACATTGGCAAGCAGCAAAGAGAATTCTGAGGAATGTGAAAGGAACAAAAGGATTTGGTATTTTGTATACAGCTTCAGAAAATTCAGAAGTAGTTGGATACACTGACATTGATTGGGCTGGAAGTGTAGATGATCGGAAGAGCACTTCCGATTATGTTTTTCATATGGGTTCGGGAGCCATTTCATGGGCTTCTAAGAAACAACCGATTGTAGCATTATCTACAGCAGAGGTAGAGTATGTGGTAGCTACAGCAGCAGCGTGTCAAGCAATTTGGATGAGGAGAATGTTGAGAAGTTTGTTCCAAGGACAGGTAAAGGGCACTGTAATTTATTGTGACAATAGCTCAGCTATTGCATTATCAAAGAATTATGTGTTTCACAAGAGAACGAAGCACATAGACACAAATTTTCACTATATCAGAGAATTGGTGAACAATGGAGAAATTGTTTTACAACATTGTAAAACAGAGGAGCAATATGCAGATATTTTGACAAAGCCATTGGCGCAGAAGAAATTTGAATTTTTGAGAAAATGTTTGGGTATTATTGATAACCCAGCAGCTGACGTTAAGGGGGAGTGTTTAAATATTAAAGTCACCTGCTGTGCCTTTGAGCAGAAAAAATGAGTACAGCAGCAGCAACAGAGATTGAGTGTACAGCAACACGCAATTAAGAGGAATGGAGAAAATCCGTAAGGAAGAATTTAATAATTGATGGACCGCAACCATGAACAGAGAGGAGAATTAATTTTGAATGATGGGCGAAGTCATTTTTGACAGAGGAATGGAGATTTATCATAGTTTTAATCTACGGAGGAGCAGTTTTATTAAAGACAGTCATTTCAGGCTTTAAAGCCCTCAACAACCAAAAATGAATGAAATTAATTAAATAGGTGGAGAACTTAAGTTTATGAAAAGGAGGACAAGTGGTCCCTACCACTTAAGCGCCAAAGCGCAAATCACAGATCGCAATTTTGAAAGTTGAGTGTCTTGTTGATGTGGATGTTTGTGATGTGCGATCATCGCACAATCGCATATCACATATTACAACAATCACCTTCCGCCCATCACCAGAGTTTTGTTGAAATTGCAATGTGCGATCGTCGCGCTAGCGCACCATCGCACCATCGCATGTTACAAGTGTTCCGCCATATGTTTCCGCTGTTTGAAAGTTGCGATATGCGCCATCGCATTATTGCAAGTTTTTTTGTTCCACCGTTCCGCCATCGCAAATCGCAAAATGGCTGACTGCGATGTGGTCCCCACTCGTACGTCGCGCTATGTTATGTTTTATGTTCCGCAAAGCATTTTCCTTTGTAAAACGTTTTTTTTTGTTCCCGCCGCGCGCTCTATAAAGTAAAAAGGCCGAGAGCCAAAATAATGCAATGTTATTTGTTTAGTTCTTCGCACAACAGCGCGAGAAAGAAAGGAAAACACAGCAGTGTTGTATTGTTTTGAAGAGAGACAGAGATTAGATTGTGGAGCACTGCGTCTGTAGCAGTCCCTACTGTTATTCTATGAATCCCTCCATTGAGGAAGACTTTTGTAACAATTTTTTTTAAGTTCTGTTAATGAAATAGAAGAAATCATTTTTCATGCCATCTCTGTCTCCTGTCTGAAAGCAAATTTTTTATTTATATTCTCTGTGTTTAAAGGAGATGAGTTTACTCTCTATTGTTTGGAATCATCCAAATTCAACCAATACACAGTATTCACATTTAGTTTACATAGATATATGAATATATATTTATTTCAATTAGGTACTAATTTTGGTATTTTCAATTTCACTATTTTAAGTTTTTAAATTTAAGTTTATTATTTTCATTTAGGGGCGTAAAAAAACTGAGTGAAGTGATACTTACGCTTCGATATATTCTCAACTGGTTGCCGAAGGGATCATCCTTGATGCCTCCATGGAATACTTGTGGAAATTGTACAAAGCCACATTCTCTTTCAGACTTACAGTCCAGGAAAAAGCACATAGCGTGTTTTATGACTTTGGAGTCGTTCACAAACATATCGCAGTCGAGATTGGAGATAAAAGGTGCGTTGGACATTATTCCGGACACTCTGGCCTGAAATATATACATCTATGTTATTATCATTGTAGATCTGATTATTTTTCTTCATAATCAAAACCAGTGGCAGTGGCCAACAGAGGTTAATTTACTGTACTGTGGTATGTAATCTTAGTGGTTGAGAAATGGTTTCGTGACGGTTTTAATATAACGCTTCTTTGATAGGTTTTATTCATGTTTTATTAGTTAAAACTTTTTAATATGTTTTTTCGTGCTCTCCTATATTTTCATGGTTTTTGAGTGATATGTTAGGCTTGCCTTGGGTAACAGGGTGGAAGTATGAGTGGTTCACAGAGGAATCAGACTAATACAAGTTTGCGTAACAGGGTGAAATATGGGTGAATTACATTGAAGTTAATTATTTTATTATTATTGTTAATGTTGTTTTATTATTAATGTTGATTTAGTTTTGTTTTTATTTTAGTTATTTTAATTTTATTTATTAGATATTATTTTTTGGGATTCAAGTGGGTTAAGAAAGTCATTCAGCTAAGACTATTTCTATGAGAAGTAGTATTAACTGGCTAATTTCTCATGATTTCTTTAATTTTATTTTATTTTAAAAATAATGTTTAGAAAGAAAGCATGCATTAAAGTGTGAATAACCAAAATAAAATAATAAAATTATTAAGACTAATCTCTTTCTATATAATTATACATGAATAAGCAAAAATATACTTTGTTTATTAAATCTTTACCTATTATATCAAAAATTTAACTTAATATATCACTAACATAGATCTATCAAACTTTGGATTTACTAAAAAGTGAGGAATCAAATCTCTCAAAATGCAAACTTCTATTTTAATACAAAATTTAAGGAATGATTTGCACCATGAAAGATTTGATTCCTTTTTACCCTTGGTAAATCTAAAATTAAGATGACTATACTTAATAATATTATTTATATTTGTATATATTTCACATCTATATATATGCAAATATCTCACATGTGACGAGGGAGATTGGGAAAATATGAGAAAAAACATATATAAATGTTTTCTCTCATATTACCCCATTACCACAGTCAAAATTAACCTAATAATACATATAGTTACATGCATACAAACAAAGTTTTTCTTTAACAAGTTCTATATATATCATTTATTAATTAAATTTATTATGTTTTTAGAGATTCTTTATATAAATTTTTATTTTACAAACCATATAACATCTATACACTTTAATGTTTACACTCATTTCATTCATACTACCTTTTAAAACATCTTTGGTACAATAATTCATTATTAAAATTTGATATAAGTTATCAATAATTTGATTTCATTGATTTTTTTCTCACATGTAATTATTAGAGAGCATAGTAATATTGATAATTATAGTAATAATAATTTTATTAAATAATTAAACACACTTTGAAATAAATCCCTATTGCATAAAGAAAAGTAACCCTATTTTCTGTGTAAATGTTTAATTTATACCATTGTTAATATTTATGAATTATAAAATGAAGAGAGGAAAGTTAATTAGCTATAATTAGTTATAATAATATGTGGGTGTAAAGTTAGTTAATTATAATAATAAGTCTATGTAATAAAAAGGTTTAATAGGAATTTTATTTATTTATAAATTAAAAAAAAAAAAAAATTATAAATGATAAATGAACATAGAAAAGCTAATTAATTATAATAATATGTAGGTGTAAAGTTAGTTAATTATAATAATAAGTCTATGTAATAAAGAGGTTTAATAGAAAATTATTTATTTATAAATTAAAAAAAAAAGGTTAGATCATAAAAGATGGGAAATAGATTTTGAAATAATTTTTTATTAAATAAGAAAAAGTAATTATGTGAACATTGAATTTATACCATTTATAATATTTATAAGTTAATTAATTATAATAATATGTAAGTGTAACAAGGTTGTTTGATAAGAATTTGATTTATTTATAAATTAAGCAAAAATATTATAAAAGATGGGAAAGAAGATTATTAAGTTTTGAATTATTTTTACTATTTAAGGAGATGGAATTGTGTTATCATTAAAGCATAAATATAGTTTATAGTTTATAATGAGAAAGAGAATTACTAAGTTTGGTATTATTTTTACTAAGAAGATGGGGTTCTAATATCATTAAAGTATAGATATAGTTTATAATTAAAAAAAAAAAAAAATACAAGTTATTTTAAATATATTTTGTAATTATTATGAAGTTTAAAAATGAATATAAATAAAATAAAAGTTGAATATTTTGCAACGATAGTAATATTATTATCTTATTTTAATAATAATTAATAATAAATAATTTTGAAAAATTAGATATTTAGAAACTAATAAAACAAAATTAAAAAAAAAAAAAATTTAAAAAAAAAATAAATTTTAATATATATTTATATTATTTTTTGTATAATTACAATTTTAAATTATTATTATTATTATTATTATTATTATAAAAATAAAAAATTTAAAATACAAATATCTTGCTTTGTGGTATTAAAAATAAGAAATATTAAAAAAATGTTTATTAGAAATATTGAAAATAATATATGTAATTCTAATTGTTTTTAGTGCTACTTTTGAAAGGTATTCAGGTCGATTTTTCTTATCTTTTTTTCTTAAAGTCTTTAAAAATTCATTGAAAACAGAAATTTGATAGATACATGATTTAAGTGCCCTAAAAATTTATAAAGTGCTCAATCATCCATATATACAGTTAAAAAAAATAAATAAATAACAGAAATCTTGTGACAGCCTCATTAAGAGTTAATTAGCATGAATAAACTAAAAAGACAAGTTGTTTATTTTATTATTTGTTTAAATTATTTTTGGTAGAAGAAATTCAAAAACACCATTTTGCTTGGAATTACTGAGTTAGAAAATTAAAAAAAGGGAATCTCTTAAACTGTTGGTAAAGTATCCAAGAATGGGTGGTTGGGAACAGTTAGAAGACAGTTACCTACCCTCCAGGGATAAAAGAAAATTCCAGGAGAGGGATAGGGGTTCTGTGAGTTTCTAGAAAAAGGGTAAGTGCAGTAATCTCTAGAGCTGGGTGAAAGACCAGTGGAGAGCAGTCACTGTAAACCATATAGCCAGAACTATCTATGGCTGGATTGGCCATCCAGAGGTCACAACAGAAGCTTATTTCTTTGTTCCCGTGGCACCGATTGATATTCTGGAGCTAGGGGGCAAGAGGAGGACGTTATTGCCTCCCTTGATGGTTGGGAGGACCACGGTTTAAGAGTTATTGTACTCCTATCAGATAAGTAACACAGAAAGACCTAGACTCTAAGTAATGGAATTCTCGTTATGATTAGTATTTGCTTAAAAAAAAACAGATTACTCCAAAGTTTCCTTTAGCTTGTAATAGTAGAAATCTTTGCAAGTAAATTTCATAGGTGCAAATATTGTACTGGCAACTATTCAGTGAATTGACCGCTAATCTGGAAAGGCGAAAACTACATGAAAGAAACATTCTTTATGCTCAGTAATGTATTACAGCATAGATAGTCAAGAAATATACAGAAGTATCAATGCTTCATTTATCATTTTATATAAACAGAGGAATCACGAGTTAACTAAAATGTGTCTATTAACAAGAAAAACTAGTAGTATAACTGTAGAATCGATTCTCAAGTTAAAGTAGGGTGTAATTCGATGGTACTGGAATATTAAAATAAGACAGAGTTATTGACATGTAAACAGCAATGAACATTGATAAACCTAACACCCAGAACAAGAAAGTCATGTACTTGGTGTTATTATTTTGTTTCTTTCTTTTCTTGTTACTAGTCAAGAGAAATAATCTAGAAAGAACTCGTAGGTCTGGGCAGGGTGGAAAACCTACCCTACCCCTGTCCTTTTTGTTTAGATAGCTATACTCGGCCAAGATAACGGCGGCTGGTGCCGGAGAATATGATAAGACTATAAAACCAGCGTAAAATATCGCTGCGGAGAATCATAAGACTTGTTGTAAGAAACGGATAAACAAAATCACTTAGGAGACATGCATATCGAACGTAAATGTATTAAAGAACTTCGCGGCCGTAGGGTATGGCCGAAAACCAGTTGGATAATATAAAGCACAGGAATATACTACATTCGAATTCCAAATACAAAACCCAGGAGTAAAAGCCGTGAGCGGTTTTCCTGCAATTCTAAATTGTTATACAAAATAGTACAGACTCCGAAACAAGCAAACTATGTTTCCTGTTAAACATGCAAATATTTCTTGAAACCCTTTAAGTGTATACTGTCGACAAACAGAAGAAAGGCAGTATTACCATGTCGTAAAGTAAATTATTGTCAGAGTATTGTTGTTCCAGTATAATAATTAAACTACCATAGCAGAGTCAACAGAGTTTAATCTCACGACATAAAAAGCAAGAGTGTTACTACGGAAGTTTCATAAAAACTATTGAGACGAAGCTCAGAAAGGAACAATTAAAATTCTAGAAGATTTCTCGACACCCTAGTATGTATGACTCTGTGATACAGAGAATATACACTCTGTCAACCAAGCCATAACCTCATGCTCGCAAGATTGGCGGAATACCTGTGAAAAAAATTGTTCTTAGTCACTTAAACAGCTAACACAAACTGAGTTATCGAATAGCATATGAAGTGGCTCAACGAAGGTTTTCCCCACCTGCTCAGCATGACAAATGAAAGGAGGACATGTTAGATAAACCAAGAATGGGCGGAAGTCTAGCCAAATAAGAGAGGCGGGGTAATCTAACACACCTGGTAGGAGGGTTTACGCTCGTCGACCTGTCCAAGTCTGCAGAATGCGACAAGGGAATTAGAATAACTTAACCCTGAAAACCGAGAGATATTAATACCATTATATAGAGTGTATGTGGAGAAGCGATAACTCACCCAATGAACCTCGTGGTGGGGCGGAGCTGGGATTTGCATCCGAGCAGAAGCGCAAGGATTCGCACCTGGATGTGAGAAGTCTGCATAAGAGCAACAAAGCAAATTATATGTTATAAACCCTTACTCAGGGCTACACATGAGCCAAACGAAAGAAGGAATTGAGAACTATATATAGAGGTGTAACTGGAAGTTAACTGGAGCGGAGCCGTGATATGCTCACCTAAAGCCAGGAAGGTCGAGTAAATCCGGAAAAACGCCAAGCTGAGAACGCGCCATGAACAAGGTTAGCAGAAGGAGAAACATCAATGAAAAACAAATCCATCCATTGAATTTCCCTCACTATCCCCGAGAGCGTAAAGGCTAGATTGCACAACTGTTCCCGCTTTAATTCCATGTACAGCAGTAGAACTCTGGGGTTGACACATCTACCCGGCGCGTAGTGCCAGAAGCCATATGGTCGGATGATAAAATTCTTTTATATGATAATCAATTAATGAATAGCAATGTTGGGAATCGAGGAGATCTCCTCGGCGGATATCCTATGATCCCAAATACTCTATCATTAAATTCTGACACACAATAAACAGTGGGATTGTTGTGTTGGTTTATTGACCTTTAAAACCTATGCGTACCATATCCTGTAGTTTAATTTATGCTTGAAGATATTTTCCGCTCATAGATTATCAATCTGAAATGTATCATAGTCTAGTATATTATACATGCATAGCGGGATGAAAGCTGTGTTATGTTAAATAGATATAATTCGTGGTGATTAAAGTGCTATAGATAAAAAAAAAAAAATATATTATTGTGGTAAGTTTGTACTTAGATGTGACAAATCTAAATTTCTATACTAGAAACTCAAAAAAACATTGAAAACATGAAAGTAATAAACTTGACTGCGCCATTGTCTATTAACAATAATAATAAAAATAACTAAAATGCACAATCGTCCATTAGAAGTAAAATTACTATAACATTCATCGCTCCAGCTTTATAATGGTGATTGACCTTTGGGCGCTTTTCTCTGGTGATGTACACTAAATGAGGCAGAATATCGTTCTTATCTCCTTTGTTTTCATATATGACCTGTATGTAAACATTGGTTCCAGGAAAATGAGGATTGATGATGTTAGATTTTGGAAATATGTCGAAATATGATAGAACCAAAAGCACGGTTAATTTGACTTCGTTTTTCTCTTAGATTCAGAAATATTTTCAAAATTTACAGTGACAATCATTACAATTCTCAACGGTTTCTCCTTTAGTACAATTTTTATTACCTTGACGACATCACACAGTTAATTTGACTTTGTTTTTCTCTCAAATTCAGAAATATTCTCACAAAATTTACCAGGACAATCATTACAATTCTCAACTGTTCTTAGTTTGGTGCAATTTTCATTACCTTGATTACACTAGAGTGATTGCGACCATCTGAGCTTCCATGAGCGAAACCATCAACACCATCTAGACATATCGAAGGGACATCCTGCGTCTCCGATACTTTTGTAATCTTGCTCTTCAAATCTGTTGGAATTTTGCTGAATTCCAAAATAATAAAAAAATCCCTTCCTTAACACAGAGAAAACATTTAAAATTTCATTCACAGATAGATTTTCAACTCAGAAAATTTATATTCCATATATAAAAAAAAACTGCTGTTACAATTCTTCCTCAACTCAGAGGGATTACAAAATAGTTTAACTACTGCAAACACAGTGTAAATCTATCTCTCTGTTATTTTAAAATAACACTCTGTCTCACTAAAACATTCACTACTGTGAATACTCTGTTTCTCTGGAAAATACACTGCTGTGCATTTCCAAATTTTGCTCTCTGTCTTTTTAACAACAATACTCTGCTGTGTAAAAAAACATTACATAATACACGACTCTGCTGTGTATATAACAAACACAAAAATATCTGTGTCATTAATTGACACAACCACTAAAATTCACCGCTTGGAAAAACATTAATGGTCTCCATTAACTTCTGTCAGCACCGCTCTAAAATGCATTGATGGCAAATTGCTTGCTGGCACTGTGATATTTTTTTCTTCCCGCACTGCTGTGCAATGAAACTGTTATTTTGAAAAAAAATTCACTGTAAATAAAAATTACATTCACGACCCCTTTTGTTTTGACTTTCAGGCCTTTAAACTTTCCAGAACATATCATTTAAAAATAAAACATTATTTATATATATTATAAATATTAAAAATATTTATAATATATATTAACCTTAGTAAAAAAAATTTACCGAAGGTCTTTAAAAACTTTATGAAACTTTACGGATTTTAAAAAGTAAATAAAACTCTTTTGCAAAAGCTCTTCGCGTTCCAAAATCAAATGCTGACGTAGGCCCAAAGTGTGACGTGAATTCCAAATTAAATCCACTCTATAAAAATTCGGGTCCGGATTTTGCTTACTGACGTAAGCTTCAAAATCAAAGCAATTCAATGTTAATGCTCCACAAACACTCCTGTAGCATCGCTGCAGTTGAATTTAAAATTCAACAAAATCCTCATATTCACCCTTGAAAAACATGCAGAAATGTCAAAACACATCACAATTTCATAGAGAAGTGAGGTGACTTCAATCATTCATGAACACGTCATACCTCCACCTCCTGTCTTTCCCGGAGAAAGTTCGAATCAAAACTCTTGCGATGGTGGGGACTTTCTTTGGAAAAATACAAAAATGGCGCCCTTGTTTCTATATCGAACTTCGTGCAGAATGGTACCCATTTTTTGGCAAATCTGAAAGTTTCTACGAGAGAGTAGAATGTGATGGGAGAAGCACCGTCGTCTGAGACATAGCATGCGAATTTCTGGACTGGATAGTCGATTGCAAGCACTGAAAGAACGGTGTTGGCGGTCATTATCGCAGGCTCTTTGAAAGGATCTGATGTAGTGATAATTATGTCCACAGGAGGGAGCTTTGAACTAGATTCTCCACTATAACTGTAACAAATATATGAAAGAAAATGTCTAACAAATTATAAGTGTGTGTTATTAGGATATTATAAATAAGTGTTATTAGGATAGACTATATATATTTATTGAATTTATATGGATTATAAATTTTGAGAATATTCCAGAATCCGATAAACTTCAAAAATAGTTGAATAAATTTTAAAGAATAAGAATAATTAGAATAAAGCATTAACTTTATTACTATCCGTTAGATATATATGTGTATGTAGTTGAAAGTTATATTAATTGTAGACTTTGGAAATATTCAAAAATCTTATTAACAGTAATCAAATTAAGCATTGTTGTTAATCTAATTATTAAATATTCCAAAAATTTATCTATACATGTTGATAATCTTGTCCAAGTTTTAATTTTAAAATTTCTATATATGTATATATTGCTAAAAAAATTATATTAATTGCAAGTTTTAGAAATATTCAAAAATCTTATAAAAATTAACCAAATTAAACATGGTTGTTGTTAATCCAATTCTGAGATATTCAAAAAATCTATAGATTGGCTTGTCCAAGTTTTAATTCTTCTAGATATTCAATAGAATAAGAAGGGTAACGGTATTCACCTGCATGCAAGTCTATCTGGATACGTTTTATAGTGAACGAGTAGCCATCTCAGGTTGCAGTCAAGAATCCATTGGAAAGCAAACCAGAGCTCGCAGGCAAAGGCTAGAATCCAAACCCCATAATATTCATCAAGGGGATTCGATAGACGATAGCCCAAGGAGGACAGCATAAGTACCAAATGGAGGCAAGCATAAACTCGATATAGCTTCGGCTTCTCTGCAACCTTTTCATACAGAGGAGGATCCACAAGTTTGAATCCGTTCTCCATTTTCAGAACTAAAGTGCTGTCCGTAGATTACAGCAACCAGCCAATGTAAGCTATATAGAAATTTGATTATCGAAATTTTCACCGATTGATTTATATACGAATTTCCATTGAATGATAGCCTTACATTAACGTGCAGCACTCAATTTTTCGTTCAGAATCTCGAAAAGATGACAGACAAAAAGACAAATTTACCTGCGTGGAGGAGTGGGTCACAGAGAGGGAGCGGAGAGGACACGGAATTCGATGATATATGAAACAGCCAGAAAGCCATCGCTGGTACAGTGACTAGATGAAAGTGTACGTGGAAGATTTGTATGTAGTACAGTAATTTTTTTTTATATACATATTCCTCGCAAGTGGCTTCCAGGTTGAACTTACAATAATGCAGTTGCCAACTGCACTATTGCACAACTGTTAGGAAAGTCGTTGTCGGTTTGATTTGACTGGTAATGTGCAGCGCTCTGACAGTGAATGCGTCTTTTTTGTTATGGAATTTGCAGCGATCTGAGAGGCACAAAAATATATGGTGGGAGATATATTAATGGCAAAGGATGGACCCTGATGTCCTTTGGATAATTTTTATTTATTCTTCTAGAAGATGGAAGAATACTCTACTAAATAATAAATTGATGATATCATGATTATAATTCATACAAAGATGAAGAACCATTTACTTATATTTTATTATATAATATATTATAATGATTTTTTTAACTCTGTGTGAACTCCAAGTGTTGAGGGAAAAGAATTTCCCCTGTCTTAAAATTTTAAGATGTTACATAATAGGGAAGACCTTGGACACCATTCATTCTTTAGTTAATAAGAAGTACTCACATTTAGTCATTGTTTGTATGCACGATGCTCGCATTGTCTCTATACACAGACAAATTCACAGTACTCACATTGTCTCTATATGCAGACAAATTTACCTACGTGGAGGAGAGTGGTTCACAGACAACCGAGAGGACATGGAAGTGAAAAGTATATGAAACACCCAGAAAGCCATGGTTGTTTGATATATTACGACCAGATTGAAGTGGACATGGAAGATTTGTATGTACCATTTCGCTTTTATATACATATTCCTCGCAAGTGGCATCCATGTTGAATTTATGATAATGCAGTCGCAATTATTGCACAAATTTCTGGAAACTGCACGCAAAGTTTCTTTCGGTTTGTTTCGTCTTGGAAGGTGGTGCAGCCTATGAGAGGTCCCAAAAAAATAAAGTCGTATATATGACACTAAATGAATTTGTTTTGTTTCGGAGGTTGCAGCGATTTGAGAGTTGGCCCTGAAAATATATGGTGGGAGATATATTGAAGCCAATGAATGAATGACAAAGGATTGGCACTGTTTCCCTCTCAATAATTTTTATTTATCAATCTAGATGGGAGAGCATTCTATTTAATGATAAATTGATGTTATCATAATTATAAGCCATACAAGGATGGAATAACAATTTAAATAATAATAAATTATGGTTATATAATTATGTCATAATCATAGTTAATATAAGAAATGCAAATTATCATAATTTATATAAGAAATGCAAATTAATTCACATGGGTTATTAATACATCACCATAAAAAAAAAAGTTTTTTAATTTGATATCCAAATGGAAAGTAATTGAGATTTTACAATTGTATCATTGAGTCTTATGATATGAGTTTAATATATGTTTGTGAAAAGACATCTAATAATATGAGTTATATAATATGGGTATGTGAAAAGAGTGTTACTAGATATTTGGTGAAATTTCAATGTTATTGACATGGTATTAGGAATTTTAAACTCCATCTCAAACTGCCATTGGCATATCAACTTAGTCAATGGAATTCCAATCTCCATCCAACCAAACATTTTACATATCAAATTACCACATCAAATTAGTAAATAAAAATTTCTCAAAGTACAATTAGACATAACTTATCAAATTACCATTTCACATTTAAAGTTAACCATAAGAATCTCAAAGTATGATTAGACATAGAGAAATCTCAATCTCCATCCAACCTACCATTTTACATATCAAATTACCACATGAAAAAACCTCAAATTACAATTAGACATAATTCATCAAATTACCATTCCACATATTAAGTTTGCCATAAAATCTCAAAAAATAATTAGAGATAAAAAAGAGATCTAGCCAAAGAATTTGAAAATGTGTCAAATAGTAGTAAATTTTTAATATTATAATAATTTTTAAATTATCATATCATATTAATATATGTTAAAATCAATATCTTGTTTTACTAAAAATCACTTTATAATAAAAAATATAAAAGTTATAGAAGTTTTTTTTCTTAAAAATATAATTTAAAAAATGTTATTTTATATATAAAATTACAATTAAAAAGAAATTACAATAGAGAGAAAGGTTTCTTTAGCGTTAAAAGAGGATAACTTCATTTATATAAAAATCATTTGTTAATATAAAAAATATTTTAAATTATAAAAGTTTTTTTCTTAAAAATAATATATATTGAAATGAAACATTATTTATTATTTATTAAAAATATAATTAAAAAATGTTATTTTATATATAAAATTACAAACAAAAAAAAAAGGTTACAATAGAGAAAGGTTTCTTCAACATTAAAGGAGGATAAGGTCATTTATATATAAATCATTTCTTAATATAATAAATTTTATTTACAATAAATTCCGATTTGAAGTTTAAAATAAAAAGTTAAAAAATATTAAATATATATATATATATATATATATATATATATATATATATATATATATATATATTTAAAATATGGATGTAAATTTATAAAATATAATCATTATAAAATATGTCTATTTTAAAAGTAATAATAGATAAAATAATGATAGTCTATTATAACATATTAATATATTAGTGACTTTATGTTATATTTATACCATAAAATGATTTTATGTTTAAATGACTTTATGTCTATTAGTGAAAACTTTAATGTAAAAGCCCAATTAGTGAATGACTAGACATATATTTTTATTAATTATGCTTTCTATACCATGTGGTAAACTTGCATGATATTTTAATATGTAAATATATATTAGAAATTTAGTGTTAGGATTCAATACTAGCTTTGAAGAATATAGTATCTATGAGTCCACTAAAAAGGAAGAGAAAAAGATGTTCAAAGAAATATCAAATAATCATAATAAATGGCCTATCCATTTTCCATATTATCATATACTTAAAAAACCTCCACTAAAGAAACCTCTCACGAAATCTAAAGATAGGTAGGGCTGAACTAAGAACCTCCTAGGCCTCATTAAGGTCAGCTAAATTATGTGTGGATCACATATATGGATGACTATAAGGTCTCTTATATAAGATGGATGAGCCACTTGTTATTAAAAATGAATAAAGGGGATCATTTGTAGGGTCGCCTAATGAATCTGGACCATTTTTTATATTATTTGCATATATTTTTTTATTTTTATTTTATTTTTATTTTTATTTTTATTTTATTTTTATTTTTTAAGTTATCTTTCAAGATCCTCATCATCTTTATCTTTATAAGATTTATATTAAATTAAGTACACAATTAAAAAAATAACAAAAAAATATTAATTTCTGTAAAATATTTTGAATACAAATTTTAAATTTAATGATTGTACATCAAATACTACATAATATAATTTTTATTTTGAACTATATTTTTATGAATTAACTTTCAAAATATTCTAAAAATCCAGAATAAAAATAAAAATAATTAATAAAATAATTTCAAAAAAACAATGAAAACAAATAATAATAACATACTATGTACATTTAAAAGTGTGAAATTATAATGTTCGTGTACATCTAAAGTGCTACATTGAAAAGTGTGAAATTATAATGTTCGTGTACATCAAAAGTGCTACATTGAAACATTAGCTTTAATTTAAATAATTACAATTATATTAAAGCGTCCCAATGTTTTGGACTAAAAAAGTGTAACAAGGAGATGGGAAACTGAACTATATCATAACCTTATATTTTTGAATTATAATTTTTTTAATTAAAAATTTCATTTTAGAGAAAAATAAAGAAAAGGTAACTTGAATGATTTTTTTTTTAAAGTGAAAAGTAAATAAAAAATACCCTGAATATATATTGATTTGGATGCCAAAATTTTTATTTTATAGACTTTTCAAGTAATCCCTTCTAAAAATATATCTGATAATCTCAAAGTTTCAATTTCTTCAAATTCATTTTCAATGCATTGAAAACCATTTGAATCCTAAATAAATTTTCTTGAGTTTGTATAGCAACTAATTTGTTGAAGAATATGTATATAAAATCCTCTATTGGAAATATTAAGAATATATTTTTAATAGGGTTCAAAATTAAATTGGTTATTTTTTTTGAAGATATCTCTTGCTATTTATAGAAAGGCATAAAATTATTCTTCATGCAAATGAAAACTAAAACAAAAATTATTTTTCAAATTTGAAATAAGAGTTTTTGAAAATTTTCAATTGAAAAGTAAGAAAACTTTTCATAACATATTATACTTGTAATTATTATTATTTTCACATTTTTTAATATTCCATAACCATTAAAAGAAAAGAAAAAAATATTGTGACAATCTTTCCCCATATTATAATAATTCAAACGGAAATATCATCATGCATGAATGTGTCAACTATTTATTAAAATTACATCTTAGTAGTGGACATGAAGATGTAATGTTCAGATTGTGGTGAAATTCTTTTGTTCGCCAATGAGGAGAAATAAATTCAATTAGAAAGGGTTCCCCATCCTATTGTTCGTTAAATTGAAATGGTACCGACCAATCTTCCATGACTCCCATTGAATATTCTTACTTCCTACTCTACTTGCTTATATTTATAACTACTTCAAGTGCTTTCCTATACTATTTGCTATGCTTGCTTACATTTATGAATATTACATGTATGTTTTCATTATGCCAATTTAAAATGACACAAGAAAATAGGCATTAGAGATATCTTCCATGGATCCCATTGTAAATATTCTTACTTCCTACTCTACTTGCTTGTATTTATAACTACTTCACGTGCTTTCCTATACTATTTGTTATGCTTGCTTACATTTATGAATATTACATGTATGTTTTCATTATGCCAATTTAAAATGACACAAGAAAATAGGAATTAGAGATAAAAATTGATCTAATGTAGGCATGATTTCTAATTATCAAAAATTTCATCACTCATAAGTCTAAACATTTATTTTTATTTAAAAAAAATAATAATATAATTTATATGACAAATGTTGGGTGTGGAGCCTGATTATCTTGTTTATTTTGTATCACAGTGTTAGACCCCTATATCTTAATGGGGCGGCAACACCGCCCGTAATTAAATGCCACCTGGGGGTCCAGAGGGGGGGGAGGGGGGCAGCTGCCCCCGAAGCTAAAAACATATGTAAATTTTCCTTGTAAAAGCATAGTAATTTCTAGTCAATTTGGGCCATTCATTAGGCAGATGATCTGACGGTAGAAGTTATGTTTAGTTTATGGTTTTTTTCGCTAGAAGGCATCGCCTCGGTTATATGAGGGTATTGTATTGTGGCTGTGTATTGTAGGTGTATTCTCAGAGTGAGAAACAGATAGGGAGACTGTGAGAGACAACAGAGGATATTACAACGGATCTGTTGTAGGTTGTGTCTCTTCATTTTGCTAGATAATAGAAAGGAAGGACTGATTGTTCAGGGTGGAAGTGGCCCAAACTGGGTGAACCACATATATCTGTGTCTCTATGGTTTTATGTGCTTTGTGTTCTTGTCTTTTTCGCATATTTTATGTGTTGCATTGGTTTGTAATATATAATTTTCTAATAGCTGGTATCAGGGTTGAAGGTCTATTTGGCTGATAAACTCGTAGGAGAAGGGTTCCTGTTTCGAGTGGGAACAATGGCGGAAGATGGTAAGTTTAGGGTCGAGAAATTTAACGGCCAAAACTTCTCGCTATGGAAGATGTAGATGGAAGATTATCTGTATCAGAAAGATCTGTACCCACCACTGAGCGGAAAAACAAAGAAGCCGACAACTATGACAGTCATAGATTCATGGGAGATTCTCAATAGAAAGGCACTCGAAACAGTACGATTGTGCCTTGCGGCATCGGTAGCCTTCAATATTTCGAAGGAAACAACAATAGAGGATTTGATTAAGGCATTGGTGAAACTATAAGAAAAACCCTCGACCTCAAAAAAGGTATTTCTTATGAAACATTTATTTAGTATGAAGATGTCAGAAGTTGGATCTGTTGTAGAACATTTAAATGATTTTAATACAGTTAACAGTCAGTTAAGTTCTATAGGGGTAAACTTTGATGATGAATTTAGAGCTCTGTTATTTTTGTGCTCATTGCCAGAAAGTTGGAATGGTTTAGTTGTGGCCATTAGTAACTCTGTCTCTAGATCTAGTACTTTACAATTTGATGATGTTGTTGGTGCTATCCTTAGTGAGGAAATGCGACAGAAAAGATCCGGTGAGACATCGGGAAATGCTTTGAGTGCAGTGTCTAGGGGAAGAAGAATGGAAAGAGGAAAGAGCTCAAGATATCACAGTAAATCAAGGAAAGGTAGATCCAAGTCCAGATTGGGGATAATGTGCTGGAAATGCCGAAAGAAAGGACACCTAAAGAAAGACTGTAGATCTCGGAAGGGAAAATAAGGAGACACACAACAAGAAAAAATTCATGAAGCAAATGTGACAGGTGATGTGTTACAAGATTCTTTGATTCTTTCTTTCGAAAATGTTACTGATTCCTGGGTAGTAGATTCAAGGGCCTCATTCCATGCCACACCTAATAAGAAATATTTTCATGACTATGTTCAAGGATATTTTGGACAAATCTATTTCGGTGATGATAAACCCTGTAAAATTGTTCGAATGGGTAAGGTTCTTGTAAAATAGCAGAATGGAAACCAATGGATATTAAAGGAGGTAAGGCATGTTCCAGATCTGAAGAAAAATATTATTTCAATAGGAAAGTTAGGCAGTGAAGGTTGTGTGACAACTTTCACAGATAAAACTTGGAAGGTCACCAAAGGAGCCCTGGTAATAGCTAAAGGTGAAAAGGTTGGTACATTGTATTTATTCAATGGTATTTCTAACTATGTTAATGCTTTAATTTCCAAAGGAGCAGATGCAACATTATGGCATCATAGGCTCAGACACATGAGTAAGAAGGGGATGAAGATTCTTCACTCAAGGAATTTTTTGCAGGTTTGAAGAATATTGATTTGGATTTCTGAGAATCGTATTTATGGAAAACATAAGAGAGTCAGATTTCTCAGAGTTGGGAAAGAAAAGAAGAGTTAAAAATTAGAGCTTGTGCATACAGATGTATAGGGACCTGCTCATGTATCATCTCTCGGTGGCACTCATTATTATTTTACTTTTATTGATGATGCAACTAGAAAAAATTGGGATTTATTGTATTCAGAATAAATCTGATGTATTTGATACTTTCAAGAAATGGAAATATTTCATTGAGATTGAGATATGAAAGAAGTTGAAGTGTCTCAAATCAGACAATGGAGGTGAATATTGCAGCAAAGAGTTTGATAGGTACTGTTCAGAGCATGGAATTCATAGAGAGAAGACAGTTCCAAGAACACCATAAGAAAATGGTGTGTCAAAAAGGATGAACAGAACAATCATGGAGCGTGCAAGGTGCAAGAGATTGCATGGAGGATTGCCTTTACAATTTTGGGCAGATCCTGTAGATACTGTTGTTTATCTAATAAATAGAGGGCCATCAAGTTCCTTGGATAGTGGTATTCCAGAGGAAGCATGGACAGGTAAAAAGGTAAACTACTGTTTTTTAAAGCGTTTTGGTTGTGAGGCCTTTGTCCATATTAATAAATAAAATAGAACAAAGCTTGAGGCAAAATCAAAGAAATGTACTGTTATTGGATATGGTGTTAATGATTTTGGTTATCTCTTATATGATTATGAAAACCAAAAAATCATTAGGACAAGATATGTAATACTCAATGAAAATGTATTGTATAAGAATCAGTTGCAGGAAAAGAAACGGGAGAAAGCAAATAAGGAATACATAGTTCTTGATAAGATCACTGAAAAAGTAAAGGTGTCTGAAAAGAATAATAATCAACAACCACAACAACAGTAACCACTTTAACAAAAACAAGTACCTCAAACACCTGAAAGTGGCGTTAGAAGATCTACCAGGATAAGTAGACCCCCTGAATGATACTCTCCTTCATTATATTATTTATTGTTGACTGATTCTCGTGAACCCGAATGTTATGAAGAAGAAATGCAGGTTGAAAGCAGGAAGAAGTGGGAGCTAGCCATGGAAGAAGAGATGGAATCCTTAATACATAACCAGACTTGGGACTTAGTTAGGTTGTTTGCAGGTAAAACAACATTGCAGAATAAATGGATTTACAGGCTGAAGGAAGAAGATGGAGGAAACCAGAGGTACAAAGCTAGACTTGTGGTGAAGGGGTTTGCACATAATAAAGGTATTGATTTTGATGAAATATTTTCTCTTGTTGTTAAGATGACTTCAATAAGAACTATTTTAAGTCTTGTAGCAGCAGAAGGTTTGCATCTTGAACAATTAGATGTAAAGACAACATTTCTCCATGGAGATTTGGAGGAAGAGATCTATATGCAACAACCAGAAAGATATGAGGTCAAAGGGAAAGTAAAAATAGTGTGCAGGTTAAAGAAGAGCTTGTATGGCTTAAAACAGGCTCCAAGGAAGTGGTATCTAAAATTTGACAAGTTTATATCTGAACAAGGTTATACTAGATGTCACTCTAATCGTTGTGTTTATCTGAAAAAGCAAAATGATGGCAGCTATATTATATTGTTACTGTATGTAGATGACATGCTTGTTGCAGGGTCTAACATGCAAGAAATAAATGTGCTCAAAAGAAGATTGGCAAATTCATTTGCAATGAATGATTTAAGAGCTGAAAAACAAATCCTTGTATGAGAATAACTAGAGACTGGAAAAATCACAAATTAACACTGTCTCAGAATGAGTACATACAAAAGGTGTTCAAAAGATTTAATATGCAGAATGAAAAACCAGTTAGTACACCTTTTGCTAGCCATTTCAAACTTAGTAAGGAGATGTGCCCAAAGACCCAAAAAGAAATGGATTATATGTCTAAAGTTCCATATGCATTAGGAGTTGGAAGCTTAATGTATGCAATGGTCTACACAAGGCCTGATATTGCACATGCAGTAGCAGTTGTAAGCAGGTACATGAACAATCCAGGAAAATAACATTGCAATGAAATAGATTCTCAGATATTTGAGAGGTACCAAAAATCAAGTATTATGCTTTGGTGGTTCAAACATTGCTCTACATGGATATGTTGATGCAGATATAGCAGGTGACAGAGATAACAGGAGGAGTACTACAGGATATGTATTTACTGTAGGTGGAACAACTGTCAATTGGGTTTGAAAAATCTAAAATTTTGTTGCAATTTCAACAACATAAGCAGAGTATGTTGTTGATACAGAGGCTAGTAAAGAAATGATTTGGTAATAAAATTTTATGGATGAATTGGGTAAGAAGCATGATATGGACACGCTATACAATGATAGTTAAAGTTCCATTCACCTTGCAAAGAACTCATCATTTTATTCTAGGACTAAACACATACAACTCAAGTACCATTTCATATGGTTAGTATTGGAAGATGGACAGTTGAAGCTAGAAAAGATACACACTAGCCATAATCCTGCAAATATGCTAACAAAAGTTGTAACCAGGGAGAAACTGAGAATATGCTCAGTTTCAATTGGTCTTCAAGAACGACGATGAAGATGAGAAACAACCAGGTCCATAGTGGAGTCATTAAACAACAAATGAAGCAGGGATGTACTTGCTACAATCAGTCTCCAAGTGGGATATTATTGGGTGTGGAGTCTGATTATCTTGTTTATTTTGTATCATAGGATTGGACCCCTATATTTAATGGAGAGGAAACGCCGCCCGTAATTAAACGCTGCTTGGGGGGTCCAAGGGGGACCAGTGCCCACGAACCTAAAAACAGATGTAAAATTGCCTTGCAAAAGTATAATAATTTCTAGTCAATCTTGGTCATTCATTGGGCAGATGAACTGACAGTAGAATTTATGTTTAGTTTAGGGTTTTTTGCCCTAGAAGGAAACCCCTTGCTTGTATGAGGGTATTGTATTGTGGCTTTGTATTATAGGTGTATTCTCAGAGTGAGAAACAAATAGGGAGCCCGTGAGATAGAAAAGAGGATATTACATCGGATCTGTTGTAGGTTGTGTCTCTTCATTTTGCTGGATAATAGAAAGGAAGGACTGGTTGTTCAGGGTGGACGTAGCCCAAACTAGGTGAACCACGTATATCTGTGTCTCTTTGGTTTTATGTGTTTTGTGTGCTTGTGTTTTCTGCATATTTTATGTGTTGCATTGCTCTATAATATGTAATTTTCTAGCAACAAAATATTCTTGTAAGTTATATTTCTTTTATGAAAATTTGTGTTAATGGAGGTTTTAAATAGTAGTATAAGTTGGTTTTATTTTGTTAATGGAGATTGTGTAATATCCACAAAGAATACTCTATTTTGATTACTTTAAAAAACACTCATTGCTATTTTTTGAATAATTAGACAAATCACTCTATAATAAAGAGAAAGAATTTCATTGTATTTAAGGAATGACATCACTGAAATGAAAGAGTACATATTCCTATTAAATTTCCCTATATAATTTCTATATAGATTATATGTAATGGTTAGATAAATTCTCTACATATAATTGATATATCATTGAAGTAAATAGTTCTATTCAATGTCTTCTACATGATTCCTATATAATTATAATATTGGTGAGCTAGTGTCATTTAAGTATGCTCATTAAATATACTTAGAATTTTAGTCTATAGATAAGATTTGTAATTTGAAATTTTCAGTTTACACAACTTAAAATAAAAAAGTGATATGTAGTATATATTAAATTAAAAATTAATTTTCATTTTTATATAAAATAATGATTAACTTATTTTAATTTATCAATATTGAAAAATTGAAATAAAACTAACTATTCAAAATAAAAATACAAAATGTGACATATATTAAATTCAAAATTAGTTTCCATTTTCTTATAAGGCAATAATAATTTATTTATTTTAACTTATCAATATTAAAAAAGCTAAAATAAAACCAACCCTCCTAAACAAAATACAACCTCTCCCTTCAAATTTGATGCTATCCCCCATTGACTTTATTATGAATACATTCCCAATGCTGTTATCTATTCCAATGAGCTCTATGGGAAATATTAAGAATACATCCCCAATGCTGTTGTCTGTCTCCCAGTACAGCACAAAAGCAAAGCTAATTCTGTCTCCAAATACACCAAATACAGCACATAAGCAGAGCAAAAGCAAAGCTAATTTTGTCTCCAAAAACAGCACAAAAGTAGAGCTAGTACTGCCGATTTTATGACTACAGTCCAAGGGATGCCGCGCTTCCCCTTTCTCACAAGTCCTTTGACAAATGGCAACAGGTTTATTACCACCCAAACGCAACAGAAGTACTCTGTAAATAGCTTGCCTCTCAATATATCATAATTACCTGCCATGGAAAGTCCAGTTCCCGAAACAATGGCTATCAAGTTTATAAGCAGCACTGTTGTTGGTGGAATGAACAATGAAGATGAATCAAACGTGAAGTCACCCTCATTACACTC
This sequence comes from Pinus albicaulis, assembly GCA_034641835.2. Classification (NCBI taxonomy): domain Eukaryota; kingdom Viridiplantae; phylum Streptophyta; class Pinopsida; order Pinales; family Pinaceae; genus Pinus; species Pinus albicaulis. The sequence goes on along the minus strand of CM076570.1, from coordinate 1,617,833,577 downwards.
GTCGTCGTCCTCAGATCCCTTTGGAGTCACCACGAAAACTGTTTCAGAGACACCTATTAACTTCATTATAACATCGAACATGCCAAATACCCATGGAGATAAGCAGAGGATAACCCACATCCTTTGGTTATTCCACCATTCTTTGATCGAACTATCAATTCGAAGATATTCCCACAGCTTAAAGCCATAGGTGGAAACGAACAGTGCAATTGCGACTGCAAAGGCAGGCTCCGAAGTCTGCAATATTAAGAAGTGATGCATGTAAGGTTTATGAAACTCAACGAAAACATGAATTCTTGTGAGAGAGTGTATGTTTCCACACTATTAAGAGAAATTTTGGGAAGAAATTAGGTAGAGGATGTTTAATCTTTTCCATGTGGACACTATACTCATAATCTTACTTTGAGAATTTTCAAATGTTTCTTGTGGACATTGTACTCATAATCTTACTTTAAGAATGAGAATTAGAAGATGAGTGAAATGTCCAGACCACATTAAACATCCTCCACCAATTTCCTCCAAAAATTTCTCTCAATATGAACTCGTGTATTAAATTGGTGTTTAGTGAATTGATTTCATTGGCCTTACCCCGGGTAAGAATGGTTTTCCAGTTAACAGAGAGAAAGCTGGCAAGAGGGCATAGCAAAAAGTTGCCACTGAAGAGATTCCCCATATATTGAAATAGGCATACATCATCCTCTGGCGTAGCATAATGTTTTTGTGAAAGTTAAGGAACGGGCATAAGTTGCTCACGAATACTTCCAGCAGCCCAGTGGCCCATCTCTTCTGCTGCACAAGACTGTCTGGACCATTTCCTGGTGCATTTCCCAGAAAGGCTGGCTGCTCAGGTAAGCAGAATAGAGAATGCCAACCCATGTAATGGATTTTCAACCCAGTCATAACATCCTCTGCTGTTGCTCCATACATCCATCCTATCTGCAACAGAAAATCATTTCATTCTTCTTCTGTGATATGTGAGTTCTCTTGCCTAAATTTTGTGGATTGTTGGTTAAAAGCATGGAAAATAAAACATGGCAGAGAAAACATGAGAGAAACTATGTGCATTTCTACAATCCTAATGGAATGATGAACTCTTATGGTTAATAAATTGGTTATTTTTATTTGAAGAATTGCAGATTTAAGAAATATTATTAGAAAATATTCTTCGATAAAGTTAAATGATTACTTTCTTTTGTCTATCAAAATTTAGAAATATTCTTAAAATCTATAATCCAATTATATTTAACTCAATAATTTTTTATTGTTAAAAAAAAACTAAAATACCCTACGCTGCAAAATGGAGAGCACAGGTCAATTTAGGTTGGTATATTTTATCAATGGTTAACTAATTCGTTGATTGTCCTATAAGCTAAACAGAGGTACCAGATATAGTCGAGGTGGTTCATGGACAACATTGAATGTGGTTGTTGTAATGGGCAATTAATCCATATTGGTATTAAGTGAAACCATTATTTTTTTATTTATTAAAATTTAAAAATATTTTTGAAATTTGCAGTTTAATTAAATATTTAATTTAATAGAGCATAAAAAGGATTATCTATTTTTATTTAGATTTTTATATTTAGATGTTACAGGTTATTCAATTAGATTACTTGATGAGTGGTTTAGTTGGGTGAAACTCTCTACTAAATTATTGGTCTTTATGATAAGGAAGGGGTTTGATTTTTCTTGGATCCATTATAAAAATGGGGTTTAATTTTTCTTGGATCCATTATAAATAAATTCAATTTTTCTTTAAAAAAATTTCCATTCATTATTATCATATTATTATTATCCAATTTTAAGATCACTGCCAAGCCAAATACCAAATTGGTGTATGGAACCCCTTGTTTATGGCGAGACAAAATACCCATTGCTAGTAGTTATTTGACTACTAAATTTACTAAGACAAATATACTCTACCCCTCTAATTTTGATCTTATATCCTTTAAAAAAAAGAAAAAAAACACATACTCTTAATCCATCTAAAATTATTAGGACTGCGGTATGACAACGTACCTCTTTACCCCACGCAGTGTTGGTTTCGTAGCTGCATGCAGAAACGTTCAAGGCCTCATCTATAGCCAATGAAGGAGAAGAACGGACACCGTATTTGGCGTCTCTCATGATAGTCTGCGCTGATGCTGAAAGGACCGAAGATGTTCCAAATATACTTCTGAAAGCCTCGAAAGACCAGGAGGATGCTTTTAAATCCTGAAACACTGCAAAACAACCAATTGAAAAAAGACATTGTATCTTAATCAATCCCCTTAATGTACAATTTTTTTGTTTTATCTTCTGGATAAACTGGTGTATTTGCATGTAACAACTTATGCATGAAGGTTTTTCCCATCCGAATCATGAGTGCAGTAGAGAGATGAGTTAAAACTATGATTAAAAAAGTTATTTTTTTTCTCCAATGAAATAATTTTAGTTAGAAGTTATAAGGTTTACTAAAAATTGATTAGAGTATAAAGAAATTCATAATAGAATTGGTATTTTGAGAGGAAATCTTTATTTAGTTTATAGATTATGAAAATATTTAAAAGTTTGACCGAAAATAACAAATTCAAAATATTTAAAGGTAGAATCGACCATCTAAACAAATTCCACCATTAATAGACAAAATGGCTTGGCCAGGTAGCAGTTAGTAAGATAGTAGTTAGTAATGACACATTACTCTGGGTGATGCGATTAAGGCAGCCAGTCTAAAAAGCCTTGCCTTTTGAATTGTTACGAATTTCTCTGACATCATTGTTGTAGTGTTGATCTGTAGCTGGTGGTACTCCATATAATGCTTTTCTTCTATGGAAGCAGCCTGTTCCACAATAAATAGGGCCTTGGAGACCATTCATTCCTCTAGTCATTGTCTGTATACACAGTATTCACATTTAGTTTACATACATATATGAATATATATTTATTTCAATTATGTATTAATTTTGTTATTTTCAATTTCACTATTTTAAGTTTTTAAATTTAAGTTTATTATTTCAATTTTTTAAATATATTTTAATTACAAATTTAAAAATATTCTAAAATTCCTCACTTTCAAGATATTTTCAAAATCTACAATCCATATAAACATATCTCTCAACCCACTAATTAAAATTAAAACCCCATAATTAAAATTAAAATGCCAATTGTAAAATAAAAACAAACCTGTAAACATTTAGGGGCGTAAAAAAACTGACTGAAGTGATACTTACGCTTCGATATATTCTCAACTGGTTGCCGAAGGGATCATCCTTGATGCCTCCATGGATTACTTGTGGAAATTGTACAAAGCCACATTCTCTTTCGGACTTACAGTCGAGGAAAAAGCACATAGCGTGTTTTATGACTTTGGCGTTGTTCACAAACATATCGCAGTCGAGATTGCAGATAAAAGGTGCGTTGGTCATTATTCCGGACACTCTGGCCTGAAATATATACATCTATGTTATTATCATTATAGATCTGATTATTTCCCTTCATAATCAAAACCAGTGGCAGTGGCCAACAGAAGTTAATTGACTGTACTGTGGTATGCAATAATCTTAGTGGTTGAGAAATGGTTTCGTGACGGTTTTAGGATAACGCTTCTTTGACAGGTTTTATTCATGTTTTATTAGTTTAAAATTTTTTAATATGTTTCTTCGTGCTGTCCTATATTTTCATGGTTTTTGAGTGATATGTTAGGCTTGCCTTGGGTAACAGGGTGGAAGTATGAGTTGTTCACAGAGGAATCAGACTAGTACAAGTTTGCGTAACAGGGTGAAATATGGGTGAATTACATTGAAGTTAATTATTTTATTATTATTGTTAATGTTGTTTTATTATTAATGTTGTTTTAGTTTTAGTTTTTATTTTAGTTATTTTAATTTTATTTATTAGATATTATTTTTTGGGATTCAAGTGGGTTAAGAAAGTCATTCAGCTAAGACTATTTCTATGAGAAGTAGTATTAACTGGCTAATTTCTCATGATTTCTTTAATTTTATTTTATTTTAAAAATAATGTTTAGAAAGAAAGCATGCATTAAAGTGTGAATAACCAAAATAAAATAACAAAATTATTAAGACTAATCTCTTTCTATATAATTATACATGAATAAGCAAAAATATACTTTGTTTATTAAATCTTTACCTATATATATATATATATATATATATATATTAAAAACAAACAAAAATTATATCAAAAATTTAACTTAATATATCACTAACATAGATCTATCAAACTTTGGATTTACTAAGAATTGAGGAATCAAATCTCTCAAAATGCAAACTTCTACTTTAATACAAAACTTAAGGAATAATTTGCACCATGAAAGATTTGATTCCTTTTTACCCTTGGTAAATCTAAAATTAAGATGACTATACTTAAAAATATTATTTATATTTGTATATATTTCACATCTGTATATATACAAATATCTCACATGTGACGAGGGAGATTGGGGAAAATATGAGAAAAAACATATATAAATGTTTTCTCTCATATTACTCCATTACCACCCTCAAAATTAACTTAATAATACATATAGTTACATACATACAAACAAAGTTTTTTTTTAACAAGTTCTATATATATCATTTATTAATTAAATTTATTATGTTTTTAGAGATTCTTTATATAAATTTTTATTTTACAAACAATATAACATCTATACACTTTAATGTTTACACTCATTTCATTCATACTACCTTTTAAAACATCTTTGGTACAATAATTCATTATTAAAATTTGACATAAGTTATCAATAATTTGATTTCATTGATTTTTTTCTCACATGTAATTATTAGAGAGCATAGTAATATTGATAATTATAGTAATAATAATTTTATTAAATAATTAAACATACTTTGAAATAAATCCCTATTGCATAAAGAAAAGTAACCTATGTGTAAATGTTTAATTTATACCATTGTTAATATTTATGAATGATAAAATGAACCGAAGAAAGTTAATTAGTTATAATTAGTTATAATAATATGTGGGTGTAAAGTTAGTTAATTATAATAATAAGTCTATGTAATAAAAAGGTTTAATAGGAATTTTATTTATTTATAAAAAAAATATATATATATAAATGATAAAATGAACATAGAAAAGTTAATTAATTATAATAATATGTAGGTGTAAAGTTAGTTAATTATAATAATAAGTCTATGTAATAAAGAGGTTTAATAGAAATTTTATTTATTTATAAATTAAAAAAAAGTTAGATCATAAAAGATGGGAAATAGATTTTGAAATAATTTTTTATTAAATAAGGAAAAGTAATTATGCGAATGGTGAATTTATACCATTAATAATATTTATAAGTTAATTACTTATAATAATATGTAAGTGTAACAAGGTTGTTTGATAAGAATTTGATTTATTTATAAATTAAGCAAAAATATTATAAAAGATGGGAAAGAAGATTATTAAGTTTTGTATTATTTTTACCATTTAAGGAGATGGAATTGTGTTATTCGTAAAGCATAAATATAGTTTATATTTTATAATGAGAAAGAGGATTACTAAGTTTGGTATTATTTTTACTAAGAAGATGGGGTTCTAATATCATTAAAGTATAGATATAGTTTATAATTAAAAAAAAGTTCTAATATCATTAAAGTATAGATATAGTTTATAATTAAAAAAAAAAAATACAAGTTATTTTGAATATATTTTGTAATTATTATGAAGTTTAAAAATGAATATAAATAAAATAAAAGTTGAATATTTTGCAACTATAGTAATATTATCATCTTATTTTAATAATAATTAATAATAAATAATTTTGAAAAATAAGATATTTAGAAACTAATAAAACAAAATTAAAAAAAATAATTTTTAAAAATAAATTAAATTTTAATATATATTTATATTATTTTTTGTATAATTACAATTTTAAATTATTATTATTATTATTATTATTTTTATTCTTATTATAAAAATAAAAAATTTAAAATACAAATGTCTTGCTTTGTGGTATTAAAAATAAGAAATATTAAAAATATGTTTATTAGAAATATTGAAAATAATATATGTAATTCTAATTGTTTTTAGTGCTATTTTTGAAAGGTTTTCAGGTGGATTTTTCCTGTCTATTTTTCTTAAAATCGCTTAAAAATTCATTGAAAACAGAAATTTGATAGATATATGATTTAAGTGCCCTAAAAATTTATAAAGTGCTCAATCATCCATATATACATTTAAAAAAAATAAAATAACAGAAATCTAAATTTCTATCCTAGAAACTCAAAAAAACACTGAAAACATGAAAGTAATAAGCTTGACTGCACCATTGTCTATTAACAATAATAATAAAAAAAACTAAAATGCACAATCGTCCATTAGAAGTAAAATTACCATAACATTCATTGCTCCAGCTTTATAATGGTGATTGACCTTTGGGCGCTTTTCTCTGGCGACATACACAAAATGAGGCAGAATATCGTCCTTATCTCCTTTGTTTTCATATATGACCTGTATGTAAACATTGGTTCCAGGAAAATGAGGATTGATGATGTTAGATTTTGGAAATATGTCGAAATATGATAAAACCAAAAGCACGGTTAATTTGACTTCGTTTTTCTCTTAGATTCAAAAATATTTTCAAAATTTACAGTGACAATCATTACAATTCTCAACGGTTTCTCCTTTAGTACAATTTTTATTACCTTGGCGACAACACACAGTTAATCTGACTTTGTTTTTCTCTCAAATTCAGAAATATTCTCACAAAATTTACCATGACAATCATTACAATTCTCAACTGTTCTTACTTTGGTGCAATTTTCATTACCTTGACTACACTGGAGTGATTGCGAACATCTGAGCTTCCATGAGCGAAACCATCAACACCATCCAGACATATGGAAGGGACATCCTGCGTCTCCAATACTTTTGCAATCCTGCTCTTCAAATCCTCATATTCATCCTTGAAAAACATGCAGAAATGTCAAAACACATCACAATTTCATGGAGAAGTTAGGTGACTTCAATCATTCATGAACACGTCATACCTCCATCTCCTGTCTTTCCCGGAGAAAGTTCGAATCAAAACTCTTGCTATGGTTAGGACTTTCTTTGGAAAAATACAAAAATGGCGCCCTTGTTTCTATATCGAACTTCCTGCAGAACGGTACCCATTTTTTGGCAAATCTTAAAGTTTCTACGAGAGAGTAGAAAGTGATTGGAGAAGCACCGTCGTCTGAGACATAGCATGCGAATTTCTGGACTGGATAGTCGATTGCAAGCACTGAAAGAACGGTGTTGGCAGTCATTATCGCAGGCTCTTTGAAAGGATCTGAAGTAGTGATAATTATGTCCACAGGAGGGAGCTTTGAACTAGATTCTCCACTAAATCTGTAACAAATATATGAAAGAAAATGTCTAACAAATTATAAATAAGTGTTATGAGGATAGAGTATATATATTTATTGAATTTATATTGATTATAAATTTTAGGAATATTCATGAATTTGATAAATTATAACAGTTAAAATAAAAAATTAACTAAATTATAACCGTTAAAATAAAAAATTAACTTTATTGCTATCAGTTAGATATATATATAGCTGAAAGTTATGTTAATGGTAGATTTTGGAAATATTCAAAAATTTTATTAACAGAAAAGAAATTAAACATTGTTGTTAATCTAATTATTAAATCTTCCAAAAATCTATCTATACATATTCATAGTCTTGTCCAAATTTTAATCTTTGGATTTCTATATATATACTGCTGAAAATTATATTAATTCCAAATTTTGGAAATATTCAAAAATCTTATAAAGAGTAACTAAATTAAACTAAACATTGTTGTTAATCCAATTCTTAAATATTCAAAAAATCTATAGATGGGCTTGTCCAAGTTTTAATTCTTCTAGATATTCAATGGAATAAGAAGGGTAACGGTATTCACCTGCATGCAAGTCTATCCGGATACGTTTTATAGTGAACGAGTAGCCATCTCAGGTTGCATTCAAGAATCCATTGGAAAGCAAACCAGAGCTCGCAGGCAAAGGCTAGAATCCAAACCCCATAATATTCATCAAGGGGATTCAATAGACGATAGCCCAAGAAGGACAACATAAGTACCAAATGGAGACAAGCATAAACTCGATATAGCTTCGGCTTCTCTGAAACTTTTTCATACAGAGGAGGATTCAAAAGTTTGAATCCGTTCTCCATTTTCAGAACTAAAATGCTGTCTGTAGATTACAGCAACCAGCCAATGTAAGCTATATAGAAATTTGATTATGGACATTTTCACGGATTGATTTATATACGAATTTCCATTGAATGATAGCCTTACATTAGCGTGCAGCACTCAATTTTTCGTTCAGAATCTCGAAAAGATGATAGACAAAAAGACAAATTTACCTGCGTGGAGGAGTGGGTCACAGAGAGCGGAGAGGACACGGAATTCAATGATATATGAAACAGCCAGCCGGCGAGCCATCGCTGGTACAGTGACTAGATGAAAGTGTACGTGGAAGATTTGTATGTAGTACAGTAAATTTTTTTTATATACATATTCCTCGCAAGTGGCTTCCAGGTTGAACTTACAATAATGCAGTTGCCGACTGCACTATTGCACAACTGTTAGTAAAGTCGTTGTCGGTTTGATTTGACTGGTAATGTGCAGCGCTCTGACAGTGAATGCGTCTTTTTTGTTATGGAATTTGCAGCGATCTGAGAGGCACAAAATTATATGGTGGGAGATATATCAATGGCAAAGGATGGACCCTGATGTCCTTTGGATAATTTTTATTTATTCTTCTAGAAGATGGAAGAATACTCTACTAAATAATAAATTGATGATATCATGATTATAATTCATACAAAGATGAAGAACCATTTACTTACATTTTATTATATAATATATTATAATGATTTATATAAAAGATGTAAATTATGTGATTAAGATTTTATGATTCTCAAAATCCATCAGTCATCTAAAGTTAGTGGAAAAGACACCCGCTATCAATTTGTAGTTTCTATTTGGAGTTTCATTGTGATGGAGAATCGAGTTGACTCTGACACGCTAAAATTCCATCCCAAACTGCCGTTCCACATATCAAGTTAGTCACAATAGAATCTCATACTCCATCCAACCTACCATTCCACATACGTCAAAAGAATTTCAAATTCCATCCCAAACTCCACATATCGGGCTAGTCAAAAAGAATCTCAAACTCCATCCAACCTACCATTCCACATACTAAGTTAGTCAAAAAGGATTTAAATCTGCAGTTGGAATTTCAAATTACCATTCCACATATCAAATTAGTAAAAAAAAATATCAAATTACAAGACATTGAAATAGAAAAAGAGCTTGCCAACAAATTTTATAAAGGTGTAAAAATAGTATTTCATTATAATTATGAAATTATCAAAAGAGTTTTTAGTTAACAAAATTCAAATATTTGATAGCAATACATTTAAATATAAATATTTAATAATATTTTTATATGAAAATTACTTTATAATAATTTTATAATTGAAAAATAAATAAAATTGTAAAATTTTGATTTTATTAATAAAATTAAATATTAATTATATTAAAGTGAAATATAATTTTATATTTATTAAAAATTGTAAATAAAAAATTAGAAAATTACCATATAAAGGTGAAGAAGGTTTTGTGTAATACATTTATTTGCATGCAAATAAATCTATAATATAAATATGACGAGGAAAGTTCCCTTATATACAAAATTAAAAGAGATAGATTCATTTACACAAAAATCAATATATAATATAATTAATTTGATGTTCCTAAAAAAATATTAAAAAATAATTTATTTATTTTTAAATGAGGATGCCAAATTATAAGGTTAAAGTATCACAAAATTAAGAAAAAAAATAAGATGTAAAATAATGTTAGTCTCTCATAATATACTAACATATTAATCATCTGACAACTTTTTAAGAAAAAACTTTTTAATTTTTAAGAATACTTTGTAATGTTATGTGCAAATTGTAAATAAATGGTTATAATGACTAGATAAAATGATCTTATGCATAAACAATGTAAATATCTTATATAATAGTTAATGAATCAATGAAAATGATGAACCATGATGTCTTCTCTAGAATTTTTATTTATTAATCTAGAAGATGGAAGAATATTCTACTTAATAATAAATTGATGTTAACATAATTATAATTAATTAATTCACATTTGCTATTAAATATATCACCATGAAAACCATTTTTTATTTATTTATCTGGTATCTAAATGAAATGTAGTTGAGATTTTATGAAACTCAAACTCCAGCATGAGCCATCTAATAGATGTTTGTGAAAAGACTCCTAAGATATATTTGGTAAAATTTTCATTGTGATTGAGATGACATTGAGAATCTCAAGCTCCATCACAAACTACAATTCCATATATCTACTTAAAGAATCTCAAATTCCATCCCAAACTATTATTTTATAGATAAGTTGAAATTCAAACTACAACTAGACATAGCCTATCAAGTTACCATTCCACTTATAAACTTAGTCATAGAAATATCAAAGGACAATTAGACATAGAGAAAAGAGCTTGCGAGATTGAAGGAAACAAATAGTAACTTTGTTTATAAAGATACAAAAAAATTACATTTTGTATATGAATTGCAGGAGTGCATTCAAGGAGGATCTATCCAGATCTAAATTGTGGCAAAAAATGTTGAAAATAATTAATATTATATTGTATTAATGGGTAAATGCTAACATAGTTGTAACATAACTCCTTAAGTTAGGATTAGTTCCTAGGTTGTAGGAGTCTATTCCCAACTCCTTATTCTTTTGTGATGTATTTATTGGTGTATCATTCATTGATTGAATATAGAGAATGTAGAGTGTACACTCTAGTTTGTGAAGTCTCCAGGTGCAGTACTCACATGTGAGCTGCTTCGTTATTCAATACATTTATTTTCTTTCCTATTTTTATCATGGCATCAGATCTCAGATTGGGTGAGTGTGATTTACCTACAGAGCCTTAGTGGCTACAATTCACATAGGAGCCTCAGTGCTCACATTGGAGTAGGTGGTCTACAAAAACACCTTACTCATAGGAGAAACTTGGTTTCTCACAAGTCTTAGTTTTTTGAGCACAAAGCAGATCAACACGTTTTTCAAAGTAGTAGCAGCATTGATCAACACAATTTTCGGAGCCACAACTGTGCTAAACTATATGGATCAATGCATTTTTCAGGGTCTTTCCAGCGCTGGTAGAGACAACCTGACGAAATTTTTCTCGGCGTGGATTTTTTGCTGATAGGAGTGCTGACCTCTTTTATGGTTCTGCTTGTGAGATTTTTTCTGATTGGTGGCAGATTTGAGTAGCAGACACAATAATTTTCCAGATTGGTGGTAGGTATGAGTTGCAGACATAGAGAGAATGCCAGATCGATGGCAGATCTGTGATAAGGTTATGGTATGTTATGAGTTTTTTTAGTGTAACTTGTCATTGTTCACTTGGTTAGAATCAACTGAAGATTAGAGGATTTGGACTCTGATTAGTCAAAAAATTAACAATTTGACAGAAACTTATCTCAACGAGACTAGCAAACTCGATGGGACCAATTATACCAATTAGAAATTCAAGCTACATATGCTGCTTGAGGGAGCGAGCGCATGGTCGATCGTCAGTGGTGATGAGCAGAAATCGAATGATGCAACAACTATGGCTACACTCATACAAGATTGGGATAAAAGGGAGAACAAGGAAAAAGTTTTATTAAAGATGTATGTTAAAGACAATACTATCCCACACATCAGAGACGGTAAATCGTCCACTGAGATCTGAACGATACTTAAGAATCTATACCAGACACAGAACACCAATCGCATATTTTCGCTCAAAGGCAAGTTGTTTTCCATGAGGATGGAGGAGAATTAATCTGTTGCTAGATTCATTGCAAGGGTCAAAGACCTGAAGGAAAGATTGGGTGACATCGAGGATAAGGTGTTTGATTCCGATCTTCTCACGGTGACTTTGAATAGGATGACGAATGAATACAAGATGTTCATCACAGGATTTTCTGCTCAGGATAAAGCCCTTAGATTTGAAGAGCTAATAGGAATTATTTTACAGGAAGAAGAGCGGTGGAAGAATTTGAGTCCGTAGAGTGTCGAGCTTGCTCTATCGACGAAGAAGAATCCATACAAAGGGAGACAACCACAACAACAAAAATGTGGTGGCGTTGTCCAGAAGAGACCATTTAGAGGTATGTCTGCAAGTAATAGTAGTAAATTTTCTGGAATTAAATGTTTCTAGTGTGGGAAAATCGGTCATCAAGTTAAGTTTTATTTTGAGAGACAGGAAAATGAGGTTAGAAATAAACAAAGAAAGCACAAATGATACTTTGCTGATGAAGGTCATAGTCATGATTTTCCACTATTTGTAGTTGATTGTTCTCTTTCAGCTTCTGAGGAGGATGATGCTAAAATATGGTATGTTTATTCAGGTGCATCTTCACATATGACAAATAATAGAGGTTGGTTTGACTCTTTTGAAGAAACTACTTGTGGAGCTAAAATTTCTCTAGGTGATGACAAAGGTTATGAGATTAAGGGGTACGCTGATATTCCATTGATGTTGTCTAGCGGTGATATCAAACGTATAAAACATCTAATGTATGTGCTCGAGATCAAGAATAACTTAATCTCCATGTCAATGATAACAGATCAAGACTTGCAAGTTGAATTATTTAAAAAATATTATCATTAAGGATAGGAAGAAGGAACCAGTTGCATGAGGAGTGTGTGTGGGAAGCCTGTATAGATTAAATGTCAAGAGAATGCCACACCTAGATTTGGTTTCAATAGGATTGACAACCGAGAAACTTTGGCATAAGAGATTCTGTCATCCTAACCTACAAGATCTCATGTTTCTTCAAAGGAAAGGTATGGTTGATGGACTTCCTACTTTTCATAATGTTCATTTAGATTGTGATGGATGTGCATTAGGGAAATTGCATAGGTAAGAGTTTTCTTTGAACGATGATAGGAAGAAAAGGGATATTCTGGAGGTTGTGCATACAGATGTATGTGGGTATATGAAGACTAGGTCGCTAGGTGGTGCATATTATTTTTTACTCTTTACTGATGCTTGCACTAGATTCTCTTGGATATACTTTATTGACAAGAAGAGCTAGACATTTCAATGCTTTAAGGAATTTAAGAATATGGTGGAGAAGCTGACAGGGAAATTTATAAATATTCTTTGCTCAGATCAAGGGGGAGAATATAATTTGGGAGATTTCATGAAATTTTGTAGAGATTAAGGAGTTAATAAACACTTCATAGTGCCTCGGACTCTGAAGAAAAATGGAGTTGCAGAACGAAAGAATAGAACCTTGATTGAGTGTGCATGAAGTATGCTTCAAGGTAAGGGTCTATCAAATGGTTTTTGGGTTGAAGCAATCAACACTGCTGTTTATTTAAAAATAGGAGTCCTACTAAATGTCTTAATTTTAGAACTCCTTATAAAGCACTTTATGGATATAAGCCAAGAGTGAATCACTTAAGAGACTTTGCGTCAAAATCCTTTGCCCATATACCCAAGGAATATAGGAAGAAGTTAGATCCTAAGGCCATGAAATGCATCTTTCTAGGATATTGCACTGAGTTTAAAGCTTACAAGTTGTTTAATCCTTTGACTCATAAATTCTTTGCAAGTCGAGATGTCATATTTCATGAGTAGGTTGAGGAAGGAATTGAAAACAGTATTGAAGAATGGCACATTCCATTGTTGATAGAAGAAAGCAATGAGGATAATCAACAATAGAAACAACAACAGAAAGAAGAAGAGCCAGGTGATGTAGTCAGTAAGTCAAGCCTACAAAGGTCTAAAGCAGACAGATTTGATGTGATTCCTTTACCGAGAAGATCATGTAGGCAGACTCAACTAATAGCCAGATTAAAATACTATTCTTTAAAGTTAAACATTTTAAATGTTATAGAGCCCACACATTATAAAGAAGCTAGTCAATCTCATGAGTGGAGGGCTGCAATGAATGCAAAATTTGAATCTATTCTTAGAAAAAATACCTGGGAACTAGTTGAATTGCCTGAAGGAAAAATGCCCATAGGTTGCAAATGGCTTTACAAACCTAAATTAAATGCAGATGGGAGCATATAAAATTTTAAAACTAGATTGGTAGCAGAAGGTTATTCTCAGAAAGAGGGAATTGACTATGAAGAAACCTTTTCTCCTGTAGCCAAATTGAATACTATTAGAATGCTAATTGCTTTAGCTACAAAATATCAATGGAAGCTACACTAGTTAGATGTTAAGTCTGCATTCCTAAATGATGATTTAAAAGAAGAAGTTTATTTAGTCTAGCCTAAAGAGTTTGTTAAGAAAGGGCGAGAACATTTAGTGTGTAGATTGAAAAAGGCACTTTATGGTTTAAAACACACACTCAGGTCTTGGTACGAGAAGATTGATTCATTTTCTTACGATATGGTTTTCATAGGAGTATGAATGATCTAAATCTATATACCATATATGATAAACAGAGGCAGATTATTTTGATTTCCTTGTATGTGGATGAAATTATTATAATAGGTAATGAAGATGCATTAATCAAAGAAATAAAATTTCATATGTCACAGGTTTTTGAAATGAAATACCTCAGAAGTTTACATTATTGTCTAGGTCTGGAAGTATGGAGATAATTTGGGAAGAATTTTTTTACTCATGGTAAGTATGTCAGAGGGTTGCTAAATTTTTTTAGAATGGAGTAGTATAAGACAACATCAACACCTTTGCAACATAATCTGAAATTGTGCAGTGACGATGGCTCTAAGGAGGTGGATGCCACTTTGTATAGGTGACTAGTTGGTAGTATTATATATCTAACTACAAATAGACCATACTTAGCATACTTTGTTAGTGTGATGAGCCAATTCATGTCTAAACCTCTTCAAATTCTTTGGGTGGTAGCAAAAAGTGTGTTGAGGTATATACATGGTATTAGTAGTTATGGTATTTTATATATTAATACATCTGATGTTATTTTAGTGAGTTTTCAGACTCTGATTGGGCAGGCAATCTGGCTGATCGACAATCCATCACTGGTTATGCATTTAGTGTTTAATCTGGGGTCATAGCGTGGAGCAGTAAAAAGCATAGCATTGTTTCTTTATCTTCAGCTGAAGTTGAATACCAAGCATTATGCGCACCAACATGTGAAGCTATCTAGTTGAGAATGCTTCTCCCTGATGCAGGAGAAGAGAAGAAAAAGGAAAATGTCATCAAATGTGACAACCAGAGTTCCATTAAGCTAGCAAAAAATCCAATGTTACATAGGAACATGAAACACATTGACATTCAGTTTCATTTTTTTTGGGAAAAAGTCAAGTCAAACGAAATCTTTGTTGAATATTGTAAAACATGTGACAATATGGCTGATATTTTTACTAAGCCTATTGGGAAAGTGAATTTTGAATTGTTTAGAGGGATGTTGGGACTACGGGATAATTGTTTCTCCATTAAGGGGGATATTTAAAAATAATTAATATTATGTTGTATTAATGGAGAAATGGTTACATAGTTGTAATGTAACTCCTTAAGTAAGGATTATTTCCTAGGTTGTACGAGTTTGTTCCAAACTCCATATCCTTCTGTGATGTATTTATAGTTGTATTATTCATTGATTGAATGTAGAGAATGTAGAGTGTATGCTCTAGTTTTTGCAGTCTTCAGGTGCAGTACTGTTGTGCAGGAAAATCCCCTCTACGGACAGAGGCAATCCCTCTAGCCCTAGAGTGGGTCTAGCAACAAGGAAACATGCTAACCTTTCGGAATCCTAGTGTATGAATGAAAATGAGTTGAGATAGATGACCTACCTTGTTCCAGCACTCTTGTTGTAGCTTGTAGCAGTGATCTCTTGATCTTCTTATTCACACATTGCGGTCCTTCAACAGTAATATCTGTCTACATGCACAAGGATCAGAGAACGGTGACAACATAAGAAAACATACTTGGCTTCATAACTATTTGATTCATCAAGGAGAATCAAACATATTGCATAGGATTAAACATATAAACGCAAAACGAGAACCAAAAAACCAGTCATGTATTAATAAGTAGAGAAAAGGAGTTTACAACCTTGAAGCCTTGACGTTGCAGCCTCCTTTGACGGCTTCAGTCAAACACATTGCAAACATTCATCGGGGATCGAAATTTGTGAGGCAACGGGCCTAAAATCTCTCTCAATAATGAATTCCTCTCTACCTTGTTCTTCACACCAGCTATAGTAAGGAATGTTCAACTAGTTGAAACTATGTGAGATGGATGTATTTATAGGAGAGGAGGAGGTGGTTTGGGATCCCCTATAAGGTGGAAGGGAGGCCTTATCCTTTGGGGAGTTGCTTAATTATAGGAAATAAGAAGCCAAAGGAAGGAATTCGATGTTATTCAATTGAAAAAACCATGATAAATCCGCTCACAAAGTGGTTGGACATGGAAACTTCATTTCTATTTTAAAAAATTTCCAAAACATCTTGGTGTGGGCAGTCCACTGAGACAGAGCGAAAATGGGCGTGGGGTCTAGTTTTAATTTCCCTATCAGCGCGAGGTCATAACTGCCTACCAGCTCTGACCAAAATACACGTGTCTTTGAGAGCCTTCTTCAGGAATGATCAATGGAGGAAATGTTCTTCACATGCCAAGCGATGCAACGACACTTTTTGCAAGGTATGAAAATACACAGAAGTCACTGAAATGGTCTTGCAATGTGCAGGATGGGGATTGCAGGGACAGTGATAAAATAATGTGTAACAGATGCCCCCTAAAGCATGAGTTCCAAGAGAGAGGGAGGAGGGAAATGATTTATGAGAACGTGCTCAAACCAAACACCTTCGTTGGAAGACCTGCAAGTACAAGTACAAGTATTATCTCTGGTACATGAATATGTGGCATGGGTGCATCCATGCATAATGTAATACATATAAAAACAAGATCCAAGGTATGGATGCAACCATCCAACAAAAAGGATCAATAAATAGACTCAGGTATGGTCGCAACCCGTGCAAAATAGTCATGATAAACCAAATCATCTTGCAACATAGATTTCATCAGAAAAAACCCAGGGTCTTGCGCTCCATCTCGACCTAAACAAGTAAAAATTCAAGCATGTGAATAGGTGAGCTGAATTCGAACATGAAGGAAAGTTGCCTGATTACCAGCTAATGATGAAAGCTGTTAACAGGTGCGAGAGAAACAACCAATAAAGATAATGGCTGTCAAGGTACAACTAGTATATTCCGCGGAATGTGAACAATGAGCTGGCGTTGAACACCCGTGAAATCACTCGATCAAAGGCTAATGATGAGGACCTGTTTTCGAATGCGAATAAATTTCATTAAGGCATGCAATCTCTAAGGTACGAGAAAGGAGTCTCTAGATCAACTTCCCGAATAATGAGATGAATTCGACAGGAAGCGATCTGTCGAAGGAGGGTCATAAATAATCCCACATCATCGACATGAAATAGAGAATGTAATATGAGTGTTAATTAAGACTGGAACAGAGGATCGGGGAATGTACAAACTGCATAAGGATTTTCTCTTGAACATATCAACGACATGACTCTGCAAGTTGGCATTATTTGACTCAAATAAGATCAGAGGTCATGTTGACAATATTGGTAATCGAATGAGAGGAAAACAGATTTCCAAAACCGATGGAGGAAAAGTGACAGAGTGAAGATATCCCAACCAAACACGAACTGCAGATAAGAGTCTCGACAAGAGTCTCGACAATCTTTTCAATTTTATCGAGTCAGAAAAGAGATAAAATTTGACTCCTCCTGGAGGAATGAGTGGTATTAAGGGTAGCAAGTGGTTCTGATGGTGGTGGAACTGGTCAGAAGAAGTAAAGGTCAAGTGGGTTGATAACAAGACCACTCATTATAGTGGTTCCTCAGGAATGGGTAAAACAATCAAGTGAGGGCATATGATCGGCCAAGGAGATGGTGACGATGGTGTGAGAAAACCAAGGATCATTTGGAAAAACAGGCTGATAAAATGGCAATCATGAGAGGTAAAATAAGAAAGGTTTCATTTTTACACAAGCTTGAAACTTTTCAGAAAACTATGCTTGAAACCAGTTCAATTTTTACACAAGCTTGAAATGGAAACAAACTATGCTTGAAATAAGTTTGCATGCCTGTGGCATGATGACTCAATTCGAGTTACATGGCCCCCAAGCTTCATGGCATTCACCGGAGTAGACTATTGGTTACTAAGAGGTGGATGGAATGAAGGTTCAATTATGAGATCAGGCGAAAGACTCAATTGGGATTCTACGAGATCTAAAAAAAGACTCGAATTGAAAAGGGAACTTGTTTCATTTTTTAATGAGGTTGACACAGTAAAATAACTATGCTTATAAGAGCTCGTTTCATTTTTTAAGGAGCTTGACACAAGAAAATGAACTTTTCTCTGACGAGCTTGTTTCATTTTTTAAGGATCTTGACAGAAGAAAAAAAACTGTGCTTTGAAAAGCTTGTTTCATTTTTAAAGGAGCTTGACACAAGAAAAGGAACTGTGCTCCGACAAGCTTGTTTCATTTTTTAAAGAGCTTACACAAGAAAATAAACTATGCTCTTAAGAGCTTGTTTCATTTTCTAAGGAGCTTGACACAAGAAAAGGAACTGTGCTCTGAAGAGCTGTTTCATTTTTTAAGGAGCTTGACACAAGAAAAGGAACTGTGCTTCAATGAGCTTGTTTCATTTTTTAAAAAGCTTGACACAAGGAAAAGAATTTTTCTCCGACGACTTAATCATGAAGAATAATAAGTCATAGCCTACAAGATTTTCTCATCTAACGGGAAAATAACACTCTAGATCTTAGGACCCAATTCCCCCAGTACATTGTGTACTACCTCACTGACTGAATCATCATTGGATGTGGAGATGGAACATGCGGCCACATAATTGAATTATGGTAGGGAATATATCACTGGTAGGTAAGGACCAAGAAGGGATGATGGTAGAACATATGTCACATCAAGACCAAATAATGAAAGCTGATCAATGGTCACGATTCAATCTTCAGGTGGAAAACATATCACACAAAAGAGGGCAGAGACAAGATTGCCCATGGTACAAGCATAGACACGCCCTAGGAGTAAATTAAAATCTAAAGGGCCTTTGACCCCCATCACGTCTATATATATGGTTTTCCCTTCCAAAGTAATAGACAACTTTGGAAGGATCCGTAATGTTTGACTTGTTCCTCTATTAAAAGCCAACATATTCTAAGTAATGGGCATAAGCTGTAGGGAACCCAAATCTTGCTAGGTAGTTGAAAACATAGTACTAACCGAGGTGCCTTCATATATAATCATGCCTGGTAAAACCATATTGTAGGCCTATAGAATGATCTCAAAGGGCACGTAAGAAGGAAGACGATATCCCACAAATCGGCTCCAATCAAAGGAATCGACGAAACTACATGGAGGGGGTGCCATAGGAATAAGAGGATTATCCCCTTGCATTACGGGAGTAGAAAGACCATCCTCCTGGGCTTCGGGAATGAGAGAAGGAGGAGCACTTTCTGGAACTGTGGCGATAGGAATCGAAGGATAATCCTCCTAGATCATGGAAATGGGAGGATCGCCCTCCGATCTCGGGAAATCAACGGAAACAAAAAGAACCTAACTAGGATGAGACCCACTCTCAATGAAAAAGTCCTGATGAAATGTAAATGGAATCAGGTCTACCTTTTTCTCAACCAATTATTTGTCGGAAATGGACTCAGGAGACTGAATTTTAGAGAGAGTGGAATCGACTGGTAATGGATCCCGATCACTGGGTTGATCAAATATCCGAGGACTCAAAGAAATATTCTAGTAACCAACATGAAGACAACAATAAAAAGCTGAAAGCGTATCCAATACTTTAGAAGCTTCATCCATATAAGGACATAGGTGACTGGGATGGCTCCCTTCACACAACCTATAGGAAAATTTTATTTTACCATGTTTCTTACCAGTCTCATTATCTCTGGCTGAAGGCTCATGATCAATAAGATGTCTAGAGGTCAATGATGAAGGGAAAATAGGGCCAAAAGACCACACTTATATGACCTTGGGAATACCAAGGCAATCACGAAGAAGGTGGTCACCCTCACATAGCTTGCAAGGGAATTTGACTGGGTGAGATGGAGTGGGAGGTTTCTCGATAGTAGTTGCATGAATAGAAATAATTTTTGATTCCCCCCCCACTTTATTTTCCTTCTTCCTCTTCGACTTCTTCTTCTTCTTAGATACCTAGTTACTAGAATCCAGAATTTCACCACGTGAAGAGGAAGAACGCGATGAAGAAATAGGTGAAGAAGGTGAGGGGTCAACCTTAGGATCAATATGGGGTTCACATGGTTCAGGTAGAGGATAAATTAGTTGGAAAAAGATTAGAACACTCGGGACCATTGAGGTTGAAAATAACCAAACGTGTAAACCAATAGTTAACCCAAGAAGGGAAAACGTCACCATATAAGGGGAGCCGACATTTCCAAAAGAAGGAGAAGGACCAGGACTCCCATCAGATGGGTATCCTTGACTGGTAAACCCAATAAACGTTGCAATTGACCTCACTCTAAGAATCACTAAGGAATAAACTTTGACCAGGATTATTTCATGGGTGGTCAATTTTAAGGCATTGAAATAAAACTATGCCTTGTCATATTTTAAGAGTTTAGAAAAGAGAAAAAGGTGACTCTAGTCACTTTCAATTTGAATGAGCTTGAAAGGACAATTGCTTGATGATCATTTCAATTTTAGAGAGTCACGAAAAGGCCAAAATGACTACTAAGGAAATATAAGCAAGAGGTTGTACCAAGTTTCCGTGAACTGGAAAATACATGTAGGTGATCAAACGAAAGAGAAATGGCCAAGGAATTAACGTACGTGCAGGCAATCTCCCCGAATGTTTTGTTCAGCGTATCACGGTTACAGGGCTGCAGACTCTGTTGTGTAACTCGCTCCAAAAATAGAAGAAAAGAGATATCAACACCTTAGAAATAAGCCACTTCGAGGGGGCAACTTCCAATACATTACATAAATGAACAATTCTTTGATGATACAATTTGCAAAATCTCCTTTCTATATATAGGAGTCCATGGGGCCATAATGTAATCCTAGTGGGCCATAATGTAATCCTAGTTGACCTAACAATAATAATTTAAGGGCACAATAATAACAAAATGGGGGTTACAAGGGTACAATAATAACAATAAGGGGGTTACACTAACAACAATAAGGGACTATACTAGTAATATAGGGACCTAACATGCCCCTCTCCTTCAAAAAAGTGTTGTCCTCAACGCTTGAGCTGCTCTGGGTGCTTCTCTATAAAATTATCATCCTCCCATGTAGAATCTTCAGTGGGTAAGTTCTTTCACTTGATGAGATACTCTGAAATTGATCGATTCCGTAGCTGTCGAGTTCTTGTTTCCGTGACCGCTTCAGGTTCCAATATGATGTTTCCTTCCTCATCAAGTTCTGGAAATATTGTTTGAACTGGAATATTTTCACCTATAACCTTCTTTAAGCATGAAACATGGAAAGTTGGATGCACTCATGAAGAAGCATGAAGCTCCAATTTGTATGCCATAGTACCAATCTTTTGCAACACCTTGTAAGGACCATAGTACTTTGGCGATAATTTATTATCCTTCTTAGCTTGCTTGAGGGACATTTGTTTGTATGGCTGTAGCCGTAAAAATACCCAATCTCCTATATCAAAACTTCTCTCGCTGCGATGTTGATCTGCCTATTGTTTCATTCGATTTTGTGTGAAATTCAGGTTATCCTTTAAGAGTTGGATAACTTCTTGTTGATGCTTGATGTGATATTCCACTGCTTGAACCTTTAAATTTTCCTTAAAGATGATGTGATGGATGGTGGATGATATTCATTAAGTGCCATAAATGGTGTCATTTTTGCTGCAGTATGGAAGGAAGTGTTATACCACCATTCAGCGAGAGGTAACCACTTGACCCATTGTGTTTGTTTATCAGATACAAAACAACGAAGATATCCTTCCAAACATTTATTTACTATCTCATTTTTACCATCAGATTGAGGATGATAAGATGAGCTATGAGCTAATTAAGTACCCAAACAAGAAAATAACTCCGTCCAAAAATTTCCAGTAAAAATGGGATCTCTGTCGCTCACAATAACCCTTGGGCTTCCATGTAGTTTTTGAATTCTATCCATAAATGTAGTAGAAACTGTACTTGCTTTAAATGGATGAGATAATGCACAAAAGTGTGCATACTTGGTAAGTCTATCAACTACCACCATGATGACACTATTTCCTTCGGACTTAGGTAAACCTGTGATAAAATCCATTGAAATCTCCTCCCAACGTTGACTTGGAATGGATAAAGTTTGTAGAAGTCCCGGGGTCTTAATTGTCTCCACTTTATTCTGCTGGCAAACCAAACATTCCGCCACAAACTTTTGAATATCAGATTTAAGGCCATCCAAAAAAAATTCTTTCTTCACCCTGTGGTAAGTTTTTAAAAATCCTGAGTGTCCTCCTAAAGGAGAAGTGTGCAATTCCAGAAGAATCTTTTGTTTTAGTTGGGAATTCTTACAAGGATATAAGCGATCTTTGTACCATAAGGAATCATTTTTCCAACTAAATGTATCAGATGTACTAGGATCTTGCTGCAACTTTTGAATGAGTGTCCATACATCTTTGTCCTTCTTCCATTCATCTCTTGCTTCGGTTATCCAATCTGGTTGGATAATAGAAATGGCACGAAGCAATGCTTCCACCTCTTCATTCTTTCTTGAGAGTGCATCTGCAACAACATTAAGCTTTCCTTTTTTGTAGATTATTTCAAAGTCATAACCCAACATCTTTGTGACCCATTTTTTCTTCTCTTCTGAAGATAGTCTTTGTTCCAAAAGTGTTTAAGACTATCATGATCAGTTTTTACCTTGAAGTGTCTTCCCATTAGGTAAGTTCGCCATTTCTTTAGTGCATGTAGTATTGCTAACATTTCCTTCTCATAAATAGGTTTCTGTAAATACTTTCCTTTGATTGGAGGACTTTCAAAAGCAATGGGTCTTCCTTCCTGCATTGAAACAACACCAATTTCATTTCCTAAGGCATCACATTCCACAATAAAGGTTTTTGTGAAGTCTGGCGTAGCTAAGACTGGTGCTAGGAACATTGCCTCTTTAATATGTTCAAAGGCCTTAGTTGCTTCAGGAGTCCATGAAAATGCATCTTTCTTCAATAATGTTGTTAGAGGTGCTGCTATTTTCCCATAATTCTTAAAAAACTTGCGATAATACCCTGATAACCCGAGAAATCCTCGCAACTTCTTTATGGTTGCGGGGACTTTCCATTCCTTAATAGCTTTAGTTTTGTTAGGGTCTACTTTAACACCCTCGTGAGATACAATATGACCCAGATATTCCACCTCTTTTACTCCAAAGAAACATTTGGATGTTTTTGCATATAATTGTTTCTCCTGCAATAGTTTGAGCACCCTGTCAACATGTCCAACATGATCCTTCCAAGACCTGCTGTAGATTAGTATATCATCAAAAAATACTAGCACAAATTTTCTAAGGAAGGGTTTGAAAATGGAATTCATCAACCCTTGAAATGTAGAAGGTGCATTGGTAAGGCCAAAAGGCATGACCAGAAATTCATAATGACCCTCATGAGTTCGAAATGATTTTTCTGGAATATCTTCAGTCTTCATTCTAATTTGATGATATCCTGAATGAAGATCCAACTTGGTAAAATAAATTGCTCCATGTAATTCCTCCAATAATTCATCAATCACAGGAATGGGAAATTTATCTTTAATGGTGAGCTTATTGAGCTCCCTATAATTCTGACACATTCGCCATGATCCATCCTTCTTATGTACCAATACTACAGGAGCAGAGAAAGAACTTTGACTAGCTTGAATTATACCCGCCTCTAACATTTTTGCAATCATACGTTCAATTTCGCTCTTTTGGACATAAGGATATATATAAGGCCTGATGTTTGGAGGAACACTTCTTGGAATCAAATGAATAGCATGATCATGATCATGAATAGGTGGGAGTCCTTTGGGAGTTTCAAACACCTTGGAATGTGTTGTAGCTCCTAGAGATAGCCTAGAGTTGTGATAGACCAGTGCCTAGGACATCTTAGCATAGCAAGGAGCATATAGTATAATGTATGAAGTTGTCAGCTTTAGCTCACTTACTATCTCCTGTAAACAGGGAAATGAAATAGAATGGGACCAAACTCTCAGAAACTGACACAGGAAAAGGGATACTGCAGAGGCAAGATGCAGAACTCCTAATACAAAAGCAATAGACAATTCAGAGACAGTTTACTGTAAAACAGGCCGATTCAGAGATACCTCACAGACATAAATTATCAGAAGGTATATGTAGTGAAAGAAATAATGAGAGTATATTAGTTAACATTCAGCTGATACCCAGATATACAATACCACCATGCATGGGCTTACCAATCTAAGAATCCATACATAATATTATATTAAAAGCACCCTCCCAAAGCAACTAATACAGCAGAAGTATGGTTAGCTGAATAATGGAACAGAATATCATGCATGAGCCATCTTTAAAGCGCTTGACTGATCTAAGTATGGGCATCAACTAGGATGAATCCTTACCAGCAATCAGTGAGCCACTTACATTCCAAAACATGATACAAGAAAAATGGATGAGATGGAATGATATATTAAATTACACATAAAAGAGTTACAGACTGCGAAATACCAAAGACCAGAATCCTCTTTGACAGATAGAACTCCTCCTCACTGAGACCCTATGGGCTCTGAGCCTTCATACAAATTTCTACAAAATGTATACACAATGCCTTTCACTGCATAATTTTCTGATAAAAATATGGAACCTCTACAATGCGTTTCTTCATGGTTTTTATAAGAGAAACTAAAACCTAACAAAAGAGGTAGGTGATGAACATTTAATTTGCATAATGAAAACAAAATGGTGGAAACATTTGCGCCCATACTGCTGAATGACTATGATATGCTGTTCGTACTCTGTGGCCTGTTAACCGGAATAAATGTTGTGGGTGAAAGTTTCTTCAGGAGCACGATACAGGGATATCCATACTAACATTTTGTCCTTTCCTGAAAGAACAATCAGCTGAGATAAAACCTGGAGGATATTGTTTCTTGTATGTTGTACCCTCTGCCTTATAAATCTTGAATTAAGATTTAAGATCTTCGATATTGGACACTGAATTACTGGATCTTCCACTAATACTCTTTGCCGCAACATTAATGTCTTCATTTGCAAATGTCTGCGCTTTGAATAACTCTAGAGGGTTTAGCAGTTTTTCTACCCTATTTTATTAATGAAAACGGTGTTGTAACAAACTCCCAGATATTTTCTTCATAAATTCTGCCTCTGGATTATTGTCCTTCGACGTGCTTGTGGCCTCTGAAATGGAGGTTGTAATTTATGATAAATCTCCACCGCTGCGAACCTGCAAAACCCATGAATTTGTTAAAGAAAAAAAATGTGCGGGAGGGTGAACACAGTGAGGATCATGATGAGACAACGCGGCATGGTAGGGTGGTCTAGAAATGCAGATCAATGGTGGGAAGTGCAGCGTGACGAAGGAAGGTGACAATGGATAAGGTTGGCGGAAAGCGATCACGATCGTGGAAATACATAAGAAATGAAGAAATGAACCAATATAGGTCTGGGTGGCGAATAAAACGTGGGAAATACTGAGGGAAAGGTGGTACGACACTGAGACAACGTGAACATATGACGTGGAATGCTGACTGTGGGAGCTGGTCAAAGACGGAAAATAGTCAAATCCCGACTATTCGATCTAGGAGGAGATCGACGGTTGGAAGAGCGCCAGAGACAATAGAGAGTGGGCCAGGGGCGCTTTTGGCTTGGGTTAATGTTCGTGTAGCTTCGGAGCGCGGTGAACGTTAGATGATGACCTCCAGATCGGACGACTGTGGTAAATATCGCTCAATGACTTCAGTCGAACGATAGCGCGTGATGAACGGCGGTATTTGGGCCATATGCGGGGACACGTGGTGAGCGCTGTATGGAATCGCTGGCCCCAGGGGACATACCGCCTACCGCCAAAAGGCGGTGCGATGGATACCAGGCGTTTTGGAACAAAGGATGCGAGGCGGGGACCACCGGGACGGATAAGCTGCAGACCGTTGATTTCATCATTTGATCGGACGGCAGGCAGGTGGGTTATGGGTACGGCAGAGATGAATAATTGTCGTCCGATATGTACAGATCGATGGCTCGAAGAACACCCGATATTCATTTGATTAAGCGCCTATAGAGCTTAGCGCTCGGTCGAGCGCTTGGGTTATATGGAGCGAAAACTTGAGGGGCTCAAGACCGAAAGGGGCTAGGCCTTTTTATATTTTCGGATCTGAATTTGGACCTTTTTTATGTATTTTCGAGGTCAAGAGAAGGCAACGATAGGTGGATAATGAGTTTTTCAGGCCCAAACATGGACTTTTAAGGCTAAAGGAGAGGATTTCAAATGGTTTTATGGGGTTTCCTGACAAAATTTTAGAAAGGGGGTGGGGGCTAATATGATCAACATCGGCTCTAGTTGGGGATGACATGTTCATTCCTGGACGTGTCGAGAACTCGCAGACCTTCTGATTATCATGTATGCAGACTTTTCTCTTCAGAACTCTCATTTTTCACTTTATAATTCATCACAACACCCACATTATTTAAACTAAAACAAAAAGGAAACTATCATACAATATAATACATCAGGCTGCCTGGCCTAAATAAGAACTAAAAGTAGGGCTTGAGAAATTGACCATTTACAGGGGCATCCAGCAAGTCACCCTGTAAATTCTCCAACCTGAAAGTATTATTGCCCCCCTGTTCCACAATTTTGAAAGGACCAAACCAGAGGGGGTCGAATTTGCCATGTTTACCTTTCTCAGCTTTTCGGATATCCCACATGAGCACCAAATCACGAATCTGCAGCTTCCTGTATTTTGCTTGTTGATAAAAAATGCGTTTCATTTTCTCTTGATATTCTATCAATCTCTGATTCACCTGGCCCCGTGTTTCTTCTAATTCCACCAATTGATTGATTCTCCTGATCATGCCATCAGGTTCCTCCTAGATTTCTTGCATGAAGCGGGCCACTGGTAAAGCTAACTATACAGGAAAAACTAATGCTCGTCCATATACCAATTCATAAGGGAATTTCCCAGTTGCTCTCTTGCTGGTGTTTCTATTAGCCCATAGAGAAAATTTCAGTTGGGAATCCCAATTCTTCTGGTTTTCATTGATAGTCTTCTTCAAGGCCCTCACCAGAGTTTTATTTGAGGACTTTGCTAATCCATTTCCCTGTGGATAGTAAGATGTGGAGTGACTGAGTGTGATATTGTATTGTTGGCATAAATTCATAAACTCTGTAGACTTGAAGGCTTGTGCATTATCAGTCACTATCCTAGCAGGACAGCCAAACCTGGATATGATGTTTTCCTCCATGAACTTTATGATCACAGTATCTGTAGCATTCCTTGCAGGCATGCCTTCCACCCATTTAGTGAAATAATAAGTGGCTGTTAATATCCATTTATGTTGTCCACTTGATGGGGGATGTATCTCACCTATAAAATCAATACCCCATTGTTTGAATGGTTCATCCACATGCACTGGAATCAGGGGAAATGATGCAGATTTATGTCTCTCAGCAAATTTCTGACATTTATCACATGCTCTCACCCTGGTAAAAACATCCCCAAAAAGCTTTGGCCAATAGAAGCCAGCTTTCAGAAATTTATGAGCTTTGGCCCTCCAGCTGTAATGACCTCCACAGATCCCTTCATGGAATTCTGAAATAATGCTCTCTACTTCATTCTCTATGAGGCACATGAGTAAGATACCTAAGGGATCTCACCAGTATAGCCGGCCATTGGCAACTATGTATCTCTGTGATTTCAATCATAATGCTATGTATTTTGCTTTATCACAACTTGGAGGGCAGCTAAGTGTAAGGAGATATTCTACTATCTCTTTGTACCATGGACTGGTGAGGAACTTTACATGTATCTCTGGAGTAGCTACCCCAATTCCATGTCTTTCTTCTTTTTCCTCAGATTCCTCACCTGTTATAATGGAAAAATTTATGCCCAGGGCTTGATAGTTTAATTCTGTTAACATTTTGGCTAGCCCCTGTCCTTTGATGAGCTTAGTAGGGCGTATGTCTAACTCATACTCCTGTATTTTGGAAATCCACCTACCCCTTTTTCCTTCACTATACCCATGAATAAGGATGTATTTTACAGCTGCTGCAGGCACGAATGCAGTGATGTGGGACTATAAGATATATACACGGAATGCTTTGAGGGATTTCACTAGAGCGTATGCTTACTTTTCCAATATGTTGTATTTTAATTCTGCATCACGAAGCACCTGACTAAAAAAGGCAATAGGCTGCTCATAACCTTCCTCATTTTTCTACAATAATACTCCTGCTATTGTATGGGGTGATGCAAAAGAGACAATCATAAAAGGTTTATCATAATCTGGTCCAACCAGTACAGGGGCTTCTGCAAAAGAATTCTTTATCCTGGTAAATGCCTCTCATGATTCTTGTGACCACTTTACCTCATTATCCTTCTTCAGCATATCTGTTATATGCCTAACTATCTTAGCATAGTTAGGGATAAACCTTCTCAAGAAATTTATGCACCCAAGGAATACTTGTACTTCTTTCTTGTTTCTAGGAAAAGTAATACCATTTATAACCTCTACCATCTTAGGGTCTATCTTCACCCCATATTTAGTCACAATATGGCCCAAAAGCTTTCCCTCTTCTAATGAAAATAAAGACTTTTGAGGATTCAGAGAGAGACCATACCTTCTGCATTTCTCAAAAGTTCTCTGCAGATGTTCAATGTGCTCAACATCGTTCTTGGAAAATACCGTGATATCATCGAGGTAGACTACCAAGAACTTGTCTTGCTCCCCTACAAAAGCAATGTCCATTGCCCTCTGAAAAGTAGCCCCTGCATTAATCAATCCAAAAGGCATCCTGGCATACATAAATGTACCCCATGGTGTGGTGAAAGCAGTATTCTTTTGATCCTCTGGAAGCACAGCCACCTGGTTATAACCAGAGAATCCATCCATCACTGACATTCTGGTAGATCCAACCACCTTCTGCAGGATGTAATCCATTTTGGGAACTGGATAATTATCCTTTAAGGATGCTCTGTTTAGGTTTCTGAAATCCACACACAGCCTTATTTCTCCATTCTTCTTTCGTACAGGGACAAGGTTTGCCACCCATTCGGAGTACCTTAATGGCACAATTATTTTTTCCTTTAGCCACTTCTTGATTTCTTTCTCAATAGAAGGCATCAACAGGGGATTGATTTGTCTGAGCTTCTGCTTATGGGGCTTTGCATCTACCTTCAATGGAATTTTGTGCTACATGATACTGATATCAAAAGTTTTAAAGTCCTGATAGGACCATGCAAACACATCTCTGTAAGACTGGAATAATTTCTGATATAGCTTTTTATATTCTTCAAGGATTTTCTTGGACAGTTTAAAAATTTTGGGTTCAGCTTCAGTACCCAAATTCAAGTCTTCAACCTGATTTTCTTCTACCACTTTGTTTGGCTGCAATGAGACATCATTCTTGTCAAATAATCTCTCTAGAGGCACCAACCCTCTAGGTATTATATTTCCCTTCAACTGCAACACTTTTTTACTAGCCACTTTGTTCTCCCAATTTCTCTCTGAAGTATCCTCGGATTCTACCTTTTTTTCATCATCAATCTCCATATTGGAGAATTCTCCCACTGTTTCTAGGAATCTCTTCATCTGTTCTTCATCTTCAAACACCTTCCAGTGTTTGATGTTGTTTGGAATTGAAGGCCGATAACGCACCTCAACTTCATATCTTAAAAGAGGGCTCTGAGGTGGTCGGAATGTACTAGCAGCCACAGCAAGGGAATCAACCATCCTATTCTATTCTCGGGGCATGAACTGGATATTGAATTCCAAGAATAAATTTTCTACCATGTCCCAAACTTCGTTCCTGTAGGCCCTTAGCCTAGGATGTTTGGTCTGACACTGATTCCTAACATGTCTTACTACTAGTTCTGAATCTCCCAGAACTTTTAAACTTTGTATATTCATATTCCTGGCTATCTGCAATCCTAACAGAAGTGCCTCATATTCAGCCACATTATTGGTGGCTTCATATTCTAGTTTAAAAGACAGTGGAATCCATTTTCCTGCAGGAGAGATTAATAGCACTCCAGCTCCATTCCCTTCTCTCGAATTTTCTCCATCAAAATGGATTGTCCATATTCCTGCTTCATGTCCTTTCGAAGGCTGCTCAGTCTTAAACTGGAAAAAGGATGGTTCATGGGCATAATCTTGATCTTCTTCCAGCATCAAGCATGAAAATTCCCCTTCCTTACTGTAGACTGGTAAATTCATAGAATTGTCAGTCTTAGTCACCATCTTGACAAATCTAGTCTCCCTGTATAGTCTCCTCTCTTGGCCGCCAAAAACTAGGATAGTGGCATATGTTAAATCCATATTAATTGATCCACCAATTTTTGTTCCCCAGGACCTTGATAGCAACATACCAAAACGAGCTGGAATGTCAGCCACCACGATGTCCATTACTACACTTTTTGCTGGGATTTGGGCTAAATTGACTACCAAATCTTTGATCATCCCCAAGCATTTAACTCTTTTGAAATCAAATGAATAGAGGTCTTTATATGGACGTGTGATTTGTAAACGTAGTTGTTCCATGACTGACAGAGGCATAAGATTATGGGAAGCTCTAGAATCCAACATACAGTTATGTAATAGCAGGTCATGGATTACTAGAGACACATAGAAGGGAGGAGTAGAGGGGTCTATCTTCTAGACATGTGGGCCAAAAACTACCATGGGTGTCTCTTCTTGGAGGTTGAGACTATCTGGGATGGTTGGCACTTCTGGAGGGAGAATGAAAGATGTGACTTGAGATTGATATGCTGGCTGTTTCAACAGTTCAGTCAAGGGAACTGGGATTTTGACTTTTTCAAGTTATTTTTGTAGACTGAAAGCAGGAGGGGAATTTTCTATCACAACCTCTTTAGACTCTTTATTATCAACTGGGGGGTGGGATTCTTTTGACACAGACTCGGTATTAGGAGGAATAAATACCTTTGAAGAGGAAGGATTTTGATCTTTAGACTGCGAAGGTTTGTTTAGAGGCTGCTTACCTTTGTTTGTAGCTTTCTGCATTGCAGCCTCCTTCTGAGCAGGTAGTTCCTCCTGGGGCAGCTCTTCTTCTTACTGTTCGGTACGAGTCCTCTTTCTGGAAGATCTGAGATCATATCTTCTATTGAAATGGGCTTGCATGAAATCATCAAATTGTTTACAATAATGATCAAAATCTACTTGATCTTCGTCTTTGATCTTTTCTTCTTCTTGCAATGAGTACCTAGCTTCAGCATTCTCTTTCGAAAGGCATTCTTCCCCATCACTATTTGAAAAGGCAAGATTTTCATCCTCCAGCCTATAGGCGGCATCTTCAGTAGAGTCATATACTGGACCTTCCAGGTACAATGGGTGTGGCACTTGATCCTATTGCTCCTTTGCTTCCCTTGGAAATATCTGCAAGGGTGATTTCCTATACTAAGGATTGTATCCTCTGTTTGGAGCATTCTGAAAATTTCTAAAGGTTGAATTCTTGGCTTCCAGTTCCAACTTGACCATTTTCTTAATTAATTTTCTCATTTCTTCCATTTTGTCTGAGTCTCTGTCCTGACTAGAAGTAGACACCTCTTCCTTGCCCCTTCTTCTGCTATCTTGTTCTGATATTCCTTTTGACTTTCCAGTGGAGGAAAAGTTTGCTTCCAACTCTAGTGCATTTTCCTGAGCATCATCCAGAGTAGCAGGCTTTCTTTCTCTGAGGGAGAAACCAAATTCTGAATCAAAGGATGCTACAAAAAAAACTTTAGCAGCAGTTTGATGGGGTTTCATATCAGTAGGGAGACTCAGGTACAATTTATTGAATCTCTTGATAAATTCTGACACTCCCTCATTGTGTCTTTTCTTTAGTGTGTTAAACTCAATAAGACAATTTCCATGATCTTTCTTTTCTCCCCATTTCCTGAGAAAGGTGTCTTCCATGTTATCCCAAGTGGTAATAGAACGGTCAGCCAACCTCTTGAACCATTTTAGAGCTTCACCACCAAGAGACTGCATAAATAGTCTTAAGACCACATCTAAATGTTCAACATTAAAATTCTCTGCAAAGGAGCAGAAAGTCTCGAGGTGTTTTTGACCATCGATTTCATTTTCTCCATTGAATCTGGGCAAGACCTTCAGATAATCCTGGGGCATATCATTTAGCACTTGGGGTAATGCTAGGGGTGCATATTTATTCATCAAGAAGGCTGGGAAATTAGCCATTGGAGGAGGTGGAGGTGGTACGATAGTTTGATGAGTCAGAGGAGGAAGAGTAGGAAGTGGAGTATGAACAATAATAGGAATATACTCAACTGCAGCTTGAGGGGTTGAGGGAAACAAAGGTTTATTAACAACAGATAATTCAGTTACTTCCTTGACCTCTTCAACCTCAGGAGTAGGATGAAGACTGTTTTTATTTCTGATACCCTCTTTGGGTGGAATTTCTGTTTAATAATAATCAATATCTCCTACAGTGGAGTCAGGAATTTGCAACTGAGAATCTTGAGAGGAGGAGGAAGGAAAATCTTCTATAGGCACTTCAGGGATTTGGGAACGAGCTGATTTCCTTTCCCTCCAATTCCTTCTATGTATAATCTGTTCAGGGTCAGATACTGAAGGTGACTTTGGTTTAGATGAATCTGACCTCAGGTGTGGCTTACGGGGAGCCACGACTGCAAATAGATATATCAAATAACAAATGTGGAGTCGCCAAGGTGAGGGATATACAACTATCAACTCTCTGTGCTCACCTACTTAGAGAGTGAATATGATTTTGTCGAGGCCCAGGGATTCTGATTTTCTTAAATTCGTCCCCAAAAATGGCACCAGAAAGATGTTGTAGCTCCTAGAGACAGCCTAGAGTTGTGATAGACCAGTGCCTAGGACATATTAGCATAGCAAGGAGAATATAGTATAATGTATGAAGTTGTCAGCTTCAACTCGCTTACTATCTCCTGTAAACAGGGAAATGAAATAGAATGGGACCAAACTCTCAGAAACTGACACAGGAAAATGGATACTGCAGAGGCAAGATGCAAAACTCCTAATACAAAAGCAACAGACAATTCAGAGACAGTTTACTATAAAGTGGGCCGATTCAGAGATACCTCACAGACATAAAGTATCAGAAGGTATATGTAGTGAAAGAAATAATGAGAGGATATTAGTTAACATTCAGCTGATACCCAGATATACAATACCACCATGCATGGGCTTACCAATCTAAGAATCCATACATGATGATAGCATTTTAAAAGCACCCCCCCAAAGCAACTAATACAACAGAAGTATGGTTAGCTGAATAATGGAATAGAATATCATGCATGAGCCATATTTAAAGCGCTTGACTGATCTAAGTATGGGCATCAACTAGGATGAATCCTTACCAGAAATTAGTGAGCCACTCGCATTCCAAAACATGATACAGGAAAGATGGATGAGATGGAATGATATATTAAATTACACATAAAAGAGTTACAGACTGTGAAATACCAAAGACCAGAATCCTCTTTGACAGATAGAACTCCTCCTCACTGAGACCCTATGGGCTCTGAGCCTTCATAAAAATTTCTACAAAATGTATACACAATGCCTTTCACTGCATAATTTTCTAATAAAAATCTGGAACCTCTACAATGCGTTTCTTCACGGTTTTTATAAGAGAAACTAAAACCTAACAAAATAGGTAGGTGATGAACATTTAATTTGCATAATGAAAACAAAATGGCGGAAAAATTTGCGCCCATACTGCTGAATGAATATGCTGTGCTGTTCGTACTCTGTGGCCTGTTAATCGGAATAAACGTTGTGGGTGAAATTTTCTTCAGAGCATTATACAGGGATATCCATACTAAAATTTTGTCCTTTCCTGAAAGAAAACTCAGCTGAGATAAAACCTGGAGGATATTGTTTCTTGTACGTTCTACCCTCTGCCTTATAAATCTTGAATTAAGATTTAAGATCTTCGATATTGGACACTGAATTACTGGATCTTCCACTGATACTCTTTGCCATAACATTAATGTGTTCATCTGCAAATGTCTACGCTTTGAATAACTCCAGAGGGTTTAGCAGTTTTTCTACCCTATTTTATTAATGCAAACGGTGTCGTAACAGCCTCCCAGATATTTTCTTCATAAATTATGCCTCTGGATTATTTTCCTTTGCCGTGCTTGTGGCCTCTGAAATGGAGGTTGTAATTTATGATAAATATCCACCGCTGTGAACCTACAAAACCCATGAATTTGTTAAAGAAAAACCATGCGCGGGAGACTGAACATAGTGAGGATCATGATGAGACAACGCGGCATGGTAGGGTGGTCGAGAAATGCAGAGAAATGGTGGGAAGTGCAGCGTGACGGAGGAAGGTGACAATGGAGAAGGTTGGCGGAAAGCGATCACGATCGTGGAAATACATAAGAAATGAAGAAATGAACCAATATAGGTCTGGGTGGTGAATAACATGTGGGAAAGACTGAGGGACAGGTGGTACGACACTGAGACAGTGGGAACGGATGACGTGGAATGCTGACTGTGGGAGCCGGTCAAAGACGGAAAATAGTCAAATCTCGACCGTCCGATATGAGGAGGAGATCAACGGTTGGAAGAGCACCAGAGACAATAGAGAGTGGGCCAGGGGTGCTTTTGGCTTGGGTTAATGTTCATGCAACTTCGGAGCGCGATGACCGTCAGATGATGACCTCCAGATCGGACGACTGTGGTAAATATCGCTGCATGACTTTAGTCGAACGATAGCGCGCGATGACCGGCGGTATTCGGGCTGTACGCGGGACACGTGGTGAGCGCTGTATGGAATCGCTGGCCCTAGGGGACATACCGCCTACCGCCGAAAGGCGGTGCGATGGATACCAGGCGGTTTTGGAAAAGAGGATGCGAGGCGGGGACCACCGGGACGGATAAGCTGCAGACCGTTGATTTCATCATTTGATCGGACGGCAGGCAGGTGGGTTATGGGTACGGCAGAGATGAATAATTGTCGTCCGATCTGTACAGATCGACGACTCGGAGAACGCCCGATATTCGTTTGATTAAGCACCTATAGAGCTTAGCGCTCGGTCGAGCGCCTGGGTTATATGGAGCGAAAACTTGAGGGGCTCAAGACCGAAAGGGGCTGGGCCTTTTTATATTTTCAGATCTGAATTTGCGATCTTTTTTATGTAATTTCGAGGCCGAGAGAAGGCAACGATAGGTGGATACTGATTTTTTCAGGCCAAAACATAGACTCTTAAGGCTAAAGGAGAGGATTTCGAATGGTTTTATGGGGCTGCCTGACAAAATTTTAGAAAGGGGAGGGGCTAATATGATCAACAAAATGATTGTCCAAGACTTGTTGGAGATCTGCAGAAATACATGATTTTGATGTTGGAACTTCTAGTGAGCATAATTGTGCAATTAAGCCTCGTTGTTCTTTCTTTAGAAGCTTTGTCATGACATTAAAGCTTATTATCCTTACCGGCTTCCTGCAATACCCCGTAATTCAACTTCCTTTCCTTCTAAAAAAAATTTCAAGAAAATTTCTTGAAAATTAAAAGCTACTGTCCCCAAATATTGTAACCATTGTACTCCTAGTACAACATCAACACGTCCCATAGGAATGGAAAGAATTGGACAAGTCAATACATATTCCCCCATAGTTAGCTTGATATTATGGTATTTTCCAGAGAAATTTATAGTTCCTCCATTTGAAACCATCACTTGACATTCTGGTGCTGGGTATAGGAAACAATTTAATTCCTTAGCTACCTTACAATGAATAAAATTATGGGTGCTACCTGAATCAATCAACACTATTACCTTTTTATTCTTGATTTGTCCCTTTATCTTGAGAGTTTGAGGAGTGGTAATTCCTGCCAGTGCATTACACGATATGGTCGGATTCATTTCTTCCTCTTCTAGGGCTGGTTCCTAGTGTATATCCTCTTCTTGTTCATTTTCTTCTTCGTCTTCACAATCTATGTAAAATAATTTCTTCTCAGCACACTTATGACCTTTAGTGTATTTTCTATCACAACTATAGCAAAGCCCTTTTGCTCTTTTTTCTTCCAATTGTTGTGGTGTCAACCTTGTGGGTTGTGGAAATCTAGGAGTAGCAACACTTCCATCTTTATAGAAGTGAGTGGTAGGCTTCCTTGTCGCCATAATTTTACATTCAATTTTTCTTGCCAATCTGAATGCCTTCTCCAATGAATCAGGTTCCAAAACGCGAGCTTCATGTTGGATGTTATCCTTTAAAGTACCTATGAAGAGATCAATCCTGTGTTCCTCTGGAATATCAGTTACCCTTATATTCAATTTTTGGAAGTCCTCAATGTGCTCCCCCACTAAACCCTTTTGTTTGAGATTTATCAATTGGCTAAAGAAGGTGTTGCTCTTTGTATCCTCATATTGTGCTATCATTTCCTCCGTAAAAATTGACCAAGTGACAATTTTTTTACGAGAGCAAAGCCATCGATACCATACAAATGTATTTTGTTCTAAATGTAAAGTTGCAATGCGTACCTTTTGTGTGTTTTCACATTATGGAGATCAAAATATTGCTCCATCTGTAGTATCCATGTTACAGGATCCTTTCCATCAAACTTCCTCATATCCATTTTTGGAATATGGTGGTTCTTCCCACCAACATTAGAGCTTATGAAATCATGATTAACATTTATTTTTTTCTCATCATGAGGTTCTTCTACTATCTTTTCACCATTAGGAAACATTTCTTGTATCAACTTTGTCAAACCTTCCATGTCTACTTTTAGATCATTATTCATGTTTTCCATGTTGTCTTTCATGTCATCCATCTTAGCTTCCATGCCATCCATCTTAGCTTCCACGCCTTTCTTCAAACCGTCCATCTTCTCTTCCACGCCTTTCTTCAAAACTTCCATTTCATTTTTTTTGCACTTTGCGAGAGCGAAATTTGGTGCACTTGCTCTTATAATTTTGATAGATCATGTTGCAATTCTTCATCTTCATGAGTCATCGTAGAGCCTTCTGAAGGCTTAATGGGTGTTGAATTATTTTTATGGGGCATATTTTAGAACCCAATACTGATATCTATTCTACAATATGGCCTTGGAATCAATTCAAATTGATTCTTCAAACAAGACTTATGCAATTTGAAAAAGAAAATACACACCTTTTTCTTGCTTTTGAGGAGCTCGATATTGAAATTGGATTATCTCTGTGATTGCAGCACTTAAATATTTTCATTTTGGCACCAACTTAGCCCTCTAAATTATCTTTCGAATGCCATAGGTTTGACTTGATTTGGATTCTCGAAGACAAAGTTGTGTCCAATATCCCACAACGACCTAATTATGGACTGGTTCAGTAGAGATAACTTGTATGACTCGCCATGTGTCACTGTTTCATCCTTCGGCTCTGCAATCGATATCCAAGAAACTAGAGTCCATGTGGTTGCGACTACTTTTTACAGAACTCTAATCCAATGCTTAGAGAGAGAGTTATGAATATTTTCCCACGATCACCTCTTGGAGATGAAATTCGGGAGCTTGAAAAAGCACTACCTTCCACAAAT
The DNA here is from genome assembly GCA_034641835.2 of Pinus albicaulis. Classification (NCBI taxonomy): domain Eukaryota; kingdom Viridiplantae; phylum Streptophyta; class Pinopsida; order Pinales; family Pinaceae; genus Pinus; species Pinus albicaulis. The sequence goes on along the minus strand of CM076570.1, from coordinate 1,617,795,788 downwards.
CATATCTCCGAAAATATTGCGAACCCAGGCTCTGAAATTTTCTGCAGAGTTTTGTGAGGATTTAACCTTCGCACCCTAAAAATTTCAAATTTTGAACCTTCGTAGAAAAAAGGTTATTGCGAAAATGCCACGATGACCTATTTAGAGCAGCGAAACCCTAGAATCCAAAGCTATGATACAAAATGTTGTGTAACCAGCTCCAAAAATAGAGAAAAGAGATATCAACACCTTAGAAATGAGCCACTTCGAGGGGGAAACCTCCAATACATTACATAAATGAACAATTCTTGGATGATACAATTTACAAAACCTCCTTTCTATATATAGGAGTCCATGGGGCCATAATGTAATCCTAGTGGGCCACAATGTAATCCTAGACGACCTAAAAATAATAATTTAAGGGCACAATAATAACAAAATGGGGGTTACAAGGGTACAATAATAACAATAAGGGGGTTACACTAACAACAATAAGGGACTATACTAGTAATATAGGGACCTAACAGACTCGGCTTCCTACGGATAAAGGATTGAAAAATATGAGGGTATCCCTTTAAATACTCGATGGTATGGGGATCACAAGTCCATGCTAGATGGAAAATGACAACTACTAGGTTTTATGATGCCAGAACACGTCACTAACCTAGACCTCTAAATGTATGCGTTAGGTTTCAATGCTTCCTTAGGTTGATTAAATTCATTTTAAAGTTGATCTTGAATTAGTGTTGCAATTTCAAAGCCTTACCAAATATAATATCGAATCCTTAAGGCACAGATATATGCAAAAGAAAAATATTCCAATTCGAAGAATGCTAGCTAAGAGAGGGATAGTAGATCATAACGAAGAAGCAATCAGTCAAATACAAGAAGAATTTTCCCTTAATGCATCTAAGACAACCAAAGTAGAAAACGAAAAGCTCTTTCCATGTTCACTAAAAGCTACTAATGCAAAAGAACATTTTTCATTTTCAAACTAAGAGGAAGAATGCAAATTTTGTTGTTTCAGATGAATGAGAAGCAAAATTCACTATTACACTAAATGAAAAAAAAATAATAGTCTTGATAAATTCAAATGAAATGATCTAAAGTAGAGAGATCAATCCAACATAAACATTAAACACACTCAAAACAAGATGCACTCTTCTTAGCAAACAGGGTTTTCAAACTGGTTTTGTGAGTAATGTAATCTATGCTCAAGGTGATGGATGGAGAGCTAAACGAAATCTAAGATGATCATTCAACAACCCAATGACATGAGGAACCAAAATAAAACTAAAACAATTAGTCAAAAAACTAAAAATATAACGACCAAATTGACTCAAACTCAACTGAGAAGGTTCAGTGAGGAGGTAGCCGGACAAGCGGTGGAAGGAACCTAGAAACCCTAGAATGACTAAGTCCACTGATCAGATGAGGGACAAATAGCTGAGTAGAACAAGAAAAGAGAGTAAAAACATTTCCAGTGGACCAATTAAAAGATGAAATTGCAACCCAGAGGTAAGAGAAACTGACAAAACCCAGGAAAAAGGTGAAAATTTTAACCTACAGGGTTCGACGCGTCTGTGAGGCTGTAATAAGCACCAAACAGAGGATGGCGCGCCTGTGAAAAATGCAACAAGCACCATCGACGCGATTGTTCAAGCAACAACAGCGTTGAGCCTGAAATCTATGGAAAAGATAAAAAACCACTAAGCAGAGGTCAGACTTGACACTCTGAGAATGAATGTAATGGCTGAAAGTAGTCAAACATGGAGAAAAAAGCAGAAAAACTATGAAATGACTAAAGTTTAACAAATAAGAAAAAATATATACAAACAATAAGAGATGACAAACACACTTATCTTCGATGGAGTTACCAACTTGTTGTGCAGGTAAATGCCCTTTGTGGACATAGGCGATCCCTATAGCCCTAGAGTGGGTCTAGCAACAAGGGAACATGCTAATCTTTCTTACTCCTAGTTTATGAATGAAAATGAGTCGAGATAGATGACTTACCTTGTTCCAACACTCTTGTCGTAGCTTGTAGGCTGTAGCAGCGATCTCTTGATCTTCATCTTCACACCTTGCGGTCCTTCAACAGTAATATTCGTGTACTTACACAAGTATCAAAGAATGGTGATAGCATACGAAAACATACTTGCATTCATAACTATTTGATTGGTCAAGGAGAATCATACATATTTCATAGGATTAAACATATCAAACACAAAATGGGAACCAGAAAACCAGTCATGTATTAATAAGTAGAGAAAAGGATTTTACAACCTTGAAGCCTTGACGTTGCAACCTCCTTCGACAGGTTTAGTCAAACACATATCAAGCATTCGTCGGGGATCGAACTTGGTGAGGTAATGGCCCTAAACTCTCTCTCGACAATGAATTCCTCTATACCTTTTTCTTCACACTAGCTATAGTAAGGAATGTTCAACTAGCTGAAACCATGTTAGAAGGATGTATTTATAGGAGAGGAGGAGGTGGTTTTGGATCCCTCATAAGGTTGAAGGGAGACCTTATCCTTTGAGGAGTTTCTCAATTTTAGGAAACAAGAAGCCAAAGGAAGGACTTCGACGTTATTCAGTCGAACAAACCATGATGAATCGGCTCACGAAGTGGTTGGACATGGGAAATTCGTTTCTGTTTTAAAAAACTTTCCAAAAATAGCTCAACACGAGAAGTCCACTGAGACAGATCGCCAATGGGCGCAGGGTTTAATGTTAATTTCCCTATCGGCGTGAGGCCATAACTCCCTACTAGTGCAGACCCAAATTCATGTGTTTTTGAGAGCCTGTTTCAGGAATGATCAACAAAGAAAATGTTCTGCACATGCCAAGGAATGCAATGACACTTTTTGCAAGGTATGAAAATACACACAATTCATTGAAATGGTCCTCAACTGTGCGGGATGGGGATTGCAGGGACAGTGACAAAATACTGTGTCAAAAGTACTCACCAGTGACCTGATGTGTTATTCAATACATTTCTTTTATTTCCAGTTTTTATCAAAATATATACAAAACAATCCCGAAAAATAGTCTTCGCCAAAAAACAAACCCCAAAAGGGTGTCAAGGAAGACCATATATAATGGTCAATTTGGAACAAAATCTGCCAATCAAAGAAGACACAAGCCCATAAGCATGCGAAGAAACATTATAATAGCAGGTCCAAAAGCCCCAAAAATATTTATAGAAAATAAACAGACTATGAGTAGTCCTCAGAAAAATGGAAATAGGGCACAAGATGCTCTAGTAGCCCAAATAAAAAATCCTCGAACTAGGTATATAACATAAACAAGTGAGTCATAAAATCCATAGAAGAATCCTGCGACATCATTTTAGCGAGCAACAATAGAGGCACCAAAGAAAAAAGGCACAATCAATGATAGCAAGAAGCAAGTGATGACACATATAGGAAAAACATGAGTGGATATCTAGCCTGGACTAGATGAAGACATAAACCCTGACGAAGGCATGAAAAGACACATCAAAAAATCCCAACATGGGAAAATTACCACATTAGACACCCATACACATTGCAAAGAGAGCCCCAACTAAAGCAACCACAAAATAATTGACAAAAGATGAAATCCCAACAAAATAATCAATAGACGCACAAAATAGAGAGCCAAGATGACTAAAGTTTGTCTCCCTGCCCTCTTGTCTCTCAAATTCCCCCTCAAATTCCGAAATTACAATTTCTATATATTATGATATTATAAGATATTTTCAATTAAAAAAAATCAAATATATGTCATATCAATACGTGTTATTCTCTCTCTCTCTCTCTCTCTCTCTCTCTCTCTCTATATATATATATATATATATATATATATATATATATATATATATATATATATATATATATATATATATATAGATATATCATTTTAAATAATTTTATAATTAAACAATAAATGAAATTATAAAAAAAATTCTGATACAATTGAAGGGTTTCTTTTCCTAAAAAAATTTAAAATTATTTATATTAAAACTAAATATCATTTTATACTTATGAAAAAACATAATTTTTTTTTAATTACCATACAAAGGGAGGATGGTTCCTTCAATTTAACAAAAATTAAAAATAATAATAATAATAATAATAATAAAAATCAGTTTATAATATAACAAAGTTTGTTTAGACGAAATTTAGTTCAAAGTTTAAAAATAAAAAAATTAAAAAGATGAGTAATTTCTCTTTAAAATGTCGGCATCAATTTATAAATTCAAATCATTATAAATGTGTATTTTATCATAAAATTAAGAAAAATAGTAAGAGGTAAAATAATGATAGTCCCTTATAACATATTAGTCATTACACAAAATATTATTATAAAGAAAGCATCATTTTTTAGAGTAATTTGTAATATCATGTCCAGATTGTAAATAAGTGGTTAATGACTGGATAAAATGATGTAAATATCTTATATAAATTCTTAGTGAAAATCTCAATATAAGGACCCAACTAGCTAATCGCTAGGCATGTTTTTTCATTAATTGCGGTTTCCATACCATGCAGTAAATTTGCATGTCATTCTCAAGACATGTAAACATATTTTAGAAATTTAGTAGTAAGGTTCAACACTGGCTATGAAGAACCTTGTTTCTATGAGTCCATTAGAGGGGAAGAGAAAAGGGAGTTCAAAGGAATGTGAAATAATCCTAAGTTTTCTAAGTTTCTTAATTTTTCCATTTTTCATATTATCATGTATTTTGAAACCCTCAACCACTAATCATTGAATGAAAGTGGTGGTTGATGGAAATTCCAGTATATGATATAGTAAATATGGAATGGGGTTTGATTAGAGTGTAAGAGAAACCATCCTCACATGAATTTGAAGCTCCTGGAAATTAAAACCATCTCTATTCTTCTACACTCTCCCTCTTCATGTTAATTCAAAATGTCTCTTCCATTGTCTCATCCATTCCCATCACATACACTATCATTCTCCTTTTAATTCTTCCATTCAAACTATTATTCATAATCATGCAACTGCAAATTTCTAGAGCTATATCTTATTTTAGGAATTAATATTTGAAACTATTGATGACCAAATTGAGTTGAGTAATAGAAGGGTATGGACAGGAGAAGAGAGATGGAATGATATAAATGAGAGTAGAGTTCAAGTGTTAAGAAACCATTTCATTCCTCGCAAACTATTTCTCATTGAATTCTCAAGAGTGAATACTTTTACTATGTTGGGTTACTTTTCTAGGTAAATCATAGATTGGACTCCTTATACATACATTGAAGAGAACTCAAATGAAGAATAGGCCTAAGGGATTATCAAGCATAGAAGGAAAATATATTTCTTAGTTGAAGGAGTGTCATGGTTGTGTTTTATTGATGGTTTCCTAGCATGTTTTGTGGTGAGAAATATAAGCCTAAGATTAAAATGATTATATAAGTGACCTAAGAGTATATAGCCTATTTCCTTCACCCTAGTGGCCTCGTAACCCAACTTGAAGATGAAAAAGTATATATCCAATAAAAGTATGCTTCTTATATTTTTCGTCATGCTTTGTTCTATTTTCTCTATTAACATGGACAAATGCTTCACAATAGAAAGTGTTAAGAAATGTTTAGTTTTCCATTTTACCTATCTATGCCTCTTCTAGAATCCACCATCCAAGTAACTTGAAGGACCTCTAATTATTAAGTAAGAAACAATATCCACATCATCTACCCATGTTTTGCAACATAGATATTTTTCTAATCATTTATTCACAATCTTATTTTTCCAGATAGATCAACGATGAGAAGAAGATCTGTGAGGAAAAGGAGTACCTAAAGAATATAATAATTCAATATAAAAGTTTCTAGTGAAATATAGATGCCTTTCACTTACAATAATATTTGGTATACCATGTAGCTTTTGGAATATTTCCATGAATTATTATACCATTGTACTTTCTTTAAAAGGATGCAAAAAAGAGAAAAAATGGGAATGACTTATCATTCGATCTATCACTACCATAATCACACTCTTTCCTTCAGATTTAGGTAAACTTGTAATAAAATCAATTGAAACATATTTCCAATGCTAGATTGGTATGGCTAATGGTTAAAGGAGACCCGGGGTCTTGATTGTCTCTCCCTTGTTTTGTTGGCATACCACACATTTTTCCACAGACTTTTTCACGTCTACTTTAAGACCTACCCAAAAATAATCTTTCCTGATATTATGATATGTCTTCAAGAACCTTGAATGTCCTCATATATGAGAACTGCAGAATTTCAAAAGGACCTTTTATTTTAGTTCAGAATTCTTACATAAGTATAAGTGATCTTGATACCATAACAAATTATTTTTCCACATAATCCTTTTCTACTATGTCGGGGTCCTGTAGTTGTTAAATGATTTTTCATACCTTTCCATATTGGTTCCATTCTATTCTTGCTTCTTCCACCCAATTAGATTGTGGAATGGAAATAGTGCATAACAAACCCTTTGTGTCTTCCTCTTTCCTTGAAAATGCATCTTCCACAATATTTTGTTTTCCCTTTTTCTAGATAATTTCAAAGTCATAATACAACATCTTTGTGACCCATTTATGTTTTTATTATAGAAATATTATTTTCTCCAAGAAATACTTCAAACTATCATGATATATTTTTACTTTGAAGTGTAATGCTATTAAGTATAGATTCAATTTCTTACCTACATGTAGTCACAAAGTAATACAGATAAAAAATTAATTTGGAAATAAACATATAAAATGAAATAATACAAAACAAACACAAATATACATGGTTCACCCAATTTGGGCTACATATACGAAGAAATAGTTGGTCATTCCTTTTATTTCGTCCAACAAAATGAAGGGATTACAACCTGCAATACATCTGTTGAAACCTCCTCTTCTCTCTCTCAGAGTATCCTCTCTAACTTACAATGTTATGTCAATAATACATAGCCACAATACATTTCAATCATAAAAATAGGGTTTCTTTATAGGGCCAAAAATGTTAGCATACCATCTTTTATTGCTATATATATGACAAAATGGTGAACAATCATTATTGACTATGAAATTAGAATATTTTATGAGGCTACTATTCCAAAAAATTATCTTTGGGGTGGATTTACCTCAAACCTATGTTGGGGGCTCCAAAGAGTTGTCACTCCATCCATAGACCCTCTAGTGACAATAGTAGGTGGGAACTCCCCTTATAACCCCTGTCAAGAATTAGGTTCCAAAAGAATCTAAACTTAACAAGACCTTTAAATTAGTAAGATAATCAAGATCCAAAAGCAATCATGTATTTCAAATTGAGATTGTTTATGGTAGAGATAGGTAGAGTACTTTGTGTGTATTAGAAAAGTCACGAGCTAAACACCAATATGAATATGGATTATATGAGTAACATTCAAATCCTGTAATATTGAATCCTATTTAAGGTCAATGATTTTTTTTAAAAATTGAATTAACAAATTTATATCAAGTTCAAATTATTCCTTAAAATAGTTATCTAGGAGGATATCAATGGCCACCCATCTCTTCCACTAACTTAGTGGTTTTTTATCACCTTGGTAGATTTTTTAATGGGTTTTTTGGTTTAAAATGTAAAAGGTTTTTTTTAGGGCCTAATTTGTCTATTTCCCATTTAAGGGGCCAAATATTCCATGGAATATTGTAGACCTAGAAAAAAGTTGTAATCCTCAAATAGTTTTTTTTCCAATGAGCTACTATGCCTCCAAACAAAGATTATATGCAAAATTTGCATCCTTGCGAAGTTAATGTTTCAAATCACCACCTCATGGGCTACAAATTGGTACTTCATTTTCTAGGTTAGGGTTTTGAACCTTTATGGATATTATTTATTTTAACATTCCATTATTTTAGAATCTTGTAAATGATTTTTGTGAGCCATAGTAGTCATCATATATATATCTCTGTTTAGAGATAAACTACCACCATTCTAGCTAGTTTGTGTTCTACAATATTTGTTTATTCTCTTTTTCTATATAATTTTAGTTTTTCACTATGTTGCTATGATCTCTACTATATTTATTTATATGTGTGTTCAATTTATTTTTATGCCTTTCCTTTTTCTCCTTGTACAACCTAGAACAATGGCATCAAAAAAACCTTTTCCTTGTTGTTTCTTAGTACATGTCTATGATGAGGGCATGGTATGAGTTGGGTCTCAAGCTAGTTTCAATTGGGAATGATCGCTCTCATCAACCAAACAAACCTCCCATGGTGGAGGGAATGTTATCTATAAACTACAATGGATCGCCCACTAAACAGCTTGTCATAAAAAATACGTGAAAATAAACCAAATCTATACTACAAAGGGTTAATAACTTTTATACTATATATTTTTTATTATGGTTTTGTTGTTTATGCTTGAAATATATAATATGAAAAAATAGAGAATAGGTAGATATAATCATTCATAAATCAAAATTAACACCAATATAATCTCTCAGAAACCAATTCAAGAGAAAACCTTGCTAGATGGTGAGGTTGCTCTACTCTCTTTTTTCTGGAATAGGAATGATGTAAGTATAAGAGAGAATGGACTCTCTATGGAGTTTTCTAATACTTGTGGCCCATAGGCTACTAAAAAATACAAAACCCCTTTATTATGTTATGTCTTTATCCACGTTCATCTACTCTATCATACTCTACTATGGGAAAAAATGCAAAAAAATAGAATGGAGCCAATTTTCCTCCTAGTGGTTTGGTTATAACATTTATTGATAGCAAAATAGGGGTTATATTTGACTCATTCGACCCTTAACATAAGTTACAACTTGAACCTTTTTTAGTCTTCTTCATATTCCCCATGTGGCCAGCCCCTTTTGCATGAGTATCAAGGTCTAGCATGACATCTTCTTGAACTATTGTGGTGAAACATGCTTTCAAGATTCATAATTTTTGCATATGAAATTTAATTGATGTGGCTTTTACACCATTGAAAAGGTATTCAAGTGTAAAACAAAATACTAGGGTCTATCACCTAAGAAAAATAACTTTATCCCCAAAAAACATCATTCAAGGACTCAAACTTTTCCCATATGTTTTATAACCCTAATTCTCTAAACTAGATCATGCTAATAAAACTTCTCTTGTATGTTGATTCCCTCAAAATTTCCAATATTAAAGCACCGAGATGGATGAAAATTGTATAATGATTTAATCTATATCATACCTCCACATTTTTGGAATATTTTGGGCCCAAAAATATTTAATGAATGATACGAGGAAATGTTTCCTCTAACTTATCCTTGAAGTACTATATACCCTTCCCTAGAAGTTGTCCTTTCCACCTAATCTACCAAATGTCATGCTACCCCTATCTTGTAGTTCTAGACTTATTTTCTAAGACTATCATTAGGGGAATTTTGAGGTCTAACATGGGCCTGCTAAGAAAAATGTACAACCAAAATAAACTTTATAAGAAACAATAAGATTCAAGATGATGATGTAAACCATGGGGGATGATTCACCATTTTTTAGGTAAAAGGGTAAACATATTAAAAGATAATAAAATAATAGAACTACTTTTTCAGCTCATATTTTTAACTTATCTCCCAAAGTTTTTACTCAAATTTCGAGCGGGAATAACCATGGATGAAAAATTTAATTCCTCATACAAGTAGTACCCATGTTGCATATTTTCGATGGACCCTACTACACGAAAAATGAGAAATACGTGAAAAACGTGATTGCAATCACTTTTTTCGTGTATTTCTCATTTTTTTTGCATTAGGGTCCATCAAAAATATACAACATGGGTACTCCTTGGATAAGGAATTAAATTGTTCATTCAAAAAGTACTTCCGGTCCAAATTTTAGTAAAAAATTTGGGAGATAAGTTGAAAATACGAGTTAAAAAATTAGTTTTTTTTCTTTTTTCCCTCTAAAATTTGATGATGTCATCAAATCTAATTTTATTATTTCCACTATAATTTAATAATTGCCTTAGGAAGCCCATTTTAGACCTCAAAATTCCCCTAATGATCCTTTTTCAATGTTATTTAAGCATCTAGTGCCAAATCGTTTATGGAAGGTAGGAATTGCTCCTCTTCCTAATCCAATATGTAAGGCTCGCAGAGTTTCAATTTTTCCACATTCAAAATTGAATAAATGCACATATATGGGGGTATATTGAGTATTTATGAATTATCTCCCATGTTGTCAAGTATCTTAAAAGTACCATATTATAGATCCTTGATTTTCTTACTAGGATCCTATAACCTCTCGTTGTTCAACTGTAACGATAGTCTCTCCCCTACTATAAATTACCTCTTCATACTCTATTAATCATGTATAGCCTTGTATTTTTTCCATGTCTTCTTCGATGTGTCTAGAACCTGTAAATGGATCTTTCTAATATTATCAACAAATTTTTATCCTCTTAAAACATCCCATGTGAGATCATCACTCATTTTCTCTTATTTAATATACGCAACATCTAAAGGTGAAGTTGGAAATATCCAAAATAATTCTCAAATGTCGACTTACTGGTTTAAACATAGACTACTCTATTGTAGGAGTTTTGTATTTGGGCCACATTTACATCCTAGGTCTTCGAATGATTCTAATTGTAACCTCCCAAAAGTTGTACCAAAGTCCTATTGACTACTTCTGTTTTTTCATCCATTTATGGATGGAATTTCCTAGACCTCTTCAATTTTTTGTCTATTATTTGACACAATGTGTCCAAAATACACTAAGAAATATGGTATCCCTATCTTAAACAATGCTCCTTGGTATTCTAAAATACACCCAGACCTATTCAAAGAACAATCTTATTAGTAGTTTTACAAGGCATGAGAACGCACATCCTTATGAACTTATCGATCACCATGAATAGGTAGTCATGTACCTTCATGGTTGTTAGTAAACTTCCCACAAAGTCCATGGAAATGCTTTTGCAACGGTGAGTGAGCATAGGTAAGGGATAGTGTAGACACTATTTCTTGTTACTAGGGTTTTTTAACACAACAAATCATACAACCTATAATGAACCTAGCTACATCTTCTTGCATCCTATGCCAATACACATACTTATGCAAATCAGTAATTGTGAGATCATCACTCATTCCCTCTTTTTGTCCTTATACAACCTAGAACAATGGCATCAAAGAAACCTTTCCCTTCTTTTTTCTTAGTACATGTCTATGATGAGGGCATGGTATGAGCTGGGTCTTAAGCTAGTTTTAGTTGGGAATGATCGCTCTCATCAACCAAAGAAACCTCCCATGGTGGAGGGAATGTTATCTATAAACTACAATGGATTGCCCACTAAACAGTTTGTCATAAAAAATATGTGAAAATAAACCAAATCTATACTACAAAGGTTTAATTCCTTTTAGATTCTAGATTTGTTATTATTGTTTTGTTGTTTATACATGAAATATATAATATGAAAAAATAGAGAATAGGTAAATATAATCATTCATAAATCACAATTAACACCAAGATAATCTCTCGGAAACCACTTAAAGAGAAAACCTTGCTATAAGGTGAGGTTGCTCTGCTCTCTTTTTTCTGGAATAGGAATGATGTAAGTATAAGAGAGAATGGACTCTCTATGGAGTTTTCTAATACTTGTGGCCCATAGGCTACTACAAAATACAAAACTGCTTTATTATGTTATGTCTTTATCCACGTTCATCTACTCTATCATACTCTACTATGGGAAAAAAATGCAAGAAAATAGAATGGAGCCACTTTTCCTCCTACTGGTTTGGTTATAACATTTCTTGATAGCCAAATAGGGGTTATATTTGACTCATTCAACCCTCAACATAAGCTACAACTTGAACCTTTTGGAGTCTTCTTCATAGTCCCCATGTAGCTAGCCCCTTTTCCATGAGTATCAAGGTCTAGCATGACATCTTCTTGAACTAGGGTGGTGAAACATGCTTTCAAGATGCATAAGTTTTGCATATGAACTTCAATTAATGTGGCTCTTACACCATTGAAAAGGTATTCAAGTGTAAAACAAAATACTTGGGTATATCACCTAAGAAAATAAACTTTATCCCCAAAAAACATCATTCAAGACCTCAAACTCTTCCCATAAGTTTTATAACCCTAATTCTCTAAACTGGATCATGCCAATAAAACTTCTCTTGTAAGTTGATTCCCTCAAAATTTCCAATATTAAAGCATCGAGATAGATGAAAATTGTACAATGATTTAATCTATATCATACCTCCACATTTTTGGAATATTTTGGGCCCCAAAAGATTTAATGAATGCTATGAGGAAATTTTTCCTCTAACTTATCCCTGAAGTACCATTTTTCCTTCCCTAGAAGTTGTCCTTTCCACCTAATCTACCAAATGTCATGCTACCCCTATCTTGTAGTTCTAGACTTATTTTCCAAAACTATCATTAGGGGAATTTTGAGGTCTAAAATGGGCCTGCTATGAAAAATGTACAACCAAAATAAACTTTATAAGAACCAATATCATTCAAGATGATGATTTCATCCATGGGGGATGATTCACCATTTTTTAAGTAAAAGGGTAAACGGATTAAAAGATAATAAAATAATAAAGTACCTTTTCAGCTTGTATTTTTAACTTATCTCCCAAAGTTTTACTCCAATTTTGAGCGGAAGAACTCGTTGGATGCAAAATTTAATTCCTCATCCAACTAGTACCCATGTTGCATAATTTCGATGGACCCTACTACACGAAAAATGAGAAATACATGAAAAACGTGATAGCAATCACTTTTTTCATGTATTTCTCATTTTTCGTGTAGTAGTGTCCATAAAAAATATGCAACTTGGGTACTCCTTGGATAAGGAATTAAATTTTTCATTAAACAAGTACTTCGGCTCCAAATTTGAGGAAAAAAATTGGGAGATAAGTTGAAAATACGAGTTAAAAAAGTAGTTTTTTTCTTTTTTCCCTCTAAAATTTGATGTTGTCATCAAATCTGATTTTATTATTTCCACTATTATTTAATAATTTCCTTAGGAGATCCATTTTAGACCTCAAAATTCCCTAATGATCCTTTTTCAATGTTATTTAAGCATCTACTGCCAAATCATTTATGGAAGGTAGGAATTTCTCCTCTTCCTAACAATATGTAAGGCTCATAGAGTTTCAATTTTTCCACATTCACCATTGAATAAATGCACATATATGGGGGTAGATTGAGTATATATGAATTATCTCCCATGTTGTCAATTATCTTAAAAGTACCATATTATAGATCCTTGATTTTCTTACTAGGACGTTATAACCTCTCCTTGTTCAACTGTAACCATACTCTCTCCCCTACTATAAATTACCTCTTCATACTCTATTAATCATGTCTAGCCTTGTATTTTTTCCATGACTTCTTCGATGTGTCTAGAACCTATAAATGGATCTTTCTAATATTTTCAACAAATTTTTATCCTCTTAAAACATTCCACGTGAGATCACCACTCATTCCCTCTTATTTACTATATGAAACATCTAAAGGTGAAGTTGGAAATATCCAAAATAATTCTCAAATGTCGACTTACTAGTTTAAACATAGACTAATCTATTGTAGGAGTTTTGTATCTAGACCACATTTTCATCCTAGGTCTTTGGATTATTATGATTGTAACCTCCCAAAAGTTGTACCAAAGTCCTATTGACTACTTCTGTTTTTTCATCCATCTATGGATGGAATTTCTTAGACCTCTTCAATTTTTTGTCTATTATTTGACACAATGTGTCCAAAATGCACTGAGAAATATGGTGTCCCTATCTTAAACAATGCTCCTTGGTATCCTAAAATTCACCCAGACCTATTTAAAGAACAAGCTTATTGGTAGTTTTACAAGGCACATGAATGCACATCCTTATGAACTTATCAATCACCATGTATAGGTAGTCATGTACCTTCATGGTTGTTAGTAAATGTCCCACAAAGTCCATGGAAATGCTTTCGCAATGGTGAGTGAGCATAGGTAAGGGATAGTGTAGACCCTATTTCTTGTTACTATTGTTTTTTAACACAACAAATCATACAACCTATAATGAACCTAGCTACATCTTCTGGCATCCTATGCCAATACACATATGCAAATCCTTAATTTTCTTCCCAAAACCAAAATTACATATAAAATTAGAGGTTTAAGCCTTTCTAATCAGTTGTAGTTGCTCGCCTTTAGGAACACATAACTTATCCATTATGTAGAGTAACCCATTCTAGAGATTATATTCAATTGTGCTCTCACCATAGTCCACATGAGTCTAGCCTTGTAGCTATTAATACAACTCCCTTATGTCCTCATTATTTATATATGGCTATGTACATGCATCATGGGTGAAAGGATCCATGCACATTAGAGTTCCAAAATCTATTATTTTGAGGTGGGTTTCCTTGAAATCATGTTGGCTAACATGTTTGTGTTTCCCTTCTTATACTTGATCACTAAATGTAACTACTGTAAAACTCCATTCAATTTTAATTCGTAGTTTGTTGTAACTTACTCTGAGCCTCAGAGTACTATATCAACTGGTGATCTATGCATATGATTGTATCCTTTCCCATTAAATAACGTTTCGACATTTTGACAACTTGTACAAAGGCATAGAGTTTCTTATCATAGATAGACTAGTTTTTAACCACCTCATGAAACACTTTAGAATGGTAACATATAGGCCTTCATAGACTTTGAGCTTCTCATTTATTTCTCACTACATTAAGTATTTCTCATATCACTTTCAATCACACCCCTTAAAAACTCCAATTTTTGTTATTTATAGCACATGTTCAGGCTAAGGAAATACCATTTCCGACCCCTTTTTGGAGATAAAAATGATGATTTCCCCAAAAATATGGGCCGAGACTATACTCTTGAACAAATTTTCATCCCAAATTAGGAACATATGTGGGAGATTGATATATGGACTACCCAGATTTGACTTGTCATGACCCATTACCATTTAGTAACTAAACCATTAAGCACCCACGGCCATGTTCCATGACCTCAGTAATGCGGATAACTATAATCTTAGTACCTAGTACTCTATCCTATCAACCGATGAAGTTTTCAAAATATTTTACATAATCTACAATTGATGGAATTTTCCCAAAAATATTTGATACTGAAACATTCATGATAATATCCTTCCCTTGGTATCCAGTTCCTTCGATAGTTGAACATTTAAAATGAGTTTCCATAATTAGTAGTTGACGACATATTTTCCATCATACCAGAACACCACATATCAAAGTGCTCGAGAATTGTTATCCATTCTTGGTACCCAATACTTTGGTATCAAAATACTCCCATTACTATATTGGCTACAAGAAATACTATGAAACAATATGTGGTAACATCAATATCCCAATATGGGGCCCCACCATTACCACATCAAATCTATGCTGACATGTCATTATGACACATGGAAAATCTAACATGATGACATGTGCCACTTATTTTCTATCATTTTTCACTCCTTCAAAAGCCTTTTCTATATAACAGTGTCATCCATATGGGAGTGCCACGTCATCTCTTTGCCATGTAATACTAGATAATAGCCATTTTATGAAACACCATATCAACAAATCATTTGGTAGTTGGTACTATAATAATTATGTAGGTTATAATATTAATTAAAGGATATTAATTTAATCAGTCATGACTAGTATACATGATTTGTGGGCATTATGATCTATGTGTTGTCATTGATGGAAACCAACTTGTAGCAAGATAAGTATGTGTTGATAGGATGAGTACACATGCCAGTTTAGAGGTGAAAAGGTGATTAAATAGAGTAACAAAATGATTGGACAGAGGTATGCAGGTCAAAGATAGAAGAATTGTAAAGGTAAACATTTGAAGAAATATATTACGTCCTATGAAGAAAAGTTGCGTACACACACGAGTATGAATATGAAAAGCATCCTACATTCAGTGCACTATGATTGACTAAATATAAAGGGTATTTACCATGGTATTAGCCCAAAATATTGAGTGGAGTAACAATTATTTAATCCTGTCAAATATTACCACTGAAACTAGTGTGGTTTTGACCTATGGTATTGGCTAAGGCCTAAGGAGGTGAAGATCGAAGTGATATGGTTTGCATGAGTGAGGGTGATTTATGATTACTTCGATATGAAGTATGATTGCATGCTATGGGCTATAGATGAGTGGTTGATTTGAAATAAATATGCACCTGAGAATAAAATGATGGACTAGGATCATTAGACCTGAAATGACTATGAAATGTATGATCTTCTTCTGGGTTGATTAGATATGGTATTTGACACGTGTTTATTACTTTGTATGTCATGATCTTGTATGTATAATGTTTTGATGTGCGACGAAGTTGTGAGTTGAAAATTTCATATATGTACGTGGGTTTGTCACAGGTAAGGTGCATAAACACACAGGTTATCTTCTGAGCAGTAGCATATATATTTTAAAGTATGTTGATATCTGTGCGTGGTTTTGATTCCTGAGAAGTGCGTGTGCACACATAAATTATTTATGAAACATGTGTTTGAAAGCTATGGTTTCTGCTAAATAATATGTCTCATCAGTCTATACAATATTGTTGCGTTTCTATTTTCTGTCAATGAAGTCTTCATGTAGATCTAGGTTGTTTGAGTATTGATGATGGTACTATTTGTATGTGATTAATGCTTGTTTGATACAATGATTTAGTGATTTATTGAATGATTTTGGTATACTGATAAGTTTCAGTTTTGGTATATGGTATTGGGATTAAATGATGGTAGTGGGTCAAGTCTGAAAATTTGATGAAAAGTGGCCTACAAGTTGCGAAGTGTTGAAGTAGGTGGAACCAGTGTGAAAATTTATGAAACATGGTCTGCGATTGTGCTGCAGGTTGGTGCCATTAGTGAGAAATTTGAAGCTTCCTGCCAATAGTAGTTGGTGATCAGATCAGGGGGTTGGATATCCCTTCTAGTGGGTGCCAGTAAATGAGATTAGGCAGTTGAAGCGCCCTTCTAGTAGAAGATGGAGAATGATTGAAGGTTGTAGCCTTCTGGAGGTGGGTGCCTGTGTGATGGTATGAGTCTACACCAGTACAATATTGTAATAAGTTTTTATTATAATAAAAATTCAAGAGAGAGATGACTATAGTGGCATTTTTCTCCCACATTGGGTTTCCACCTTAAATCCTCATGTTCATGTGTGTTGATTATGTGTGATGCTTTATTATGTTCCTACTGCACTTATTTATTGATTATGAAATGTATGATGAATCACTGATATACTGTTTTAAGATAAAGAAATGAAGATTTAACTGAAATATTATCTTATTGGATATATGGTAGTTGTTGGCATAAAATTCACGTACATACGCAAGTTTCCTTTAGGAAGGTAGTGTATGTAAATCAAAATCAAATAAAAGGTTATATTTTTTTTTTAAATATTGATTCACCCCACCCCCCTCTCAATGTTTTTCCCAACAATTGGTATAAATGTAGGTTATTCTGAAGAAGCTTGAACACTTGAAGGAGATCCGTTAAGATGGGAAGTCTCAAAGGAGTATTACTATCAGGCCACCATTGTTCAATGGAAGAAGTATATTTTTCTGGAAGATAAGAGCAAGAGCTTATCTGCATATTCTTGGAGTAGATGTATGGGGAATTTTTGAAGGAGGTTATCAATATCCATCCTCCATTCCCACAGATGCGACAAAAAAGAATAAATATGAAACCAATGAGAATCTGTTAATGTCTTGTTGGGAAGCGTGACAGAATCAGAATTTGTCAAAGTCATGCATCTAAATTCAACAAAGGCCATATGGGATAAGATCATCCAGAGCTATGAAGGCGACACCAAGGTAAAAAGTGCTAAACTTCAAAATATTAGAATTCAATATGAAACTATCAAAATGCATAATCATGAAAGTATTGCAAGTTTCTTCCTAAGAATAGATGAGATCATGAACTGTATGATAAATATGGGTGAAGAAATAAAAGACTCATATTTAGTATAGAAAAACTTGATATCCCTATCCCAAAAATTCGATATGGAAGTATCTACCATTGACTAAATGTGGGATCTACATAACCTTAGTATGATAAACAACAAAATATTCTAACGGCATTTGAAATGAGAAAAGGAGGTCCTTTAGATATTAGAGAAGTTTCATTTAAAGAAACTACAAAAGAAAAATAAAATGAAGTTCTAAAGGAATCAAGTTATATATTAGAATAAGATGAGGCAAAGTTTGTGAAGAAACTCCAACCAGGCACCGAAATGTTTAGAGGTAAGCTTCCCTTCAAGTGCTTTTCTTTTTGTAGAGTTGGTCATTATGCTACTAAGTGCCCTTATAAAGAAAATCATGAAAAAGGGAAACAATTTGAAAATAGGAGAAGTTATTATACACATGAAGATAGCAATGGATTATCACTTGGAAAAGAGGGAGAGTTTGATCAGTACCTTCAAGTACTTATGGCATTTATTATTAATGAATTTGAGGACAATTTCATGGATGCCCTAGAAGAGAAGGATGACTATTTTCTTGGCTTGCTTACATTTATGAATATTACCTTCATGTTTTCAATATGCCAATTTAATATGACGCAATAACATCTACACTAGGGATCAAAATCTATTCAATGTAGGCATGATTCCAGATTATCAAAAATTCAATCACTCATAAGTTTAAAAATTCATTTTTATTGAAAAAATAATAATATATTTTTTTTCTTTTTCAAATGGTATTCTGCATCATAATGTACATGTGCACTAATCATTATGCCTATAATTCATATGACAAAATATTCTTGTAAGTTATATTTCTTATATGAAAAATTGTGTTTATGGAGTTTTTAAATAATAGCATATTTTTTTGTTTTTTTTTTTTGTTAATGGAGGTTGTGTAATATCCATAAAGAATACTCTATTTTTATTACTTAAAAAAAAAAACTCATTGCTATTTTTTGAATAATCAGACAAATCATTCTATAATAAAGAGGAATTTCATTGTATTTAACGAATGACATCAATGAAATGAAAGAGTACATATTCCTATTGAATTCTCCTCTATAATTCCTATATAGACTATATGTAATGGTTCGATGAGATGAATTCTTGACATATAATTTATATATCATTTAAGTAAATACACCTATTCAATTTCTTCTACATGATTCCTATATAATTGTAATATTGGTCAACTAGTGTCATTTAAGTATGCTCATTAAATATAATTAGAATTTTAGTCTATAGATAAGATTTGTAATTTCAAATTTGAAGTTTACACAACTTAAAATAAAAATATGATATATGGTGTTTACTAAATTCAAAATTAATTTTCATTTTCATAGAAAAAATCAATTAATTTATTTTAACCTATCAAAATAAAAATAAAAATAACCTTTCAATATAAAAATACAATATAATATAATGTATAGTATATATTAAATTCAAAACTAATTTTCATTTTCTTACAAAACAATAATTAATTTATTTTAAATTATCACTATTAAAAAGCTAAAATCAAACAAACCCTCCGAAATAAAATACAACCTCTCCCTTCAAATAGCTTTATTAAGAATACATTCGCAATGTTGTTGTCTATTCCAATTTCCAACCGCAATGAGCTCTATGGGAGTTATTACGATTACATCCCTAATGATGTTGTCTGTCTCCCAATACAACAAAAAAGAAAAGCTAATTCTGTCTCCAAATACAACACATAATTAGAGCAAAAGCAAAGCTAATTTTGTCTCCAAAAACAACACAAAAGTAGAGCTAGTACTACCGATTTTATGACTACAGTCTGAGGGATGTTGCGCTTCCCATTTCTCACAAGTCCTTTGAAAAATGGAAACAAGTTTATCACCACCCAAATGCTGTAGAAGCACTCTGGAAATGAATTTCCTCTAAATATATCATATTTACGTGCCATGGAAAGTCTAGTTCCCAAAACAATGACTACCAAGTTTATAAGTAGCACTGTTGTTGTTGGAATGAACAATGAAGATGAATCAAATGTAAAGTCACCCTCATTACACTCATCGTCGTCCTCAGATCCATTTGGAGTAACCACAAAAGCTATTTCAGAGAGTCCTATTAACTTCATTATAACATCGAACATGTTGGAACTTACTACCAACCACCGCCATGAATAAACTGGGACCAGCCACACTTGAGTTAAATGTTTTGTTGCAGGGAAGGACAAGCTCCAAGCATGAAAAATCCACAATCTAATTACTTCATGCAATTTTCCGTAATGTTCATAAAATTGTACCCGGCCATAACTCTTCGTTTAAATCTCTTTCCCGTTGTATACCTACCTCTTGTCCGCATTGGGAACTTCACAAACCCTTACCTTTTCTTCTTAACGCATTTCCAAATATTATTACTCTGCTGATGCGATATTGGTGGGACCTGTTAGCCCCCCTATGAAATTCTTGACAAGCAAGCTGGGGGCTAGATTGTTTTGGAGAGTTCAAGGAATGCCTTTCCCCTGAAAACCCATCATCCTTGAAGTCTCTTTGTGCTATGCCTAATATAAATTCCCTCTGTTGATTCATGTCTCAAAAGGCCTACTGTTACCCCTTGTACCCCTACAAATACCCCCATTTTAACCCTTCTTCTCTTTGTCTAATTTCCCTTCTAACCTTTCTAAATTATACCTATACCCTCCTAAATCATTCCTACGCCCTTTGTTTGTGCTTAAACCCCCCTTATGTCCCTATCGTCGCCCTCAGCTGGATCAAAAATGCATTAAAAATGAACCAAAACTATGTTTTTCATATTTGGGCCCTAGCCCCCTTCGGCCATAGCCCTTGCACCCTTTTCCTCCACGTAACCCTGCGCTGGAACCACCCGCTAGCTCCAAAGGCACCTATCGCAAAGGTTTATTGTGTGCAGTCTCAGCCGTTGATCTAAACAAAATGGACGGCGATCGCCGCCCCCGCAGAAAATACCGTTGAACCCATTCATCGCCAACCATTTCATCTTAACCATTCATTTCCTGCAGATCTAACGAATCAGAGTTTACCCGCCAGTGGTCCCCATGCTAACGCGTCTGTTCAAAACTCGACGGTTTCTATCGCACCACCTTTGGTTGGAGGGTGGTATTTCCCGATCGGCCAGGGATTCCATACATCGCCTGCCACGTGTCCCGGTGTACGATTTCAAAACCGCCCTCCATCACTCATTATCGTTTGGTATAGGATGCGTAGCGATATTGTTGTGAACCATTAGATCTGGAGCAGTCCATCCAATGGCTGTCGCTCCACGAAGCTGCGTGAGGTTTAGTCCATGGTCTCCGTACCCCTGGCCCACCGTTCGTCACCCTTCGCTGCATGTTCATTGTCAATCCCCTTTGAGATCTGATGGTTTATATTTTTTCTCCCCGCTGTTGACTTTTTCACCATCCCCCGGGCCCATCTTGCCACATCACCCTCTCCACATGTGTCCACCGTACACCCATACATCCCGTTGCATATATTAGTTAAAAGTTGAGTTTTCTAAGGTTTTTTCATTTAAAACTTCTTCCGCCGCAGTGCGCCAACCTGTCACCATGAACGTTCTTCCACTGTGCGCTGCATCTTCCACCACCATTATTCCACCGTGGCACCATTCTGTACAGTCACAGTCATTCTCTCCATTGTGTCCGCCACCCCCATATATGTTTTCTTAACCAGTTTTCATTTTTGCAGGGTTGTCAATGGTAAATGACCGCCATGATGCACAATCTCTATTATAGTGACAGAGAAATCAAAGAAGATCATGTGCAGAGGCTAAATTTATAAAAAAATGACCCGGGAAGGTAAAGACAGGACTCTCATTAAAGGAGCAGGGTTTAAACTCTGTGAAAACCTTCCAGCGCCATTAATGCCTGAACTGCACGGACAGAGACAGAGACAGAGCAGCAAAGAGTTTCAGTGCAAGGAATAGAGATTTCGGCACGCAAATGAAGATATATGAGCCTTAAATGAGTGGTTTAGGGGCGAAGCGCTAGTTTGAAGACCCCGAGGATCGATAAGAAGGTCCCGTACAAAGAAAATGATAATATCAGGGTTTATACAGCAGCAGAATTTTTTCCTTCACAAAGTACAGGGCGCCCATGCAGTTTTCATTCCATGCCGTGTTCTAAAGAGATTTCCTGCCCGGAAAACCGTCCTGTTGCTATCAGATCATTTATTTCATGAGTATGGCAGAAGCCTCGGCCATTTCTTTTCATTTTGTTTATTCATCAAAGTACTGCAAAGCTCCGTAGCCAGAAGGTATCAAAGTCATATCCAGAGTAAATAGAGGCCTGAAGAAAACCACTATTTCATCCAAAAATGACAGGAATTGAATGCTCAGGATTTAAAAAGAATGGGCCTTGGCCCTCTTTCTTCTCAGAAGTCTTAATACTGCATTTAGTTCTCCACCTACCTCCTCTGCTCTTCTTCAGCTATAAAACTCACGAGAAAATATTGTAATGGTTGTTGATGACATATTAGAGAATTGAAAGCAGTTTCTCTTGAGATAATTTTTTTGTGTATAAGTGTAAGATATGCTAAGGGAGATGTATTCAGATTAAATTCCCAAGCTATTGGCTATGTTGTACCTGACTGGTGTTGATATTTAATATGACAAGCACATTTATTTGGATCTTGATCTAAAGTTGCGGTGATGTTTTCCTATCTCTGTGTTATTTCATTTCATTTCATTTTAGGTCTTCTGGCTTGCATCAGAAATCTGGTATAGGATTCACCCTTGTTAGGTGCCCTATGCTTCTGCTCTCCATGCCTTTTATGTTTTCTGCTATATGTGTTATCTAAGGATTAGTTTCAATTAATTTAACCAATGTAGTGGATGTTGTTGCCTGCTCTCTGATGTATGAATTAATGAATCTGGTTCTTAGATGCTCTTGTTAGGATTTAACTAGATGAATTGAGAACACTGGGAGGACTAAACTTAGTCTCTACCTCACTAGGAGCTTTTTCACTCCAGTTACCTTTCTAAGATCCCTTAAGTTACATCTTTGAGATTGCCCTTTGAGTATG
Organism: Pinus albicaulis; assembly: GCA_034641835.2. NCBI lineage: Eukaryota > Viridiplantae > Streptophyta > Pinopsida > Pinales > Pinaceae > Pinus > Pinus albicaulis. Next base: position 1,617,772,838 of record CM076570.1, on the reverse strand, counting down.
TCCAAGCAGGTCTGGAGTTAAATGATCTCTGACCTGATCTTTAGACAGAATATTGGTTTTCTCTCCTCCCTTCACTTCCTTTCCTTATTGTTCCATTTCACCCATCATCTTTAGGATCAAAGGCTTTAGATGACTAGCCCAACTGAAAGCTTGCATGTTGATAACAAGTAAACCCTTTCTTGACTCCATTTCCCAATGGTCTTGATGTTCTCCTGATTCATTTCTCCTTTGCCTAAATTCCTCTTGCTTAGCCTTGTCTCATACTGAACCTTTCTATCTTGATTCCCAAAAACCAAACACAAACAATCAAACAAACAACCCCGTGCATATAACTAGCCTAATATCTTAACATTGAGCTTCAAAGCCATATACCTTTGACTCATATAGAGAGACCCCTCTCTGGACCTAGGAGGGCTAGATCCTAAGGTCCAAAAGTGGTTCTGATGTTGTCTCATCTTTTGGTCTTACCAAACTGGCCAAAACATGGGAACCCCAACAGGACCCATCTAACCTATACGTATCCACAAACAAACCTTTGTATTTCTACTTTACCTTATACACTTGCCTCTTTACATCGCCCACCATTTAACACGCCACATTTTGTGCTTCACAAACTTTATCCCTTTCCTTTATTTTCTTTGTCCCAAACCTTGCGATGGTGTGATGAAATATCGTCATCTCACATTGCAATCATAAGTCTTTATATTTTCCATTAAATTTGTCACAGGTTAAAATTTTCAAGTTGCGATGCGATGCGATCGCATATCGCGTCGCACAAGCTTAGGAGGATAATGCCCATGTAAGTTTTGACATCTCAGAAATATGATATGCGATGTGGGCACCGATGCGATATGGTTTCAAAGCCAAAACCTGAAGGATTTCAAGTCTGGCGTAAAAATGCTTTATGCACTGTTTTATGAAGAATTGGACTTTCACGGCAGAAGGATGATTTTGCAGATATTTGTCTAGTTCAGCATTGAATTTGCATTTAATTTTAAATCTCTGCCATTTTGTATTAAGCGGGTTGTTTTTCATATGTTTGTAGGAGGTAGAAAAACATGCTAAAACATAAGAATGGAATATTTCTCTACTTTTCTATGTGTGTGTGTGTGTGTGGCTCTCTGTATTTTTGTGAAAAAACTATGATGTCATTGTTTTAGTTTGAATTTATGCATTTCTGTGTAAACTGTGTTTTGAGGGAATAAGAATTTCCCCTATTCTTTGAGCTTCTCATGTTCGTGAAAGTTCGAACATAGTATCAGAGCATTCCTACTAGATTTTCCAACAAGGCATTAGAGCAGGTTTAGATTCTCAGTAAAATAACGTGTTATTTACTGAAGAGTTGAAAGTCTGTTTTGAGAGGAAGATTCTCTAGCAGTGAGAAGGTTTTTTTTTACAGAGGGAAAATGGAAGTAACAACCACAAGTTTGGCTAATCCACAGATACCACAGTTTAATGGGAAGAATTACGACTATTGGGCCATTACAATGAAGGCCTTGTTCTCCTCACAATATATTTTGGAGCTGGAAGAGAATGGATTCCAAGAACCAACAGATGCAGCACCATACAATGCTTTGACACAAGCAGAAAGAGATTCGTTGATAGAAAATAAGAAGAAGGTTCTATATTCTCCAAGCAGTGCATGAAAGTATTTTCCCAAGGGTTGCAGTAGTAATGAATTCCAAGAAAGCATGAGATACCCTCCAGACAACCTACCAAGGCATGGAAAAGGTGAAGACAACAAAACTACAAATTCTTGGAAGAGATTTTGAAACATTATGTATGAAAGAGTCTGAGAATATAGACTCATTCTTTATGCATGTGATTGGCTTGGTTACCCAAATCAGGTCTCATGGTGAGGCACTTGAGGAAAGCAGAATAGTTGAGAAATTTTTAAGAAGTATGCCATCAAGGTTGGATGCCATAGTTGTGGCCATTGAAGAGATAAAGGATCTCTCACAGTTTTCAATGGATGAGCTTCATGCATCACTGATGTCTCATGAGTACAGACTGAATATAGCAACAAACTCCTCATTGGAGCATGCATTCAAGACACAAGTGTCTTTTGGTCAAGTTAGAGGTCAAGGAAGATCACACTACCGAGTAATAATAAGAAGCCCACACAGAGGTGGAAGAGGCAGCGATCCAAGCACAAGTGGAAGAGGCAACAATAAAAATCTAAGTGAAGGCCCAAGCTAGAATCAAGCACAAGGTCAGAGGTATGATAAATCTCAAGTTTAATGTCGTTATTGTAAAAATTATGGTCATTATGCAAATGAATGTAGAAATAAGCAATATGACATGGGTAGCAAACCTAGTGTAAATTTCACAAAGGAAAATTAGAACCATGGTAGTTTGTTTTTAGCTTGTAATGTAGCACAAGAAAAACAAGGAGATATATGGTTCTTATATTCAGGGTGTAGAAACCACACGACTTGAAACATAGCAATGTTTTCCAATCTAGATGAAAATGTGAAATCAGAAGTAACATTGGGGAATCATAGCAAGGTATCTATCATGAGAAAAGGAAGAGTAGACATACTAACAAAGAAGGGAGAGAAGAAGTTCATGCTAGATGTTTATTATGTCCCTGGTTTGAAACATAACCTCCTAAGAATTGGACAACTCATACAAAAGGGTTACAATGTATTTTTTAAAGAGGATGTGTGCACAATCATGGATAAGCTTCCAAGTAGACAACTCATTGCAAAAGTTCACACGACGAACAACATAATGTCTCCTCTCAAGATGAGATCATACTTGAAGGAAAAAGGAGTTATAGTAGTTGTCACACAAAAAAACTTACAAGAAGAAGTCAAATATGTGAATTGGTTATGGCATTTGAGATTTGGTCATCTCAATTTCAGAGGTTTTAATTTGTTGCACAAAAAAGGTATGGTGAAAGGATTTCCACTCATATAAAAACCAAACAACATATGTGAAGGCTTCATCTTAGGAAAACAACATAGAAAATCATTTTGAGCAGGAAATTCAATAAGGGAAAAAACACCTTTGGATATTTTCCACTCAGATTTATGTGGACCAATGCAAACACCATCATTTGGTGGTAGCCACTATATTTTGAAATTGATAGATGACTACACAAGGAAGACGTGGGTCTATTTTCTAAAACAAAAAAGTGAAGTGTTTGACCACTTAAGCCACTACAAAGCTCTTGCTGAGAAGGAAAGTGGACACTATATAAAAGTGTTGAGGACTAATAGAGGTGGAAAATATATTTCAAAAGACTTCCTACGTTTTTGTAGGGAGCATGGAATTCACAAGCAGTTTACAACAAGATATACACCTCAGCAAAATGGTGTTGCAGAAAGAAAGAATAGGACCATCATGGAGATGGCAAGGAGTATGTTAAAGGCAAGGGATTTGAAAAATGATTATTAGGTTGAAGCTGTCCCTTGTGAAGTATATATCGTTAATAGATGTCCAACCAAAATTTTGATGAATAGAGTTCCTAAAGAAGCATGGAGTGGAAGAAAGCAATTTGTCACTCACATGAGAGTGTTCGGATGTGTGGCATATGCACATGTCCCGAATGAGTTGAGGAAGAAGTTGTACAACAAGGGGGAGAAATGTATATTTCTTGGATAAAGTGATGAATCCAAGGCATGAAAACTCTACAATCCATCAACCAAGAAGGTAATAATCAGCGGAGATTTTCAGTTCATAGAAGAAAATGCACGGGATGGAAGTTTAGAGAAGATAGTCAATGTAAAGACATGTATGTCACATTAAGAAAAAGAGGAATTGACTGTAGCAAGTAATTCCTCAACAGTGGCTCCTCCTCCACCCACACAAGCTCAACAAATAACACCACAAGAAAGTAATAGGATAGCATTGCGCAATCAAGTAAGTGCTTCTCCAAGCACACCACAAAGCTCCACAACTACATCTACTTCAAGCTCAACACCAAGGTCATCTTCAGCAAGTATAAGAAGAACACAATTTAGGAATTTAAGGCAAATTTATGAGCAAGAAGAATTTGATAAGAATGCCAGTTTCAATTCTTTATTTGCATTATTGTTTCATGTAGATGACCCAATACATTTTGAAGATGTCGTCAAAGAAGAGAAATGGGTTGAAGCAATGAATGAAGAGATAAGAGCAATTGAAAGGAATGACACATGGGAGTTAGTGGAGCTCACGCAAGGAAAATAAGTCATTGGAGTGAAATGGGTCTATAAGACTAGGAGAAACATTGAAGGCAAGATAGAAAGGCACAAATCAAGCCTAGTTATCAAAGGCTACAAGTAGTAGCATGGAAAAGACTATGAGCAAACCTTTTCACCAGTCATAAGGATGGAGATAGTGTAGACAGTTTTGTCAATAGCAACACAACAAAAATGGAAGTTGTATCAAATGGATGTGAAGTCAACATTATTGAACGGAGTGGTGAAAGAGAAGGTGTATATTGAAAAACCTCCTGGCTATGAGGTAGAATGCCAAGAACACAAGGTGTGTAAATTGCAGAAATATCCTTATGGGCTAAAGCAAGCACCATGTGCATGGTACAATAGGATAGATGCTTACCTGATGGACAATGGGTTCGAAAAATGTGATGGTTACCCTAATCTCTACATCAAATAAAATGGCGGTAATATTATTATGTTGTTTTTTATATATATGATATGATTTTTACAGGCAGTGATGATTCTCTCATCATTGATTTTAAAGTAGTCATGAAATGTGAGTTTGAAATGACTGAGTTGGGGTTGTTAAGATATTTTTGGGCATAAAAGTGAAGTAAACAGAAGATGGAATTTTTATCTCTCAAGAAAAGTACGTTGCGGATATTTTAAAAAGGTTCAATATATAGAACAACAAGCCAACACCAAATCCAACAGTCATGGGGTTGAAGTTGAGCAAGGAAGATTGCAGCAGCAATGTCAATCCGAAATTATACAAAAGCATGGTGGGAAACCTAATGTATTTGACTGCCACTAGGCCTGATATAATGTATGTAGTTAGTTTTGTGTCAAGGTTCGTGGAGACACCCAAGGAGACACATTAGAAAGCAGCCAAAAGAATTTTAAAGTATGTCAACGGGACGAAGGAGTATGGTGTTCTATACTCCACAACTGATGATTTCAGGCTAATTGGTTACATTGATAGTGATTGGGCTGGAAGTGTTGATGACAGAAAGAGCACATCAGGATATTTTTTTCATTTAAGTTCAGGAGCCATTTCATGGGCTTCCAAGAAGCAGCCAATAGTTTCATTGTCAGTAGCAGAAGATGAGTATGTCACCACAACAGCAAAAACATTTCAAGAAGTTTGGATGAGAAGGATGTTGCGGGATTTATGTCATGAACAAGAGGAAAAAGCACATTGATGCTAAATATACTTTCATAAGATAATTTGTTAACAATGGTGAAATTGTGTTACAACAATGCAGGTCAAAGGAAAAATTTGTAGACATCTTCACAAAGCCATTGGCACAGAAAAAGTTTGTTTATCTCAGAGAATGTTTGGGAAAGGTCATTGGCGGTAGCTGTGATTAAGGGGGAGTGTTGGAATTTACTCCCAACCACCACCATGAATAAACTGGCAACAACCACACTTGATTTAAATGTTTTATTTTTTGTAGGGAAGGACAAGCTCAAGGCATGGAAAATCTACAATCTACTTACTTCACGAAATTTTCCGTAATGTTTAGAAAATTTTATCCAGCCACCACTCTACATTTAAATCTCTTTCCAGCTGTATACCTACCTCTTTCCCACACCGTGCACTTTTCAAACCCTTACCTTTTCTTCTTAATGCATTTCCAAATCTTATTACTCCACTGATGCGATATTGGTGGGACCCATCTAACCTATACACATATCCACAAGCAAACCTTTGTATTTCTGCTTTACCTTATACCCTTGCCTCTTCACATCGCCCAACGTTTAGCGCGTCACATTTCGCTCTTTGCAAAGTTTAGCACTTACCTTTATTTTCTCTGTCCCAAACCTTGTGATGGTGTGATGCAATATCGACATCGCACATCACAATCACAAGTCTTTATGTTTTTCGTTGAATTTTCCGCGAGTTAAATGTTTTAATTTGTGATGCGATGCAATCACACATTGCATTCTGCAAGCTCATGAGGATAGTGCCCAGGTAAGTTTTGACATCGCTGAAATATGATATGCGATGTTGGCACGGATGTGATATGGTTTCAAAGCCAAGACCTGAAGGATTTCAAGTTCGACGTACAAAGGCTTTGTGCACCGTTTTATGAAGAATTGGACTTTTACGGTAGAAGGATGATTTTGTAGATATCCATCTGGTTTAGCATTGAATTTTTATTTAATTGTAAAGCTCCGCCATTTTGTACTAAGCAGGTTGTTTTCCATATGTTTGTAGGAGGTAGAAAAACCTGCTGAAGAAGAAGAATGAAATATAATCTTTCTCTAGTTTTCTATGTGTGTGTGTGAGAGAGTGTGTGGCTCTGTGTATTTTTGTGAGAAAATTGTCCTGTCATTGTTTTAATTTGAATTTCTACATTTCTGTGTAAACCGTGTTTTGAGGGAATAAGCATTTCCCCTGTTCTTTGAGATTCTCATATTTGTGAATGTTCCAACATGGCATCAGAGCATTCCTACCAGATTTTCCAACAAAACATGCGAGACACCCATGGAGATAAGAAGAGGATAAGCCACATTTTTAGGTTATTGCACCATTCTTTGATGGAACTATCAATTTGAAGATATTCCCACAACTTAAAGCCATAGGTTGAAACCAACAGTGCAACTGCAACTACAAAGTTAGGCTTTGAAGTATGTAACATTAGGAAGTGATTCATGTAAGGTTTATGAAACTAGACCAAAACATGAATTCTTGTGAGAGAGTGTATATTTCCACAGAGAAATTTTGAAGAAATTGGGTGGAGGATGTTTCATTTTGTCCAATATTTCTCCTGGAAATTTGACTTATAATCTTACTTTGAGAATTAGAAGATGGGTGTAATGCCCAGACAAGATTAAATATCCGCCACCAATTTCTTCCAAAAATTTCTCAATGTGAACTCTTATATTAAATTGGCGTTTAGTGAATTGATTTCATTGGCCTTACCCCATAGCAAAAGGTTGCCACTGTAGAGATTCCCCATATTCCCCATATATTGAAATAGTTATACATCATCCTATGGAGTAGCATAATGTTTTTGTGAATGTTAAGGAACATGCATAAGTTGCTCATGAATACTTCCAGCAGCCGAGTGGCCCATCTCTTGTGCTATGCAAGACTATTTGGACTATTTGCTGGTGCATTTCCCAGAAAGGCTGGCTACTCTGGCTACTCAGGTAAGTAGAATAGAGAATGCAAACCCATGTAATGGATTTTCAACCCAGTCATAGCATCCTCCGTTGTTGATCCATACATCCATCCTAGCTGCAACAGAAAATCATTTCATTCTTCTTCCGTAATATGTGAGTTGTGGATTGATTGTGCAAAGCATGGAAAATGAAACATGGCTAAGAAAACATGAGAGAATATATATGAATTCTACACTCCTAATGTAATGATGAACTCTTATTTACAAGTCAACAAATTGGTTATTTTTATTTCAAGAATTATAGATTTAAGAAACATTATTAGAAAATATTCTTATTTAGTCTATCAAAATTTAGAAATATTCTTGAAATATATAATATAATTATATTTAACTAAATAATTTTTTATTATTAAAAAATAACGTAAAATAACCTACCCTACAAAATGGAGAGCACAGGTCAATTTAGGTTGGTATATTTTATCAGTGGTTAATTAATTTGTTGATTGTCCTATAAGCTAAACAAAAGTACCAGATATAGTCGAGGTGGTTCACGGACAAAATTTAATGTGGTTGTTGTAATGGTAGATTAATCCGTGTTGGTATGAAGTGAAACAATTACTTTTTTTTTTGTGTTTATTAAAATTAAAAAATATTCTTCAAATCTGCAGTTTAGTTAAATTCAATTCAATTAATCATAAAAAAATTAGCTATTTTTATTTAAAATTTTATATTTATATAGGGCAGGGTATTGAGTTTAGATAGCTTGATGAGTGGTCCAGTTAAGTAAAGCTCTCTGCCAAATATTAGTCCTCTATCATAAGGAATGGGTTCAATTTTTCTTAGATTTATCAAATTGAGTAAAAACAATTCCACCAATCTAAAAGTTCCTTTTAGATTTATCAAATTGAGTAAAAATAATTCTATCTATATAAAAATTGTTAAAGTAAGCTAATTACTCTGGCATGAAGAGTTTTTTATATTTAGAGAGTCAGTGAAGTGAGCATTGAAAGCTTTAAGTCAAGTGGAGTTTAAGTGATAGATGAATTTAGAGGGTATGTGCATGTCAAGTTATATTAAGTGAGTCTGTAAATGAAAAGGTTTAAATACCATTTACCTGGTTCATTGAAATCAAGTCATGTAATCTAAATCAAGTTTATGTAATCAATAGAGACCACAACTCATATTATTTGTGTGTTAATTTGTGTTTATCCCCATTGCTTTCCAAAAAAACATTATTGGGAATATATATATATATATATATATATATATATATTTGATTCAGACTGAGGGAAGACAAACTACCTCTTTACCCCACAACCAGAAACGTTGAAGGCCTCATCTAAAGCCATTGAAGGAGAAGAACAAACACCATATTTGGCGTCTCTCATGATATTATGAGATGATGCTGAAAGGACCGAAGATGTTCCAAATATACTTTTGAAAGCCTTGAAAGACCAGGAGGATACTTTTAAATTATGAAACATTGTAAAAAAACCAACCGAGAAAAGACATTGTATATTAATCAATCCCCGTATTGTACAATTTTTTTTTTTGAAACTTCTGGATAAACTGGTGTATTTCCATGTAAGAACTTATGCATGAAGGTTTTTTCCCATCATAATCATAACTGAAGTAGAGAGATGAGTTAAAACTATGATTAAAAAAGTAAATATGTTTTTGCTCCAATGAAATAATTTTAGTTAGAAGTTATCAGGTTTACTAAAAATTTATTAGAGTATAAAGAAATTCATAATAGAATTTGGTATTTTGAGAGGACATATTTATCTAATTTATAGATTATGAAAATATTTAAGAATCTGACTGCAAATACGTTTTTTTCATGAGATTCTAAAAATGTTTCGAATATCTAACTTTACTCTTGTTCATCAAATCCCAAAATATTTTTAAATATGGAATCAACAATAAAAAAAAATTAAACCATTCTAAAAGCTAATACTAATAAAAAAAATAGCTTGGCCAAGTAGAAATTAGTAAGGTAGCAGTTAGTAATGACACAAAAATCTCGCTTATGTGATTAAGGTAGCCAGTCTAAAAAGCCTTTCCTTTTGAATTGTTACGAATTTCTGTGACATCATTGTTGTAGTGTGGATCTATAGTTGGTGGTACTCCATATAATACTTTTCTTCTATGGAAGCAGCGTGTTCCACAATAGGGAGGGCCTTGGAGATCATTCATTCCTCTAGTCATTCTTTGTATACACAGTATTCACATTTAGTTTACATACATATATGAGTATATGATTATTTCAATTATGCATTTCTTTCTATTCATTTTAATTGGGCTATTCTCAACCTTTTAGATTTATGTAGATTATTCTTAATTTTTTAAACTTATTTCAATTATAGATTTTAAAGATATTTTGGAATTTCTTAGTATCATATTTCAAAATATTCTCAATATCTACAATCTATATAAAAATATCTCTCTTAACCCATAATTAAAATGACAATTAGAACTTGAGATAGAATCAAATTAAAAAATAGTAAACATTTAAGGGGCGTAAAAAACCTAACTGAATTTATACTTACACTTAGATATATTCTCAATTGGTTACCGAAGGGATCATCTTGATTCCTCCATTGAATACTTGTGGAAATTGTAAAAAACCACATTCTCTTTTGGACTTATAGTTGAGGAAAAAGCACATAGCGTGTTTTATGACTTTGGATCTATTCAAAAACATATCGCAGTCAATATTGTAGTTAATGATAAAATATGATGTTTGAATTAATAAATGAAAAACTCACTAGTCAGCTCTACGAAAGAGGATGTGAACCAGGAGAGTCTGGCTTCTGCAAAATTCTCTACATTCTCAACATAACTCAATCAATATATAGCATACATGGATATCAAGAAGTTAAAACCATACCCTAAGAAATAGAAACTAATTCCTATCCTAAGGTGTTGTGAACCAAATCTCACTAATTAAGGGTTCTCCATTATCTTTCAACACTCCCCCTTAATGGAGAATGGGTTCAAAAATATGCCTAACATCTCCCTAAACATTACAAACTTAATTATGCCAAGAGGCTTAGTGAAAATCTCAACAACATTATCATATGTTTTAGATTGAACTTTCTCCCTGACAAAGTGGAATTTTGTATCAATGTGTTTAGTGTTCTTGTGAAACACCGAATTATTAGCAAGTTTGATTGAGATCTAGTTGTCGCATCTGATAATTGTCACATGTTTCTGTACTTCCCCAACATCCTGGAGAAGTAGCCGCAACCAAACTGCCTCACATGTTGTGCACATAGCTTGATACTCTGCTTCCATTGAGGACAAGGAAGTTGTGTTCTATTTCTTATTGCTCCATGTAATCACCCCAGATCCAATGTTGAATGCATAACCTATTATGGATCTTTGTGTTAGCTCCCTGTAATTTGCAAGATTGGAAATAAAAACTGCAGAGACAACACTATTTCAACCACTTTGGGATTCTAGGATCTAGCCCTCCTGAATTCGGAGAGGGATCTCTCCAATAAGTGCAAAGATTTGATTTATCTTTAAGGATTTTGGGTAATGATATTAGGCTAGTTATGAAGACCGAGGCTTTTTGTTTGTTTTGGATGGTTGAGCATGATTATTAGTTTAGTGGAAAGTCCTAAATGAAAAGAGTTTCAAATGTGTGAAGTTGCAAGCAATTAGAACAAGCTTTGGCTAAAAAGATAGATATAACGCTGGTTTTTAGTCCATTGGGCTATGGAGTCATAATAGGGCTTTAATTGAGCAACAACTTCAAGAGTTATCCAAGGAGCAAGTCATCTATATCACAAGATCTATTGAGATAACATGATGGAATGGAAACAATAAAGTGTTGGAGGGGTGGAAACAGATAATAATTTCAACTAGGATTTATAGTCTGTCCAAACAAGAAAAATCCTTTTAAGGTAACTATTTAAAACCAACCAAGAGCAAGGCTAACCATGAATTTCTTGGGCAAGTTCGTATTAAAGATACTAAATAGGCAAACAATCCAGTAATCCACATAATTACCTTCAGAAAGTATGAAAACACATAAGAGAAACAAACTCCAACCTAAGATCGGATAAGATACTTTTAAATCTAGTCTGCTTTCAGCATACACTTAGGGAAATTTTCAGAATCTACCTTTGAGAAAGAAGCTAGAAAATAGGGCACACCATCGCTTTTCTAGTCCAACTTTACTAAACAGATAATGAAAATAACCTTCAAGAATAATGTTTAAAGAAAACAGTAGGACAAGGGAATGCCAACATTCGTAACTGCTTAAACTGTATTGAATCATTCTTAAATAAACAAATTAGAGGAAAACATTGAGATAAAGCTTATCAGTCAGAGAAGGGTACTGTAAACAGTAAATCCTAACTCTATGCTTGTTGTTCTTTATCAGAGAATTAATGGAGAAAATGGCATACATGAAAGGAAAAATAATAACAAAGAAAGAAGCACTTCACCAGTGATATAGACTAGGATCCCAAGAAAGAGCATATTGATGTCAAACCAGTTACAGCTTCAAGTCCAATGTTTCAGTTCAGCAATCATCTTCACTTCTCAGACTAACTTATTTATTCTCAAACAGAGCTCCAAGAGCCTTTGAACACTATTTACAAGTAGAATTTTCGAGCATAAGTATATTTCAAAGTTCTGCAACCAACATTGTTTCATATTCTACAGAAGTATTTATAGAAGAAATGAAGAGGTGGGATGGGATAAATATTTTCAAGTTTCAAATAATACAGACTAATGCTTCTCGGCCTTTGAGGGGCTCAACGGAGAAGTTTACAGATATTTTCTCTGTATTAATTGTTTACATTTAAGATTTAAGCTCGGTGGTATGATTTTGTTGACTTTAAGGCTCCGTGTCATCTTGTAATAACTCTGCTGATATTTTTTTAATTAATCCTTTTTGGCTGAATTAACTGTTTCGCTGTATTGGGAAAATATCTTCTGCTCTGATCATAATTCGGCCCTCTTTTGCATGCTTTGAGGCTACAAGTGGCAATCTGGTAGCTAAAAGGAATCAATTAGCCTCTGATGTGGCAGTCGAGGCATCCTCTGTTTGATAAATATTCTTGATTTGCCTTTAATTGTGTTTAATTTAGTCGATTAGGCTTTTGATAGTCGATCTTAGCCGTAATCCATTAAACTGTGGGATTAATATTCAATTTTCAGTTCTGTTGTGGTTTGGTCTTCAACATTGATACTCTTTGATTTAATCATGCTTCACTGTGTCTTGTTGATGTGCAGGTGCTATAGGGCTTCGTAATGTTTATCAGTGCTCATGAGGCACCGATAAAACGTGGTGTCGAACCTTGTGAACGGATACTCTTTAATAAACAAAATCCCGAAGGATCGTCATCATCGGCTTTTATTTTCTTTTTAAAACTTTTGGAAACCTTTTAAATCCTACACAATACAATAAAAATTAGAAAATCCTCCGTATTTTGTAAAAAATACTTAGGACGCTTCAGTTAAGAGCGTGGCTATTGGATGACAGCATCCAACAGTGGAGATTGCGTGCGAAGATTAAAGGGGAAAGGGTGGGAGCAAAGGTGGAGATTTTAAGTTGGGGTCGTTGATCTTGTAGAGATCAACGGTCGGGAGCAGATGCAATAATAAAATGCGACGGAGTCACATTTTACGAAAATAGAAGAAATACAAAGGAAAGGAATGAAAATCCCTTTGGGCGGAGGAAAAAGCATAAGAAATGTAATTGGGGTTTCCAAATGATCGCAGGCCGTCGGATCAAATTTGGCCCTGGAGATCAACGGCAAAGATAGATCTGAGAAGTCTTTCGGTGAAAGGTGGAGGGCGATTTAACAACATGAAAATGATCTGGGACCGTTGATCAAAGATCAATGGCCAAGGAGGAACGTGATAAAACACAATGTAAATGGGAAAAGTGGTTTCGGAGGAGAAAACTATGGGTTTCGGGTGGCCAAAAGAGGGATAGGTGGTTTCACCTTTTCAAATGCAATATGCATTCCTGCCCGACATGTGGCATTTGAAAACTACCAATTTCGCGTAGCCCTTGAGAAATTATCCTTCGTGCTTGAATATACGTTAAAATGCATGCTGGCCATTGGATCTGAGGTCTTAGATCGGACGGTGGGGAGTGAGCACGATATTGGAAAGATGTGTGGGCAGATAGCAAGTAGGGTGGTTTCAATCTTTGCCATTAGATAAAATATTGGACGGTTGAGATGAGATCTGAAGGAAGGCAGGACGCATAGGAGTTAGGCCTGTCGAGATTGATATGGGCCATCAGATGTAAGGATCAACGATGGAGATTGAATCTGGGGCTGAATGGAAAAGTAAATGAGGTGGAGAAAGGTTAAATATGGGTCGTTGATCTGCAGAGATCAACAACTATGATTGGCCGCAAAAAATTACAGAGAGGGGTATATGATTTTAGCCAAGGTCGGAAGGAAAGATCTGGACTGTCGGATGTTGACACATGGACGGCCCAGATGCAATCGGGGCTTTGCGATCGGCTGGGGGCAAAACTGAATGGCGCTGATGCAATTAGCTTTGGGCCGTCAATCTGCAGATCAGATCGATGGTGGAGGACGAATCTGAGGAGTTCTTCTGTAGGGGGAGGGCTTTGAGAGAGAGCAATGGCAACCGTTGGATCTGGGAAGAGGGGAAGAGATCAACGGCTAATATTTCATCAGGAGGCCGCCAATCGGGAATGGGTAAATACAATATGAAACACGCCCAATGATTTTCTGCGATGTGATATTATGCAGGCTATTGATCTGGTTCAAAATCAAAGGTCAAGAAATACTTTGATCAATGAACAGCGAGCCCCTTTATATTTACGAAAAATAATTTTTTTAACGAAATACAAAGGAAAATGCATTGGGGGAGGTTTATTATAAAAATCTTGGCACCCGGTTGTGGGGCCCTAGGATATATGAGAATGATAAGGAACCGGGGTTAAAACACACAAAGGGCCAATCGCATCAGAACGTAGGAGATGGGCTTTTCAATCTACCCATTTGAAATCCTCCGATGCAAGATGGTGCAGATCATCAATCGGGAAAAGATCAACAGTCTTTACCATGTAATAATATTGCACTGGCGGGTTTAATGTAAAACATAGGAAAAAGGGGTTTTTATGTTTTACAAAGGAAAATAGAAATCGAGAATGGTTTTTTGCATTGCTTAGCACCCGATTGCGGGGCCACTGGTCTATATGGAAAGTAAAGGCCCGAGGCTTATGTATAAGAGGGCTAATCACATCAGAAGTCTTACGAAACAAACATACTTACGCTCTCCAATTATTCCTGATGCGATAAGTGCCTGATGGGTCTAGCACTTGGTTCTAGGGCATGGGCACATGTGGGGAAGTGGTTTAGGACTTAGCCCAAAGGGACTTAAACCTGTATACAAAAATGTGTATTTTTATGATTTTTTTCAAGGTTTTTGATGGATTTGGGGGTTTCGGTAAGGTTTAAAAAAGGGTTTTAAACCTTGTAAAGAGGATTTTATGAAGGGAAAATGGGAAAAAAATGGAAAATAGAGGAATTTCATGGGCAGTAAAGGGGTAAAAATGAAGGTTAATTTGAAGTGAAAGGAAGTGAAAAATGGGGAGAAAGGTATTTTTGTAGTAGTCTTTTGTTCATGAAAACAACAAAATTTCCGAGTTTAAAAGGGAAACAGTAGTGAAGATTAAAAAAAGGGCATGATGTCTTCGTAAGTCTTCAGGAGATAACAATTTTTAGCAATAAACCTTGTTTCTTGGAGGCTCAAAAAATGATTTAGCCACCATTTGATATGACAAATTCTATTGGTGGCTAACAGTGGCTCCACTTTGGGATGGTGCCTTCTTGAAGGCATCAAGAATTTCAGATTTGCATTCTCTGGGGGCTGATTAGTGCCTTATCCATTGGGTTGCAACTTTCTTTACTTGGACGATCTTATTTTTCTCTAAAAATATTAGTAGCCATGAAAAAACAATGGAACTTCATCAACACAAGCTTTCTACCTACCCAATCCTACTAATCTAACAAATTCTTTCTTCTTTAGAGTGCACTTGGATTGGCAAACTCTTTCACAACATTTTATTCTTTTGAAAGCAAAAAATCTAATCTAATTATACTCCTTATTTCTCCATGAACTCAGATTAAATAGTTGAGTTCATATGCTTCTCTACCTAATCTACTAATCTATTAGGATTAAACAGTCTAATAGATTTTTATTCACTAATTTCTAAACAGAAATTTAAAAGCATACAAGTCAGGATTGAATAGTCTAACTTATTGCTGATCTATGGCATAAACAACAAGCTACACATAGACATTATTTTGCAGAAAATTAAATCAAAATGGAAGTCTTAAGATCTGAAAGTTCAAAGCACGACCTTCTCTTTTTTTAGCTCTGTTTTTTGAGTTTATTCGAGTTATTTTTCCTTGTTCTCTAGTTCAGATTTTGAGCTAATTAGAAACAGTTTTACCTATGTTTTTTACTCAAAATTTAAAACAGATTGGAGTCAGTATTCTTTGGAATCTTAGGTTCAAATTTTGAGCATGTTTGAACCTTTATTTTCTAGCCTAATCTACCTAACTGATAAGCCAAGATTAAACTGTTTGGTGAATCGAATTCACTAACCTATCAACATTAAATTTAAAACTAATTATTCATGATTAGGCTGTATGACTAACTAGAAGTGTGCTTTTCAGGAGTGGCATTTAAGCTTGCACACTTTCAGACTTTGTTTCTCTTTTTTGGCATGGGGCTGTACTTTTATTGTTTTTACAATCTGCCCTCTTTTATTTCTTCTTTTGTTTTTGTATTTTTTATTTTTCTAACTTTGAATGCAATGATGGGTGAAATATTTATAATGATAAAAAAGACAAAAAGGCTTTCAGAACATGATAGGATCAAGAGAAGTAATGTTTAAGCATCCTGCCATTGACAGGACCCCCCAACAGTTCAGTCCCATTCAACTCCTGCAAAAAATAAGCATTGTTACCAGGAGTAGAATGAATGAGATAAGGGCCAAGCCATAAGTTGTCAAATTTCCCATGCCTGCCCTTGTCTTCTCTTCTTGAGTCCCACTTTAAAAATTTGTCCCCAACATTGAAATCGCTGACCTTTGTTCTTTTGTCAAAAAGCCTCTTGATGCTGTCTTGCTTCAGTAATTCTTTGTTATAAACCTTCTCTCTGGTTTGCTAAAGGTGAATAGTCTGATTTATCCTTCTGATCATGTCATTTTCTTCATACTACACCTCTTGAATCAACTTCATAACTAGTACACCAACGCTGGTAGGAAAAATTGCATCTGTACCATACACAAGCTGGTAGGGTGACATGCCAATAGATTTCTTCAATGTCAATCTGTCAACCCAAAGAGCATGAACTAGCTTTGTGTGCCAAGACTTCTTGTTGTCCTCCAACAGCTTCTTGATTATGTTCACCAAAATTTTGTTTGAGGATTCTGCTAACCCATTGCCTTGAGGGTAACAGGCAGTAGAATGACCCAATGTTATCTGATATTTGTGACAGAATTCAAACATCTTCTTGGATCCAAATGATGTTGCATTATCAGTTATAATATTTCTAGGACAACCAACATTTAATTTATCTATGGTTCCATCTGCATTAATCTTGGGTTTATACAACCATTTACAACCTATAGGTTGTTTCCCTTCAGGTGGTTCAACCAACTCCCAAGTGTAGTTTTTTAGAATAGATTCATATTCCTGTTCCATAGCTTCTTTCCATTCACTACATTGATTTTATTCTCTATAACTAGAAGGTTCAACAACATTCTTCATACTATTTATAAAGGCATTTTCCCTATATCTAGCAGGCAATTGAATCTGCCTAACTGATCTTATGAGTGTTGGTGTAGCTTCCAACTTATTCTGAATTTCCTTTGAAGGACTCGGTTTGATTGCGTATCTGAACTCTCTGCTTCTGCCTTTTTCTGCTTCTGATGGATGTTACCTGTTTTTTCCCTTCCTTCCACTAAAAACGGAATATCCCATTCCTCATCACTTTTATCAGATTCATCATAAACCTTCTCATGGAGCATGACATCTCTACTAAAAAAATTTGTGAGTAGAGGGATTAAAAAATCTATAAGCTTTAAATTGTGAACAATACCCGATAAAGGTACATATGATGGATTTTGAATCTAGTTTTATTATGTCTTCCTTTGGATGTGGGAAAATGCTTTAAACCCAAATACTCTCAAATGTTTTACTATAGGCTTGAATCCATATAATGCTTCAAAAGGAGTTTTAAACTAGAGACTTCTTGTAGGACTCCTATTTTTCAAATAAACTATAGTATTCAATGCTTCAGCCCAGAAACCATTCTAAAGATCCTTACCTTTCAACATGCTCTAGCACACTCCACCAATGTTATGTTCTTCCTTTCTACTACTTCGTTCTGCTAAGGAGTATGAGGTACTGTAAATTGCTGTAATATTCCATGGTCTTTGCAATACTTGGTAAGTTCATCCTTCTTGTATTCTCCCCCTTGATCGAAGTGGATAATTTTTATGTGCTTCCCTGTTTGCTTTTCTATCATATATCTGAACTTCTTAAAGTATTCAAATGTGTGATTTTTCTTACTCATAAAATATACCCAAGAAAACTTTGTGGAGTCATCAACAAACAATAGATAATATAGTGCACCTCCTAATGAATTTGTTTGCATAGGTCCACATAGGTCGATATGCACTAATTCAAGTATATCTCTCTTTTTATTTTCTACTTGAATAGCGAATTATTCTCTATGCATATTTCCTGACACACAAGCATCACAATCATTATGCACTTGTTTTAATGTTGGAATACCTCTTACCATTTCCTTTTTCTAAAGTAAAAACAAATCGTTGAAGTTGATGTGAGCAAGTCTCTGGTGCCATAGCTATTATGTAGTCAAACTCGATGCTATCAAAGCTCGATCTGGTTTTGTCCTCACATTCAATTTGTACAAACCTCTTGTTCGAATACCTGAAGCAATAGTATTCATACCATCCTACAAATATTTAATATAACAATTAGATTTAAAGAATCCTACCTTGAGATTCTGATCTGTAATCATGGATACAGAAATCCGATTCTTTGTAACTTTGAGTACATACATTACAATTTGAATATATCTAATATGACCATCAGGCAAGGTAATAGGAATGTTCCCGTACCCTTTTATATGATAACTTCTATCATCACCAAGGTATATTTGTGCTCCTTTGTTGGTTTCTTTAAAATATTTGAACCATTGTTTGTTCCCTATCATATGTGTGGATGCTCCCGAATCCACATACCAAATGTCTACTTCGATGTTTTCATCAAAGTCTGCTAGGAAAAATTTAAAGTCTTGAACATGGTCATCATCTGCAAAATGATCTGCATGTATTTTATGTCTCTGTTGTTCTTCATGAAATTAATTTTTCCTGCACTCCTTAGCCATATGACCGATTTTTCCACAATAATTTTTTTTTACTACAGAGTCGTTTCTATTCGGATACATACCTTGAGCTTGATTCAGTCTTTTCTGTGTATTTCCTCTGTTTTGTTGTGATGGATTTCCTTTTTCTTTGAAGAATTTCCTCTTTTCCATTAATGCAAGATCTGCACTCTGGGGTTTTAGAGTCAATCTTCTTTCTTCTTCTTACATTAGTATTCCTGTCAGTTATTCAAACTTTGGGATTTTCTCTCTTGCACGTATCCTAGTGATGAACATTTGGTAATAATTAGTCATACCATTCATGGTAATCATGACCATGTCTGCATCTGCAACTATCTCATTGATATCTGCCAATTTGTTCTTCATATCTTTGATCCACGATATGAAAGAAGAAACTATTTCACTATCCTCCATCTTTATGAATAGATTATTGCTCTTCAAGAATAGAAGACGATTTGTATTTTTCATCCCATACAAATCCTTCAATACCGTCCAAATTTCGCTTGCTGATTTGCAATCTATGATATGCGGTATGATGCAGTCTTTCACTGACATCTTCATCAACGTATTTTCTTTGCCTTCTCTCTTCTCCCAGTCTTGAGTTGTTGTGGGTAAACCAACTCCTGCTTCTGGCTTCGACTCATCCCCATTTGCAATCTTCCAAGCACTTTGTGCTTATAGCACATTCTACATCTTAAACATCCAATTAGAGTAATTGGAACCATCCAGCTTGTTGCTCTCGTTCAAGTATGCTTCGATTATTTGATTATTCATCTTAATGATCCAAAAAAAACTTCAAGTAATTGACAGGAAAAAAAAATGATGGATCTACCCCAAATCCTTATAGAAAGAAATATTATGATACAAATCTACTTGATCTGTGATCAATCCGGCTGGTTGTTTTTCATACCATGCGACAGGCTCTCAAATTCACTGCACCAGCAAGATCTTCTTCAGATATCTTCCTTCATCAGAAAAATTTCACCGGATCTCTTCATCGAGAACCTTTCAAAGGATTTCTTCCTTAATCAGTGGTCAAAAACTGGCTCAGATCTATTTCAGTCTCTTTGGTGCACTTACCGATCCAATTTCCATGACGATCACGCTGGAAATGAAACACAGTAAATCTCTCACTGCTTGGTGCCTCTGTTCTTCTCAAATCCGCGACAATCGGCGTGACTTTTACTATAGGAACTACGATGATCGATGCGAATATTCCTCAAAAAACCGTGCTAATTTTCTCAATGCCTGAAAAAAAATCACTCAGTCATCTGGGGCTTCTCCTTTGCCACCTGGATACTCGCAGGAATCACAGAACTCTGGCTATGCTTCGATATTGGAGCTCCGATACCATGATAAAATATGATGTTTGAATTAATAAATGAAAAACTCACTGGTCATCTCTGCGAAAGATAGTCTGGCTTGTGCGGAACGCTATATATTCTCAATATAACTCAATCAATATATAGCATACATGGATATAGGGAAGTTAGAACCATACCCTAAGAAATAGAAACTAATTCCTATACTAAGGTTTCGTGAACCAACGCTCACTAATTAAGGATTCTCCATTATCTTTCAATAGATAAAAGGTGTGTCGGTCATCATTCCGGACACTCTGTCCTGAAATATATATATTTATGTTATTATCATTATAGATATGATTATTTCTCTTCATAATCAAAACCAGTGGAAGTGGCCAATAGAGGTTAATTTACTGTATTGTGGTATGTAATAATCATAGTGGTTAAGAAATGGTTTCCTGACACTTTTAATATAACGCTTGTTTGATAGGTTATATTCATGTTTTATTAGTTTATAACTTTTTAATATGTTGATGCAGGAGCATCCTGCTTGATTTTTATTGAAATATGTGTAATTAGGGGGGTGATGTCTTCTTAATTATTTTCTAGATTATTATGCTAATTTTTAATAAATTAAGAGAGAAATATCTAAGTGTGAGGATTATTTTCAATATTCTCTTAATTAATTGAGAATATGAGAGAGTTGAGTTAGGTAGATAATTTAGGGATCAGGAATTCCTTCAATGGAACTTAGTCGAGTCAAATAAGGGATAAATCTATTTTCAATTTTAGTTGAGATTTGTGTGGAGAAAATCATGGATTGGAGTTAATTCATAATTATGTATAAATGTGAGGATTGTGTGAGGATGATAGACAATGAGGAATTAAGAGAAAGATAGAGAGAAACAATGTGAAAGTTTTGGAAAGGCCGAGAGCTGAGAGGCCCACAAATGTAATATTCAGGTAATTGGTTTGGATCTGAATTTCATATGTTATTATATACCAGTATTTTTTTTTGTGTGGGCTCTCTCTTCTTTACGTATATTTTGAGCTGAATTAAAATGTGGTTTTTAATGACAAATTTAATTGAAGTTTCCATGTTAAGGAAACATGCAATCTATTATGTGCAAGGATGTGTTTTATAGCAGAATCCCTACATCATTTGGTATCATAGCATAAGGGCAGAACTGAATGTGTGATAGATTTTTGCATTGAGTTTGATGTATGAGAGCAGATCGAATTTCTGGAAGAGAATTTGGAGCCTTTTTCGATGTGGGAGGTCATTACACGTAGCGTGGAGTAGATGTGCAACGTAATATTGAGTGATTTATTGGAGAGGGTACGCTGAAATTTGTTGCGAATTGACTATTTGTCATTATCGGACAATGCTCTGAAACATTCAAAATAGTTTTTTGTAGGTTTATTTTGAGAACTAGTGGATTGGCTGGTTTTCATTCGTAATGGCATCGTTAAGATTCATATTTTTTTGCATGTATAACTATATAATTTCCTATTTTAGGAAAGCCACATGATTTTCCTTTAGCAAAAATTATATATATATATATATATATATATATATATATATATATATATATATATATATATATACTCTACTTAAAGACTCTTCAAGTTTCCTCTCATAGTACTCTGCCTCCCGTAACGAGATTATCATATGAGGATCATCAAACTTCAAATGCAATGTTTGATTGCCAAAACTATGATTTATGAGAGTTCTGAAGTGGCATGGTTCCTCCACAAACAGAGCCGTGAAGCATTCCTCCAGCAGCAGATATAAAAAATAAATCACTCTATGGGAAAAAAAAGTCTATGCAAAATTTCTTATTAACATTACAGGTGATTAGTCAGCCATGTAGACTTAGGCCTACATAATTTTTGAAAGAGAAAAATCGACAAAATAAAGATTTATGCACGCCAAGCAATGAAGCATGTTGGTATTTTTTGAGGCATAAAAGGTATCTTTTTAACACCTATTTAGCTCACATTAATTATCAATCCAGGAGTGACTTTTTATTTCAAGAGTGTACTCAGTCTGAGGCAGCAATTCAATCTAAGAGTAATGCTTTGCAAGATGTAGTATAGCGTTTCAAATGCAAAAGTAAATGGATGCTTGAAAAAGAAATCTAACTACAACAACATAAATGGAAATGCTATGAAACCTTAATTAAACCAATCTGTAAAACATCGATCAGGGATACAGTAGCAATAAATCCTTCCCTTAGAAATCGATGCAAGATAACCAATCTGGGGACTTGGAAGCAATAACCAGTGTCCTCTACAGTTGGTGATCTTAAAGCAATCGAAATGAAAGCAAACTCAATCTTTGTGCTGATGAAAATAACTGAAAGGAAAAAAATATGGAAAGGAACAACAATATGAACAATTATTCTAATTCTAATGCAATTAGACAACTAATCTCAATACTTCAATCTACCGCCGGCCAATACTGTAGATCAATCGATCACAAAGAATAAAAACTTAGAATCAAATACAGAACGACAAAGCTTTCATAATGATAGCAGGATAAATGAACAAAAAATTAAATAACAATGCAATTCGTTAATGGATATGTATTCAATCTAACAACAGTCAATCAACTCTGTAATCGAAATAAACAGTAGACACACTTCACATAACAGAAATAAAAGAATAGAAATACAAACAACGGATCACTCCACCAGGGCTAGGTCCTCAACCGCCGGTGAAATCATCGCTGGGCTACTGCAGAGCTTGAGAAATGGAATGAGAACGCCTCTTTGTATTAATCAAACATGAATAACTTTTACATCAGTTGCTCTTTGCTCACAAGAGTCAAGGAATTACAATGTTACAAAGGGAATTCAATAATCATCCATTGTTTTCAATACACAATACATGCTCTCCTTTTATAATCAGAAGGAAAATAATTTAAATAGTAAATATGATCTCCCATAACAATATTGGATTGTTCCCAACAAATTGATTATCTAGAAAATACATTTTCAACAATCTTTCAACAAGAGTAAGGCGAATCTGGCTTTGCAGCAGAGATTTGGAGGACGGTCGCAAAAACAAATCTGAGAGAATCATGCTCAAAGAACCCTAAATTTCTCTCAATACAGACCGAAGTTGGGCAAACAGTTCTTTAATAAAGTTAATTGGGTCCGTTCTGGACAAAACCCATGTTCTAGATTTTCTAGATTTTTCTTCATTTTCCCAGGATCTTAACTGTAAAACTGTCACTTATTATTCCAGCGAATTTATGAGTTGGAATATTTGATGATGATTTGGAGATCAAATCTTCAATCTAGCAAATATATTGGAGGCTAAAATGGTGAGTGATATTACAAAATATATTAATAAACAATCATTGGTAAAATTATGCATAATAATCATCAATTTATTAAAAATAAAGGAGAATAAATAGTATTCATCCATAAGAGAATAAATCATTATAAAATGGATTTATATGATAAATTATAATAAATGACGTGATCAAGAAGAGTAAAAATGGATAAAATAAGTGTTAAAAAGTGGTCGTATTCACGGCTCAACATACCCCCAAACTGAATATATTGCATGTCCTCATGCAACCCAAAGACAAAACCCATGCGTTAACAAAGCAAAGAAAATTTTTCATCCAAACTCATGAAACGGATGAAACAAATGAATTTTTCCTCAAATAATGGATATTCAATTTTAGCATTCTAGATGAAGGAATAAAATTTTTTATAGTTGACATTCAACTATATGTATATGAAGTTGCAGATTATGTCACAACAAACTTCATTAACCATTTTCTCAAAAATCAGATCGTTTTGATGCATGGATCATGAGATATAAAAAAACGGTTGCAGGTGATAGTGCATAATTTTTGAAGTTTTATGAACTAATTTAGTGTGAAATTATCTAGATTTGTGTATTTTACTGATACCTCTTTGTTATCCAAAAAGCACAAGAATTTAGTTCATAATTTTAAAGATATATGCAAAACAATTTTTGCACTATATACAAATGAAATTGTATGCCTTAAATGAGAAAGAAAGTGGAAAACATCCATCATGTGTAGCAATTCCCCCCCCCTGCCAAACTGAAGAATTATCATGTCCTCATGTGATGCTAGAAAACAAAGAGATGTGGTTGCTACAATCTATTGAAATCTATGCTTGGTGTAAAACAACATGGAATAAGGGAGGTATTGAGAATGAATAAGAATGTCCATGGATGATAAAGAATATTACTGACATGGTCAAAAGAAAGAAATGAAGGAGATCAACACTCCCCCAAACTGAAAGATGAGACATGTCTAAAAAAATAGGAAGTGGTAAAGATGTGGAATGAATGATAATAAATAATGCTCAATGGATTTTTATGAAATTCTCCTAAATTCATAATAAATCAGAAAATTATGCTATTTTACCTCAAGTGTTACCTCCGAAAAATGTGGAATGACATGTAAGGGATGGCCTTTGTTAAAGCTGATGTAGGCTGAGTGGATATTGAAAGTGATGCAAAAGGTGGAAGCCATGCAAGCACATCATGTCTGAAGAATTGTGTGTGTTATGGATGCTTTCCACTTTCTTTCTCATTTAAGGCATACAATTTCATTTGTATATAGTGCAGAAATTGTTTTGCATATATCTTTAAAACTATGAACTGAATTCTTGTGCTTTCTGGATAATAAAGAGGTATCATTAAAATACACAAATCTAGATAATTTCATGCTAAATTAGTTCATAAAACTTCAAAATTTATGCACTATCACCTACAACCATTTTTTTATATCTCATGATCTGTGCATCAAAACGATCTGATTTTTGAGAAAATGGTTAATGAAGTGTGCTGTGACATAATCTGCAACTTCATATACATATAGTTGAATGTCAACTATAAAAATTGTTATTCCTTCATCAAGATTGCTAAAATTGAATATCCATTATTTGAGGAAAAATTCATTTGAAACATCCGTTTCATGAGTTTGGATGAAAAATTTTCTTTGCTTGGTTAACGCATGGGTTTTGTCTTTGGGTTGCATGAGGACATGCAATATATTCAGTTTGGGGGTATGTTGGGCCATGAATACGACCAATTTTTAACACTTATTTTATCCATTTTTATTCTTCTTTATCACATCATTTATTATAAGTTATCATATAAATCCATTTTAAAATGATTTATGCTCTTATGGATGAATATTATTTATTCTCCTTTATTTTTAATAAATTGATGATTACTATGCATAATTTTACCAATGATGGTTTATTAATATATTTTGTAATATCACTCACCATTTTAGCCTCCAAGATATTTGCCAGATTGAAGATTTGATCTCCAAATCATCATCAAATATTCCAACTCAGAAATTCGTTGGAATAAGAAGTGACAGTTTTACGGTTAAGATTCTAGGCAAATGAAGAAGAATCTGGAAAATGTAGAACATGGGTTTTGTCCATAACGGACCCAATTAACCTTCACAAAGAACTGTTTGCCCAAATTCCGCCTGTATTGACAGAAACGCAGGGTTTTTTGAGCATGATTTTCTCAGATTCTTCTTCATTTGCCCAAAATCTTAACCGTAAAACTGTCACTTCTTATTCCAACGAATTTCTGAGTTGGAATATTTGATGATGATTTGGAGATCAAATCTTCAATCTGGAAAATATCTTGGAGGCTAAAATGGTGAGTGATATTACAAAATATATTAATAAACCATCATTGGTAAAACTATGCATAATAATCATCAATTTATTAAAAATAAAAGAGAGTAAATAATATTCATCCATAAGAGCATAAATCATTATAAAATGGATTTATATGATAAATTATAATAAATGAAGTGATAAAGAAGAGTAAAAATGGATAAAATAAGTGTTTAAAAGTGGTCGTATTCACGGCCCAACAGTATTGTTTTTTTTTTTCTAAGTATGACTAATTTCTATTATGTATAAAAGTACTGATACAAAACTGCACCAGCGTCAGCTAGGGAAGCCTGAACGCTGGGCTTGATAGTCAAGCATGACATGCATAGTCTGGACTTCCCAGAATGGGAAACCAGTCCTTTAAACCATAACGTCTGAACCGCCCATGAAAGGGAAACCGGTTTTAAGTTTACAAAAAACAAAATGACACTATAGCTGAAATAAGTGAACTGCCTGTACAGCAAAGCAGTATAGCTAAGAAGCTTATGATTTCTACAAGAGCAAAGCATAAAAACCTGAAAACCAAAGCAGCTATTATCCATGAGTAGGAGAGGGAGACTCTTCAACTATTCTGCAGGTGAACATCTCGCTTCCATCCGCCTGGTTGTCTCTGAGAGCACTTCCGCCACCCGCGCGCTCTGTCTCCATGTTGGACCCGTGCTGAGGAGCAAAGGAGGCAGGGACAGCTCGAGGGGAACTATGGCTGAGAGGGGGAGCTGGCGAAATCGAAGAGCTGGGTGGAGCTATATTAGGGACTTCTTCCCGAAGAGTAACACTAATGAAAGCTGTAAGAGTGGCATTGCAGGAAGTGCAGTCAAAGCTGAGCTCAACGCGATGAGAAGTTTGACGAATGGAGGGCCGAAGGGAACGAGGGGCAACGGGAGGAGACTCATGATAGGAGGGCGGAGGGGCAGAGAAAGCGTCGGGAGAGAAGACGGAGCCAACCTCAAACGCAGGAGATGGAACGGGAGGCGGGCGCTGTTGATGAAGACGCCCACGGCTGGAACCCCTCTTGCTTCTCATGCGTTCGCGGAGGCGAGGCATGATGACCAAATCAGAGCTGGGCTCAGCAATACTCACAGAACGGACAGGAGGAAAAAGAGAATTTTGGGCGCCACTGGCCTGAACAAAGGAAGCTGGAGCAAGACCACTATGACCACTGAGCAGATCAGCAGAGGTGGTAGCGAAATTACCTGACTGAGCAGAAGAAGCAGGATCACAAACACGTCGATTACACCACGAACTATTGGAGAAGTGGAAATTTGGAGCCGGCTCGAAACAAGCAACAATCAAACAGCGCTTCCCCGTATTAGTTTTAATACTGGCTTCAATGCTTGCAGGCGAGCAATTCGCGTGCAAAGGAGTAGGAGAGCTGTAGCCGCCCACTCCACCATTCAAACCTCTGCAGAAACACTCCATGCCGAGAATGACCGCCATATCCAGAAGCCGAATGAGCCAACCGAGATAATGAAGTCTCACGCAGGGTGGTGAGTAAAGACTGTAGTTAATATCTGTACCGGGAGCCACATGGGCTACACCAGCGAGGTCCATTGGGAAGTGCACGATGTGCCACGTTCCCTGATGGCCATTAATCACCCGCATCTGGTGGGCCCAATAGTATTGTTACTGGTTTGATTGAAGCTCGTATTATCATCGAAGCCACGAATGTATTGCAGTGTCATGAAACCTGTGCAAGGAGAATTTTCATTTTGAAAAGTATATGTGTAAAAATTTGTCGTAGAAATAAGTAATTAGAAGTTACTATTTTCAAATGGAAAAAAAAATTCCACAAAAATCATTAAAATATTGCATGATGTTTTGTAAAGGTAGAGGAAGCGTGTAGAGGCGGATCAGAGGGCTTTAGCATTGTGAACGATCTGTCATGCTTAAGTGGTTGTTGTTGGCGGTTGTGGCACCCATTTGGGTCATTTTCTGCAATAGTATTATGGAAGATATCTGATTCATGGCGGATCAAGTGCTTGCCAGACGGCGAGCTGGCAGGTGCCTTGTTGAAAAATATTTGAGCATTTTGGTATCGCAGCCATTGCAGTTTGGCATTTTTCATCACTTGTTTTATGGAGGTTTCGGCATTTTGTGGAGATATGTCTGTGGAGCATTTTAAATCCTAATGTGGGATTTAAACCTTTGGTCACTGGCACGGTGAAAATGCGACCAATATATTAATATATTTCAGTGAGCATGGAATGTTTCTTGAACTACACGCAGTGTGTAGTTGATCAGTCTAGCGTGAGAAAAAGTGCAGACTAGACATTTGAAACTATTTTGTTCAAGTTGATGGGCAATGAGAACAAATTGGAGGATTATAAAATATCTCATCCATAGCAAGATGGCAAGAAAATTGATGGAGAGCTCGATCGAAAATCTTGAAGAATATTTTTGAATGGAAATTGATGGATGCGTCTAATCGTTCGTGTAAAGGTAAATTGTAGGCCGAATGATATCATGTTGGTACTTTGTGTTTTAACCAAAGTATAGAATGTTAATTGGAATTTGAATATATGATGTTTGAAAATGGGTTTTATCAAAGTCTATTCGTATATTCAAAATTTAATTAAAGGGGTATTTTATTATGGTTTATAACCATAATCTTAAAAAGGAGATCAACTTCTGCATGATAGGATATGGGTCGTGGAAAATTTTTTAGCAGCATGTGAAGTTCAAGATCCAGATCCATCAAGCATAAATATATCTAGCATGTGACACAAGTGTTCTATGAAAGGAGGAAGAGGCAAGAGAACAATACAAAGACATAAAGGATGAAAAGGAAGCAACAGAAGACAACAAAATTTGCGCAACGAAAGCATGGTAAATGAAGCAAGGTATGAGTGTGTGTGTGTAATAATTCCATGAACAAGTGTCCCCAAATCATTAATTGGTCCGCATTGGAAATTTTGTCAAAGTAAAACAAGTCTTAAGCAAAGTTAGATGAGTCTTGAGTGAAATTGTGATTGTGAAGGTATATGTACCTGATGTAAGCCTATGAGGCAAGAGGAAGTGTAACCTTTAAAATTGCAGTAAGCTCGAAACCATTATGTAATAATCTTGGTCTATAAAAAACTATTTGTAAGTGTTTTCATCATGTATTGAGAAAGTGATAGAAAGGCGAACTGTGGAGAGAGAATCTGCAAAGAAGAAGTTGCATGGAAGTGTAGGAAAACTGCCTACGCTAATATGATGATCTTATGGTATGAAGGGCATGCAAATATTCACAGTGATACAGGCGGCACAGAAGATTGAAATCCGAAGAGTTGAAATTGCAAAGAGAATATTTATTAATAACCTTGAAGGTATGATCATTCATTTCAAAGAGGTATTTTTGAATGTTGAAAATTGAATGGTTTATTTATTTTTCACTATAAAATAAATGTTGGGAAAATGGATTTCATTTCAATTTAAAGAATAAATATCATGTGAAATGATAATGGGAGACTGATGATATTTCCATAAGAATGGAGCATGAAAGAGAATGAATATTTTACATCAGGAAATGTATTAAGGGTGGATGTTCATTGGAATACTGTATAACTTAAATTAGAGTCAAAATATCCACTATTGTAATTATTCGATCAAGCTTTGAATTCAAATAATATGCTAAGCTCAGTCAAGTTAAACAATTGAATTATTGTACAAGAGGGTGCATTTTCATCCAAGATGAAGAGTTGATGTACAGTCTGGAGTTAAAGAGTCGTAAGCCAAGTCGAAGGTTTGAATGTAATTGGGCGCATGATCGTCAGAGTCCGACAACCAAACATTTGGTCATTGTAACACATGAAATATTGAAGTTGTTGTTTTGCAGCAAAGAGGAGCAATAGAGTTGCCATAAATGATTCCAAGACAGAGAGCTTGTATTTCTAAATGGCAAGTATGGGGGCTTGCTGAAAAGGGGATTGAATGAAATCCACAAGTGAACAGATGAAGTTCACAAAGGGGAAGAAGATGACTGTTGATAGTCATTTTAGAAGTTCTGAGAAGGACCACAACAAAAGAAAGAAGAAGGAAAATTCCAAGGCAAGTGGCATATATAAGCAGTTTATTGATGAAGAGTATGAGTGGGAGAAAGCTGAGATAGTAGTTCACCTTGAGTTATTGATGGAATTTTTGCAGAGAAATAAAGACCAGAGACATGGTTGGACCATGAGGAAGAAAGTGAAATTGCAGAAGCTACATGCAAAGAGGGAACAACAGGTAAAAATACAGTTGATAGAAGAGCTACGGAAGCTTGATAAGATGATGAGTGTGAAATTGCGAGGTGAAGAACTCAAAGAGGCTAAGTCGAAAATGGAAGTTTCCATTTGTGGCCCGAAATAGGGTGAAATTCTGGGTGAAGAGATCAATGAGAAAGATCTCATGAACTATTGGAATAGTTAAGAAGAGTTGGAAGATATGTTGACAAGAGAAGCAGATGAGGCTATGAAGCCTTGTATTTTTAAAACTCATAGTTTATGTATGTTTGTAGGATATGCGGAAGATGGTGGACAGTCTGGTGAAACTGATACAAAGATGAATGAAACTCTTAAGGTGAGGTATGAAGGACAATGCCTTTCAGAGGAGGAAGGTACTGATTTTCTGCAGCAGGAAAAAATCATAAATGAATTATTGTTGGGTGTAAGACAACAAGTTGAAGTTGTTATGGAGCAGAAACATAATGAAAATGCCGAAGTAATATTCCAAGGAGGTAAACAAATGAATTTGTTTAATGAAATTGCTGATAGAATTTTGCAATGTGATGATACAAAAACCAGCATAACTCAGGAATATTGCCAGAAGAAGAATGAAACTGGGAATGAAGGTTGTGATGAAATGCTGGAAAGATTTCACATGGAAATAGAGTTCTTGGAATGATGGCTTAAGGAACCTGAACATGAGATGAAACTTGCAGAACCTTATACAGAAGAGATTGTAGTTACCATGCATGATAGGGATGAAATGTTTTTAACATTTACAGAGTTGAGTGAATGTTATAACTTTTCAAATAATAATGTGGTTATAGGTACAGGAGGCGAAATTAATAAATTTGATGTCAAAATCAGAGAAATTGAGCAAAAGGTATTTGGAAATGAGATGAAAAATTAGGACCAGTAAGAAAGTTATGTCCTTAGACACATAATGGAAACAAAAGCATTGAACCAACAGGATAAATATGAAAGGAGCCAGCAATTCAAAACAAGATCTACTGAAATCCAGAAAGTCTATAATGGGAGATTGGTGCTTGAAGCATCAAAAGAGGCCGAAAGGTCTTATCTTTTTAAAACTAATAGTTTGTTGATGAATGCAGGTACAACACCAGATGAGAAATTTGTTACTATAGGAGAAATAAATGACTATAGTTGTGATCAAGGAGAAATTCTTGATTATTCTTCACTTCAGAAAGTTGAGTGTTGAGCACAATTGAAGATGAAAGCATAAAACAAAGAGGAGTTACATCGAGGAATTGGTAGAAGCAATTGTTGTAAAGACCGATGGAATCCGATTGACAGAGTGAGTGATGAATTACGAAACGAAGTTGATACTTTAAAGGACCAGCGACAGAACAGAGTTTTGAATCCTGGAGGGAGCAAGTCATTGAGACTTGTGGTTGTCACATTATTATAGAAAAGCGACAATCCTCATAGACAAGATTCTATGGAAACTTCTTTGCATGGGGAGTCTAATGCAGGAGCATCCTGCTTGATTTTTATTTAAATATGTGTAATTAGGGGGGTGATGTCTTTTTAATTATTTTCTAAATTATTATGCTCATTTTCAATAAATTAAGAGAGAAATATATAAGTGCGGGGATTATTGTAAATATTCTCTTAATTAATTGAGAATATGAGGGAGTTGAGTTAGGTAGATAATTTAGGGATTAGGAATTCCTTCAATGGAACTTAGTTGAGTCAAATAAGGGATAAATATATTTTAGATTTTGATTGAGATGTGTGTGGAGAAAATCATGGATTGGATTTAATTCATAATTATGTATAAATGTGAGGATGAAAGACAGTGACAAATTCAGAGAAGGATAGAGAGAAACAATGTGAGAGTTTTGGAAAGGCCGAGAGTTGAGAGGCTCAGAAATGTAATATTCAGGTAATTGGTTTGGATCTGAATTCCGTATGTTATTATATACCAATATTTTTTTTTTGTGTGGGCTCTTTCTTCTTTATGTATATTTTGAGCTGAATTAAAATGTGGCTTTTAATGATGAATTTAATTCAAGTTTCCATGTTAAGGAAACACACACTCTATTATGCGCAAGGATCTATTTTATAGCAGAATCCCTGCATCATATGTTTTTTCATGTTATCCTAGATTGTCATGATTGATATGTTGGTTTTTTTTTGGATTTAGAGGCCAAGCCTTGGGTAACAAGGTGGAAGTATGAGTGTATCATAGCGGAATTAGAGTAGTACATGTTTCGGTAATATGGTGGAAGCATGAGTGGATCACAGTGAAATTTCGATGTAGTAAAAGTTTCATTGAAGTTAAGTTGTATTTTTTTTAATAATAAAATTAATTATTATTATTATTTTTTTCCAAGGAAAAAATCGAACACTCTATTAAGTATAGAAAGTTACATAGCATATGTAGAGCATTTCTGTAGAACTCCTTCCCCACCTCACGAAGAGAGGAAATCAATTTCAGCTATTTTGCAAAGAAACAACCACAAGCCAAAAAAGAAACATGCAATGGCCAAAAAAATGTCCCTATTCTGATACTCCTCCCAGGCTCCATTAAGGAAAACACCTGAAACAGAGAAGTATCAGAAACAGAGAGAAGTACCAAAATTATCCAGAAAGGCTATCAGTTCAGTCAAGAAATTGGCAGTAGACACTAGCCCGATTCCTATAAACAGTTTATAAGACAGAAATTTTTAGCACACAGATCCAGAGCCTCCATGAAGGAAAACAACTCTGAACCTACAATTTCTTTTTTGAAATATGTCTTTGACTAGTTTTAAGAAAATGAAAACATGTTGGATATGTTCAAAATGACCACTGATAATAAACCAAAATAACAAGTTAAGCAAAAACATGCTGTTCAATAGGACGAACAAGTCCATTTTTATCTTTAGTCACATGCCAATGCCCCAGCTCTTGCTCAACACCTTCTTTAGACACGCGGTCTGCATTAGAGTTCTGTTCCCTATAAATGTGGAAAATAGAAATCTCAGTGAAATGGCATTTTAAACAAAAAAATTCATTAAGAAAAGTGAGCAAAAGATAATTCCTGCAAGATTGAGTCCCATTAAACCACTTGAAAACATTCATAGAGTCCCCAAGAACCTGGACCGATCTCACATTCCTGATAATAAGCCAACAGAGAAGGAGATGAAAAGCTTTCAATTCAGCAAAATTATTTCAACCCTGACCAAGGCCCACTGCAGCTAATAGGCCCACGACATTCCTTCTCTGATCACTTCTGGTTGAACAGGGTGATTTGGAGTCGTGTCATTAGGAATGGGAATACTATAAAAAATTGTAACCCCTTCAGCTGCCAATCTGCCAATGGGAAAAACCAAATCCTGAAAGATCACCCGATTCCTGGCAATCCAAGTCCCCTAGGCTATTAACAGAGAAAGGCACCTTACTCTATCATTGGGGACTTCCTGCCACCACTTATTCCAGGCTTCCTGCACCTCCAGACCTTCCCACCTATAGGGGAGTTTAAGTATCCTTAGGGATTCAGACCACAAACTTATGTTGAAAGCGCATAGGAGAAAAAGATGCTTTACCGAATCTTCGCTAGATTTACAGAGTAAGCACCAACCAAGCCCAATCTTCCCTATTTTTTGCAAGAGATCCCAGGCTAGAAATTTCTTTTAAAGAATACGACAGAAAAAGAGTCTTGTTTTCGGAGGGATTTTTAATTTCTAGAGAGACTTTGCCCACCAGAGAGGGTCCTCCCACCCATTTTGGGACATTAACCACTTATAGCCTGCCTTGGGGGAATAGAGCCCATTTTGAGAGTGGACCCATCTGAGCTCATCTCTAGAATCTATAATTCGAACAGAGGAGTTATGAAGATCCATCCTATAGTTTTCCCAAACTTCCAGCCACCTATCTTCCGACTGCAAATCCCGTCTAGTCATCCACCCTTGACTCCAGAGAGAAGTGCTTCTGTGATCTACCACTTGATTAAGGCTAAAGAAACCTATGATATTTAACCACTGAACTAGCTCCCTAGGGAGAGCAAACCTTGATGAGCATCCTACCCAAGGATCCCTTCCCAGCCTGACACTAGTACCATCCCCCACATTCCAAGCCATTCCCTGTTCAAAAATGTTAACTGAGGCTACCACTGCCTTCCAAACCACAAAAGCATTTTTGGAAGATATTTGAGGCAGTCTTATCCAGTTAAGAAGAGGGACTCGATCTATATATTTTCACTTTATCACTGAGGTCCAAAGTTTCTCTCCAGAGATGAGCCTCCAAGCAAGTTTGGCAACCAATGATTGTGAGAAAGGAAAACATTTTTTATACCCCATCCTCCCCATTCTTTAGGTCTCGCAATTTTGTCCCATGCTATCTAGGGGGTTACATGATAATTTTTATAACCTTCCCACATAAATTTGGTATAAATATTTTCAATAGATGCCAAGATACCCTTTTGGAACCCAGGTAATACTGGCCCAATACACCGGAACTGCCATCAGGACAGAATTAATAAGAACTAACCTGCCTGCTCTAGATAACCATTTAAAACTCCAATTTTTCAATTTAAGTTTAATTTTTGCAAGTAACCATTTCCAGTCCTGAATGTGATACTTGTCTAGCTTTAGAGAGAAACCAAGATATTTAAAGGTATCCTGCAAAGATCTAACCTCAAACTACAGAATGTCTTTCACCCTTTCCAAGTCCTCCCTTGATAGACCCACAACTGTAAGGGTTGATTTTTAGGCATTAATAGATAAGCTTGTGGATTTAAGAAAGAGATCCAAGATCCTTTTGAGGGCTCTGTAGTCCTCAAGCCTGCCATTGCAGAACAACGGGATGTCATCCACAAAGAGCAGGTGAGTAACCCATAGGTTTACCACCACTTCAATACCTCAAAAATGTCTTTGTCTCTTACCCTCATGAATCATTCAACTATTGCCCTCATCTTCCAGAAGGAATAGAAGAGGAGAGAGAGGACAGCCTTGTCGGAGCCCTCTTTCCAGGATGAAAAATGGAGAGGCAGCCCCATTCACCAAAATTGCAATAGAGGACGAGGAGACACAACCCATAACCCATCTCACGAATTCATAACTGAAGCCTAGATGGGTCAATAGAAGTCTAAGATACATCCAACTGAGGCGATCACAGGCCTTTGATAAATCAGTTTTTACAATTGCGCATTTCTTCCCTCTTAACTTAAGACTGTGTAAAGTTTCTTGAGCTACTCCCACTGCCTCATGAATTTGACGGCCATCCAAGAATCCAAATTTTCCAGCCGAAATATTCTTGGACAGAAAATGTTTAAGGTGAGAGGCAATGACCTTTGCAGTTATTTTATAGACACAGGTACATAAGGAGATAGGCCTAAAATCATCAATGGAAACCGGATGATAGGTCTTGGGAGTGAGGGCTAGGAAGGTGGCATTAAAAGGATGGAAAATGGTTCAATACTTTTGGATTCCTCTACCACATCAACCAGATCATCTCCCAGGGATCCAAAGAAATGTTGAAAGAATTCTACTGTCTAGCCATCCGGGCCTGGACTTTTGTCCTTCTGCATGGATTTTAGGATGCCTTCAACCTCCTCCTTGGTAACAGGTTCCATAATAGAAGCGTTCCCTTCCTCCTCAATATATTTGGGGAATAACTGGGCCACTCTGATTACCTCAACAATAGAAGCTTCCTCCAACGCTTTGAAGAGCTTCTTGAAATTATTGACCCCTAGGGATGCTAACTCCTCAAAATATCAGGCCATATCCCCATTCTCTTTCAAGAGTTCCCAAATAGTATTTGAAATTCTCCTTCCTTTTGCATAATTCTGAAAAAATTTGGTGTTTTCATCTCCAGCCTGTAACCATATAGCTCAACTCTTAAGCCACCAGCTTTCCTCTCTCGCCTGAAGGATACTTCTTCTATTAGATTCCAGTTCTTTGATTCTATCCCTGGATTCCAAGGATGCATAACCTTTCCCTTCTGGACTTTCAAGAAGTTTGAGTTCAACATTGATAGAGGGGAGAACCTCCTCCTCCTTCTTGTTATTTTCAAGAGCCCACTCTTTTGTTGCTGACTTCATCCTCTTAATATTATCCATTAAATTCCTGCTTCTATCTTCCCCTGCCCTAAGACAGTCGTTCCACCAGGTGTTGTGAAAAAGGGCGTTAAAAGAGTCTGCTTTGAACTAGGAGGCGTTGAACTTGAAGGGGGTTCCTGGTTTTTTAAAAGCTCCAGTCACTTCCAATAACACAGGGAAGTGATCCGACAAACCCCCCTCCCCCACCCAATGTTTGAAGGATGAAATTTTTTCCATCAGGTCTTCCTTCATTAAAAAATGGTCTAGTTTTCTCCCCACCCAATCTTCACCTACTCTTTTATTTCTCCAGGTGGGCCTGACTTTGATCAGAGGGGCATCCACCAAATGGGAGACATCTAATTTATTCAAAAGGAACTCAGAGAGAGGATCCGCCCTAGCTGCAGTGCCCCAAGATTTGACTGATCCCAGAGAAAATTTAAGATCTCCCCCGATAATAATATGAGGGTGAGAGATGAACGATTTCGAGAGTAGTAGGTTTCAGAATTTTTCACGCTCCACACATGGCCCATATGCGTTCATCAACAAAAGGGGAAAGAAAAATTCATTTGAGTAAAGTTCCATTGCCAAGCTAATTTCCATTCCCCAAGATGAGACCTCTCTTAATTTCCTTGTGTTAAAACCTGTAATCACCCCCCCAGAGCGACCATTCACATCAAGAGCATAAAACTTCCAAACCGGGAAAAGTTTTGACAAAATTTCTATCACCACCTCTCCCACCCCCATGGTTTCTTGCAACATAATAACATCCGGTTTGAGGGACCAGACCAGATCCCTTAGAGCTAGATTTTTGGCTTGGATAGCAACACCTATACAGTTCTAAGACAAAATAATCATCGTAAACCTTGGGGGGGTGGCTGCTCTACTCTAAGCACCCCAGAAAGAGAATGTTGCTTCCCGTCAGCAATGTATAAAACCGCTTTGAGTTGGGCCTTTAACAGATAGGATTTCTTGCCTCTCAACTTCCTAGGCCCAATCGAAATCAATTCCTTCTCTAGGCCCCCAACAGCAGCCCCTTTCCCCAATCTAGAAGCCTGGGGTCGAAGGTTATAGGGAGGACCATATGAAACCACAACCTAGGAAATGGTAGTAGAGGGAGCAGTCTTCACAAGGGAGTCGCAAGGGATGGGAGGCGAAGGGATTGACAGAATGATACTATCAACCGAAGCATGAATACTCTTTAAATAAAAAATATCAAGAGGGATCTGCCTGGAAGGACTAGGCTCTACAGAGACAAGCTGAGAGAAACAAAACGAAGTGCAAGAAGAGGGAGGAGAGGAAAGAGGCATACTCACCTAAGACACCTTGACTAGCTTTGACATTGACAAGGGTAACAGAGATGCCGCCTGAGGGAAATTGTCCTCCAAAGGAGCATTCTCAACCTGCTCCTGCACTGCTCCCGTCACCACATTTATCTGCTCTCACCCCTTGTCGTTTCCAAATTCCCCTAAACCGGTTCCCTCTTATGGGGCATAGAAGCTCAGTTGTCTTCGACGATGATGGTATCCCAATGGGAATTACCTTGATAGATGCCCATGTTTGTGACATTTGTGGCATCTGAAAGGAAGATTTTCATAGTCCAGAGTCTGCAGAAACTCTAGGTCCCTATAAGACAAGGTCATAGCATCAGCTAAAACTTCTCTCAGATTGAGGGTGACTAAAATGCGGGCCACACTCCAATCTCTGGACTGAATGTAAGATTTATCAGCATCTAAAAATTTCCCCAAATTATTTCCGATTGAGATGAAGGCCGAATCTATCCAGAAAGGGATAGGGAGGCCTAGCAACTTAACCCATACTGGGCATTCATCCACCTTCTCTTTCTGAGCATTAAACAAAGGGGTCCTTTTCCGAAACAGTATCGGTCTCTTTCCAAAATTCCAGTTCCTTCCCAGAACCCAGTCAGCATGTTCCTTCTGACTAAACCAAATGATAAATCACCCTCTATCTAGAACTTTAATCTTGATCAGCTGCCCAGGGGCTGCATTCCATTCAGATTGAACCCAATCTGTGATATAGTCCGCTCAGAATTTCCTCCCACGGACTCTTCCTACCAACATTGTTTCTAAGGCTTCCATTACCTCGTCTATGCAAATGTCCATACCCAGAGCACAATGGGGACGTTCTTCTTTCGTCCTAATGGATTTACCTTTCTTCCTTTTTCAACCAGCTATTTCCTTTTTTTCTTCACCCTCCCCAGGATTCTGGGTGACAGGAGCATCAGTCCTAGTGTTAGTGTCGGTGTCTTCATCCCTCCGTCAGCGATCAAATTCTCTTGTTGCATTGCATGTTAGGTATATCGCTCAGTTAGTTGCATTCCATTAAGATCATGGATCATCTGAATATAGTGGCTTGTTGTACATTTTCCCTCATGCCCTTTACCTGCTGGCACATTTCCATTCATCTAGATCATCTGCAAGAGCCATTTTTAGAGTTTCCACTTTATTAGGTCTAGGGTTTTGTCAAAAAGGTCTTCAAAATGTTCAATAATATTCAGCAGGTGCATGAGGAAATCGAATAAAGTTTCAGTACCAATAAATTCCATAATCACATGCTCTGAGAATTATTTTTCCTCAAAACCCTGTTTTGAGGAAAAACAGAGTATTCTATGGTTTCATGTATAAAATTTGATGTAATTTCAGTTTTTCCTATGTAAGCAACTTCAGTGGAAACCTTGGTCAACTTACCAAGCTTCAAAAACTCCATCCCCTGCAAGGAAAACCAAAAAATGAAACACATTCAGTTCATCAAAGGTAAAAATGAAGTAAACTACCCAAAAATAGAGTTGAAAAAGTAAGTTATAATGCAAACATTATAAAAGTGGGTTTTATGAGTGAAAAATCAAAAGCTCTTGTATATAAACTCATTGGTCATGTTCAAAGAGCTCATTTTCATTCAAAGGAGAAAAATTGAGCAAGAGAAGGTTGTGTTGGAGAAAGGGAGCAAGATTGAAACAAAACTATGCAAGTTCAACGACGCGGCGCAGAGAGAAGGCGCGATGCATTGGGCTGCCCTACACAGTGTAAAAAATACACTGGTGCGACGCATATAGAAGGCGCGACACATAGAGCTACAAGCCTGATTTCACCATAAACTCCCTCAAATTTCCAAATTTGCTCAATCCCATGGTGTGCAAGTAAGTCAAGATTCCTTCCATTGGTAGTGAAAAAGTTTTTCTTAAAATTTATGGTGGTTTAGTGTGATAAAAATCAAACCCTACCTCTTTGCAATTTTGGCTCAAAAAAAATTGCCTAGGGTTTGCATTTGTGTTTTTTATACCAATTCCACTCCATCACTCCCTCACTCCTTAACTCCTCCATTCATTTTTCATTTTCATCCACTCATTCCCTAATTCCCATATTCCAAAAATTTCCTAATTCCCATATACCTAACTCCCACTATCTCAAACCCTAGTTACAAATCCTAAACCCTAATTTTTGTCCCTAAGCCTACATACTATTCCCTAAACCCCCTATTCCTAAAAAACTTGTCCATATCATTCCCAAAACCCCTCATACCCTTTCCCTCCATAATCCCTCATACATTCTCATCCTTGGTAGCAGAAAACTAAAAACACCATAAATCTCTTCATACTCATCAAGAAAAGTCACACATTAGAAAACATGGAGTCTGATCCATCCTATGACTGAGATGAGGAGACACATAGTGATTCTCCTACAGAAATGCATGCACCAAAGAGACCTCACAAGGGTGGTAAACATATACGAGAGGAGCTTACTTCACTTGCCGAGTTGCAGGCTTGCCCTCTTGCTGTCACATGCTTTCAACACCAATCCTGTTATCAGTTCTGTGAGATGGTAGAGAGAGTTCAATACCATCATGAGTTGGCCAGGTTTTTTGTGCTCCATCTTCAAAATGGCCAAGTCACTCTAGCAGGTGTGACATTTACCTTGACACCGGAGTCCATTTCTCTAGCAACTGGCATTCCAAATGTCAGTGAGTAGTGGAATAAAAGGCAGCAGATTGACAGAGAATAGTATGAGCCTTACATCAAGGCTGGTTATCAGAGACATCTCAGTAGAGTTTTTCCTTTCCGGTATCTGAAAGACTCATATGCTCCCTTGATGAAACTCATAATTAACTATTTTAGCTGTGAGGGCCGGTTTTCTCGCCTTCATGCTTATCACATCAGATTGTTGATGCACTTTACTAGGGTGAGAATGATGAATCTACCCTACTTTATTTTCCTAAACATTGAGAAGATGACCACCTTAATGCACAAGAAGACTCCCTAGGAGTAGTATAACAACATATATAATTTTGCACTAATCAAGATTGTGGTCATGTATTAGCTTGGTTTACAGAAAATCTCATGGGATGATTTCATTTCACATGAGGTCTTCACCACTTCTCAAGTACCTCCAACAGATTTTCATGAGACAGGTGGGCCTTCACATGAGCAGGAGCTTCATGAGACACAAACTGCTAGTGTGCCAGTATTTGTCACCTACCAAAAGGGCACTAGAAGGTTGTTTGCAGCAGCAAAGCAAGTATTATCTCCACTCGGGGTGGAAGGGGTCTCACTTCCTCCATCAGCAGAGCAGGTACAGGACAAGGGCAAGTGGCCATTACATGATTAGGGGCCTTCAGGAGGGGAGGAGACAAATTTCATTCCTATTCAGGATGATGACACCGATTTGGGCTCACAAAGCTCAAAGCTTAAAGAGATCATTCAGGAGTAGCAAGAGGACATACATGGTTTGTATATCAACCTAGAAAGATCCAAATGGAAAATTAAATATCTGGAGCAAAGAAACAAGCAGTTAGAGGATCAGCAAACCATTATGGAGCTGCAAAACATACGAGAAAACCGGCACGCTGCCAAGAGGAGGAAAACCAAGTTGACACCACTTGAACAAGAAATTGAAGCTGATCGTGAATCTTGGCTCGAAAGGATAAATATAAATTTGGAAAAGATTTTGGAGAATGCCAAAAAAGAGAAAAACATGTTGAGGCACATGGCCTACCACTAACTGGCGAGAAACAAGGTGTGCAAAGAAAGAATCAGGAACTTGAAGGCCAAGTTGAAGAAGGCATCAAAGAGGCAAAAAGAGCATGATAGAATTTAGATCTTGGCTAAGGCTTCCTTGGCCCAACATAGCTCTTAATGGAGGACACTCAGCCCAAATTTCAAAAAATTTGGGACACTTTTTCTAATTTTTGAATTTTTGGCTCAAAAAACATACTTTTCTGCCCTATGCGTCGCGCCACCTGGCGCTCGCTTTTGATGGAGGCGTTATTTTGAGGAAAACTCAACATATTTGGATTTTTCATGAAAAAATATGCATGCTCGCAAATGGCCAAGAAATTTTGATAGGTTTTTGGCTTCCAAAAAGGTCAAAAACACCCCAAAATGACCTTTCTGCCCCTTTTTTGACACACATGAAGCAGTCTTGGGAGAACTCAGTTTTGGAGGGGAAAATGGATACCAAATTCAAAAATTCCACTTGCGCTAGAAGGTAGACAAGCAGACCTTTCCAACAAGCCCACTTAGAGAAAATTTGGACACCGGGAAGGCCTTTAAAAGCAACTGCAAAAAGGTGTTATGCATAGGGAAATCAACACGACGCATTGGAGGAAATTTGCTCAGTTTAACGAAAAATACTCTGTTTTTCACCTAGTTTCTTGACAGTTTGACTTTTATCCTTCTAATTGTCAAACTTATGATGTAATTTAATGTGAATTGATGGATTTTGTTGTAATTATGCTGAATTTTCACTCATAGAGGTAGATTCATCCATGAAAAGGTAGTTTACAACTGAATGAATTAGTTCCCTAGTTTTTAGAGGCAAGCTATTCCACTACCTACTTTTTAGTTTCTCAGTTTAGAATTTGTTGGAACAGCTCCTAAACTCATGAGCTCGACCCCTAGAGGCTAG
Organism: Pinus albicaulis; assembly: GCA_034641835.2. Taxonomy (NCBI): domain Eukaryota; kingdom Viridiplantae; phylum Streptophyta; class Pinopsida; order Pinales; family Pinaceae; genus Pinus; species Pinus albicaulis. Next base: position 1,617,730,984 of record CM076570.1, on the reverse strand, counting down.
GATGAGTTTTTGTTTTCCTATATCTTATGTTTTTTCAGTCATTAGCATGGTTGGACTTTTGGGAAAGCTTGGAGCTTATTGTATACTCATTTCAGTAGTTTGGCTAAGGAATAGACCAGTGGTTTGCAGCACTTTATGGGATTCATGTGGCATATTTATTTGGTATTGTGTTTTCTTCTGTAATTGTAAGTCTACATGTGTTTTATGTATGCCATATCTCTCTTTATTTCATCTTAACTAAATCAAAAAAAGATAAAGGTAGAATACATTGAAAGTGTAGTGCTTGACCTAGGGTTTGCTTAGTTATCTATGTTTTCAGCTAATTGAAAAGGATCCCTTTGTTCTCCATGCCCTTTTCAACTCCTCATCTGTCCAAAACCTCTCCATCTCACTCAATTTTAAGTACCAAATCACTTTCCTACCTTGCCCCATAGAGATCTCTGCAAAACTGAGCCTCATTCCCCAGGCCCAAATCTACCTTTCACATTTGAGACACCCAAACATCATCAAATTCAATCAAACACCTCTGTACACATACCTAGCCTAAAATTAGTCATCTCAAGCTTTCATTGGCCATCTTTTCTGAGATTGACAAGGAGAGAGCCCTCTCCTGACCTGGTAGGGCTAGCTACCAGGTTAAGCATGGTATGATGTTATCCTAGATCCTACCTTTCTCAGCTTGAGGTAGATTTAGGCCCTAACATCATGGCGACTCCACTGGGGATGTTCTTAGCATAAAGGATGAATCACCCCAGTAATATCTTCCATGGTAAAGAATGACAGAATATTATATCTGAATGTTGATGGTGAACAACAATCAAATGCATATTAAGGCTGAATTTTTCAGCTGGCGACTCCAAATTAATGTAAAGACTCCAATGGAGGACCGAATCTTCCCACAGAAAAATGGAAGGATCTTACACAAAGTTCAGGTATTCAAAGTGGAATGGTATTCAAGATCTAATCTGCTTTCTTGTAAATTACTTCTTTGCTTTTCTTGAAGATGTCCTGAAAGTATTCCAGAATTTGTTGTATGATAAAGGTGATCGAAATCTTCATTCAAATTATCCAAAAAGTGTAAAAACTGATTTTTCCTTTGATCTCGGCCTCCATCCTTTTCCTAAACCCTATGATGAACATCTTCAGATTGATGAGCCTAAAGATACCAAGACTAATCCTGTAGCTCTTGTATATACTCCTAGACCTTCCATAGTCCCCGATAGATATAAACCTCTCATCTTACCTCCTATACTCCATGATTTACCTGCAAATTATTACCTTTATTTGCCGAGGTTTGATGGTGAATGTGACAACATCAATGCTGAGCAACATGTGCAAAAGGTTGAGAATTTCCTAGACCTTTTTGAAGTTGATAAAGAAGATGTTAGTATTAGGCTTTTTTCTCTTTCTTTGCAAGGCAAAGTCAAGAGTTGGTTCAAAACCCTTCCTGATGCGAGCATGTTAGATTTCTAGCAGTTCGTCAAAGTCTTCCTCAACAAATGGGTGGTCAAACACAACCCTTTCCTGATTTTAGAAGAGTATGCCCAGCTGAAAAGACATTTAGGAGAGACAGTACAACAATTTTCTACCAGGTTCAATCAAGTCTATTATTCGATACCTGCCGATATAAGACCTCCTCCTGGCCCAGCTTTCTTACATTACCTGGGCGCTTTTGATCCAGAAATGGAGTTTCAGCTGAGAGAAAGGAACTTAGCAACACTTGAAGAGATACATAATAGTGCAGTAGATGTAGAAGCTAATCTGTTGATCAGAAGAGAAAAGCTAAAGGAAGAAGAAAAGAGGAATGTTGTAGAGCACCTGACCCTTCAAAGGTAAAGCGTGACCTTTTAGTAAGGGCAGTGGAAAAAATGATGCGAGAAATCACTACAAGGAATGAATATGATGTTGAAGAACAAGTGGCTGATCCAAAACATGTCCTTTGTTATCCCAGTTCTCATCTATCTAACGTTTGTGTTTTAGAACATCTCAGAGATGAGAAATATTTTGATATGACTTGTATGCTTGATGATATGTTTTATGTTGATAATTTGCCAAAATTCGATCAATACGATGATGATGATTTTTTCCAAACACAAGCTAGTCTCACAGCACAATCAACTGCTGATTTGTGGGAGGAAGTTCCGTTTCAACAGCTTGAAAACAGTAATCATCCTATGCATATCATCCAGGACAGTGATGAGGAAATTATGGAAAATTGGGAAGTAAGTGAAGGATCTCTGCCTCTTTGTTTCGCTTCAATTCGGTTCATCAAAAATAACTTTCATGCAATTAGAAATAAAAAATCTCTCAGTTCTAATGTTGAAGATGAGACCGATAGTGAAATTTCTGGGCTCATCAATGAGAAATCTTCCCCTGAAATGACTGATGAAATCGTTTGCGATATAAAATCCTCCCTAGCTCTAGATTTGCAGCCACCAAACACAATTGAAGGTCAGATTATAGATGAAGGCTTGGAAGTTGAAACATATGATTTAATGATGCAAGAGGATTCTGTACCCTTATGTTTTGAAGCATTTCAGTTCATGAAGTAGAATTTTCATAATATCTCAAAAGGAAAGGATGAACAACCTGTAGAATGTCATATAGTTCCAATGGATACGTCGCAACAGTCTTTTCAAGTTTTTTATGATCCTATGGTTGATGTGTTAGATGATATTTGTTGTAAAAGTCCTTCTCCATTGGCTGACCATGTGCCAAAAAAGAGCGTTAACCATAACTTTATTCGACAATCGACTTCATTGTATTCTTCAGCAGATGTTTCATTACAAAGCCCGTATCAAGATTTGCAGTCATATGAGGAGACTAATGAAGAATATTTTTGTTTTGTTTGGGATCAGCAAGACAGTTTGATTATTCACGAATTTTAGGATCTTTTTGATAGCCTACTGCAGTCATCAAAGAGAGACAGATCAGAGGTTAGGAAAATTTTAAGATCAAGGTATGAAGATTACCTGGAGCAGAGTAGTAATGTATTAATGAAAATCAATAGCTATTCTTATGAAGACCCCTTCGTAGCATTCTTGAGGTCATCCAGTCAACTCATGCTTTGCAAGTTTATCAAGATTCAATTTGGTTCCAAGTTTCCATGGGAGTTGCCTTTTAGTTCTTCCCTCTACTTGGTCATCAGAAAACAACTGGGGAGAATTCAAGTAGCAGCCAGGATACTTGGTTGCATTGGTTGTTCCATTTCACTTTATTTTGCGGTGAAATAGAACAATTAGAGTAGGTTTTGATGAATAAGTTCAATTATGAGCATCTCTTCCAGTCTGTTAATTTTGTTTTAGTTTTCAATCTTAGTTTTGAGTCAGATTTCGGTCCTGAAATTGAGTCAAGATTTTGGTTTTAGTTTGTCGAAGTTATTGAATCCATAGCCCAATGGACAAAGGCACTTCCTGCTTTCGCAGAGATTTGTAGTTCTTGGCACCTCTAAGGAGCTACCATCCCCATTGGAGCCAATGTTAGTGTCGGTATCTTCATCCCTACGTCAACGATCAAATTCTCTTGTTGCATTGCATGTTAGGTGTCTCGCTCAGTTAGCTGCATTCCATTAGGATCATGGATCATCTGACGGTAGTGGCTTGTTGTACATTTTCCCTCATGCCCTTTACCTGCTGGCACATTTCCATTCATCTAGATCATCTCCAAGAGTCATTTTTAGAGTTTCTGCTTTATGAGGTCTAGGGTTTTGTCAAAAAGGTCTTCAAAATGTTCAATAACAGTCAGCAGGTGCATGAGGCAATTGAATAAAGTTTCAGTATCAATAAATTCCATAATCACATGCTCAGAGACTTCTTTTTCCTCAAAACCCTGTTTTGAGGAAAAATAGAGTATTTTATGTTTTCATGTATAAAATTTGATGTAATTTCAGTTTTTCCTATGTAAGCAACTTTAGTGGAAACCTTGGTCACCTTACCAAGCTTCAGCAACTCCATCCCCTGCAAGGAAAACCAAAAAATCAAAACATTCAGTTCATCAAAGGTAAAAATGAAGTAAATTGCCCAAAAACAGAGTTGAAAAAGTAAGTTACAATGAAAACATTAAAAAAGTGGGTTTTATGAGTGAAAAATCAAAAGCTCTTGTATATAAACTTATTGGTCATGTTCAAAGAGCTCATTTGGATTCAAAGGAGAAAAATTGAGCAAGAGAAGGTCGTGTTGGAGAAAGGAAGCAAGTTTGAAACAAAACTGTGCAAGTTCAAGGGCACGGCGCATAGAGAAGGTGCGACGCATTGGGCTGCCCTCCACAATGTAAAACATACACTGGCACGACGCATATAGAAGGCGCAGCATGTTGGGTTTATGGCACGACGGATAGAGCTGCAAGCCCGACTTCACCATAAACTCCCTCAAATTTCCAAATTTGTTCAATCCCATGGTGTGCAAGTAAGTCAAGATTCCGTCCATTGCTAGTGAAAAAGTTTTTCTTAAAATTTATGGTGGTTTAGTGTGATAAAACTCAAACCCTACCTCTTTGCAATTTTGGCTCAAAAACAATTGCCTAGGGTTTTCATTTGTGTTTGCTCTTGTATATAAACTCATTGGTCATGTTCAAAGAGCTCATTTGAATTCAAAGGAGAAAAATTGAGCAAGAGAAAGTCATGTTGGAGAAAGGGAGCAAGTTTGAAACAAATCTGTGCAAGTTCAAGGGCGCGGCGCGTAGAGAAGGTGCGACGCATTGGGCTTCCCTCCACAGTGTAAAACATACACTGGCACGACGCATATAGGGTTTTCATTTGTGTTTTTGCTACCAAGTCCACTCCATCACTCCCTCACTCTTTGACTCCTCCATTCATTTTTCACTTTCATCCACTCATTCCCTAATTCCCATATTCCAAAAATTCCCTAATTCCCATATCCCTAACTCCCACTATCCCAAACCCTAGTTACAAATCCTAAACCCTAATTGTTGTCCCTAAGCCTACATACTATTCCCTAAACCCCCTATTCCCAAAAAACTTGTCCATATCATTTACAAAACCCCTCATACCCTTTCCCTCCACAATCCCTCATACATTCTCATCCTTGGTAGAAAAAAACTAAAAACACCATAAATCTCTTCATACTCATCAAGAAAACTCACACATTAGCAAACATGGAGTCTGATCCCTCCTATGACCGAGATGAGGAGACACATAGTGATTCTCTTACAAAAATGCATGCACCAAGGAGACCTCACAAGGGTGGTAAACATATACGAGAGGAGCCTACTTCACTTGCCGAGTTGCAAGCTTGCCCTCTTGCTGTCACATGCTTTCAACACCAATCTTGTTATCAGTTCTGTGAGATGGAAGAGAGAGTTCAATACCATCATGAGTTGGCCAGGTTGTTTGTGCTCCATTTTCAGAATGGCCAAGTCACTCTAGAAACTGGCATTCCAAATGTCGGTGAGCAGTGGAATAAAAGGCAGCAGATTGACAGAGAACAGTAGGAGCCTTACATCAAGGCTAGTTATTAGAGACATCTCAGCAGAGTTTTTCCTTTCCGGTATCTGAAAGACTCATATTCTCCCTTGATGAAACTCATAATTAAGTATTTCAGCTGTGAGGGCCAGTTTTCTCGCCTATATCCTTATCACACCAGATTGTTGATGCACTTTACTAGGGTAAGAATGATGAATCTCCCCTACTTTATTTGTCGGAACATTGAGAAGATGACCACCTTAGTGCACAAGAATACTCCCCAGCAGTAGTATAACAACATATATCATTTTGCACTAATCAAGATTGTGGTCATGTATAAGCTTGGTTTACAGAACATTTCATGGGATGATTTAATTTCACATGAGGTCTTCACCGCTCCTCAAGTACCTCCAGCAGCTTTTCATGAGACAGGTGGGCCTTCACATCAGCAAGAGCTTCATGAGACACAAACTGCTAGTGTGCTAGTATTTTTCACCTACCAAAAGGGCACTAGAAGGTTGTTTGCAACAACAAAGCGAGTATTATGTCCACCCGCAGTGGAAGGGGTCTCACTTCCTCCATCAGCAGAGAAGGTACAAGACAAGGGCAAGCTACCATTATATGATGAGGGGCCTTTAGAAGGGAAGGAGACAAATTTCATTCCTATTCAAGATGATGACATCGATTTGGGCTCACAAAGCTCAAAGCTTAAAGAGATCATTTAGGAGCAGCAAGAGGACATCCATGGTTTGTATCTCAACCTAGAAAGATCCAAATGGATAATTTACTATCTGGAGCAAAGAAACAAGCAGCTAGAGGATCAACAAACCATTATGGAGCTGCAAAACATACGAGAAAACCGACAAGCTGCCAAGAAGAGGAAAACCAAGTTGAAACCACTTGAACAAGAAATTGAAGCTAATCGTGAATCTTGGCTCGAAAGGATAAATATACATTTGCAAAACATGCTGGAGAAGGCCAACAAAGAGAAAAACATGTTGAGGCACATGGCCTACCACTACTTGGCAAGAAACAAGGTGTGCAAAGCAAGAATCAAGAACTTGAAGGCCAAGTTGAAGAAGGCATCAAAGAGGCGAAAAGAGAATGATAAAATTTGGATCATGGATGAGGCTTCCTTGACCCAACATAGCTTTTAACAGAGGACTCTCAGCCCAAAATTTCAAAAAATTTGGGACACGTTTTCTAATTTTTTAATTTTTGGCTCAAAAAATAGACTTTTCTGCCCTATGCGCCGCGCCACCTGACACTCGCTTTTGATGGAGGCATCCTTTTGAGGAAAACTCAACATATTTGGATTTTTCATGAAAAAATATGCATGCTCGGAAATGGCCAAGAAATTTTGACTGGTTTTGGGCTTCCAAAAAGGTCAGAAACACCCCAAAATGACCTTTCTGCCCCTTTTTTGACACATAGGAAGTAGTCTTGGGAGAACTCATTTTTGGAGGGGCAAATGGAGGCCAAATTAAAAAATTCGACTTGTGCTGGAAAGTAGACAGGGAGGCCTTTCTAGCAAGCCCACTTGGAGAAAATTTGAACACTGAGAAGGCCTCCAAAAGTAGCTGTAAAAGGGCACAACGCATAGGGAAATCAGCGCAGCGCATTGGGGGGAATTTGCTCAGTTTGACCAAACATACTCTGTTTTTCTCCTAGTTTCTTGACAGTTTGACTTTTATCCTTCTAATTGTCAAACTTATGATGTAATTTAATGTGACTTGATGGATTTTGATGTAATTATGTTGAATTTTCACTCATAGAGGTAGATTCATCCATGAAAAGGTAGTTTACAACTGAATGGATCAGTTCCCTAGTTTTTAGAGGCAAGCTGTTCCACTGCCTACTTTTTAGTTTCTCAGTTTAGAATTTTTTGGAACAACTCCTAAACTCATGAGCTCGACCCCTAGAGGATAGGATGAGTTTTTGTTTTCCTATATCTTATTTTTTTTCAGTCATTAGCATGGTTAGATTTTTGGGAAAGCTTAGAGCTTATTGTATACTCATTTCAGCAGTTTGGCTAAGGAATAGACCAGTGGTTTGCAACACTTTATGGGATTCATGTGGCATCTTGCTTTGGTATTGTGTTTTATTCTGTAATTGTAAGTCTACATGTGTTTTATGTATGTCATATCTCTCTTTATTTCATATTAACTAAATCAAATAAAGATAAAGGTAGAATACACTGAAAGTGCAGTGCTCTACCTAGGGTTTGCTTATTTATCTATGTTTTCAGCTGATTGAAAAGGATCCCTGAGTTCTTCATGCCCTTTTCAGCTCCTCATATGTCTAAAACATCTCCATCTCACTCAATTTGAAGTGCCAAATCACTTGCCTACATTGCCCCATAGAGATCTTTACAAAAGTGAGCCTCATTCCCGAGGCCCAAATCTGCCTTTCACATTTGAGACAACAAAACATCATCAAATTCAATAAAACACCTCTGTACACATACCTAGCCTAAAATCAGTCATCACATCAGTCATCTCAAGCTTTCATTGGCCATATTTTCTGAGATTGACAAGGAGAGAGCCCTCTCCCGACCAGGTAGGGCTAGCTACTAGGTTAAGCGTGGTATGATGTTATCCTAGATGCTACCTTTCTCAGCCTGAGGTAGATTTAGGCCCTAACACCTAGCAGCTTCCAGTGACTTCAGTCACCTTTCAATAGAATCCTTGAAACCCTCCTTCCCGGACCAGAGCCCCTCGGCTGAAACATGCATAACTTCTTGGCTTGTACCTAGGTCTAAACGACCCTCTTCAACCCCTCTTATCTCCCCATCAACCGCTTCATTGGAAGATACCGTTGATTTTCTACGACCTAAACCATCCTCCTGGAGATTCTGTGACAGAAGCTTTTCTAAACCTTCAAACAACCCCGGCTCAGAAGGAGTAGACGACAACGGCAAATGAGAGGAAAGGTAACCTTGGCATAAAACAAGGTTACTGAACCCCTTTTCCTAGAGGGGTCTGGTCAAGATGAATACCTTCTCCTAGGGTTTTAAACCCTGCCCGAGTGTGAAAACCAGAACTAGCCACAACATCCTTGAGGCCACCAGTAAAAAGAGGGTTTGATTGATTACCTGAAGGCTGAGGCACTCGGGAAAGCAAAGGTCCCGCAACTCCTTGGACCTCCTTTTCTCTCAGACTAGGGGTTTGAGCTCGAGCTTGTCCCAGCGAAAAACCGCTCTTCCTACAATCACTCCATGAACTCTGAACCCCGTCTCCAAACAATGCCACCTCGTGTAAAAAGCTTCCTCCTCCAAGCAACCCTCTAAGGGTTTGAGGAATCTCTAGAATTTTCAGAAAGAACAACTCCAAATTCTTTTCTGAAACATGAAATCCCCAGTAGGTTAAAAGGTCTTCTAGCACCGGCTCCACGTCCATTATCTCCCGGTCAAACCCCATAGCTATGAAAGCCACCGCCTCTTATCTCGACAATGAAATAGAAAAAACTCCGCGCCACTGCACAAACCCTAGATCCAGAACACCATCGCAAATTAACTAAGAAGAAAAAATGGGATCTAGACCTTAACCCCATTCTGAAACCCAACACAAGATGTGTTTAGGCTGCAGACTATCCTCCTCGAGATCTGCAGGTACCCGACCAGCTGTTGCTCCCACCTTTACTCGAACGTACACTAGTCACATCAATCTACAAAGCAGCAGGGAGGAGTGCTTCAGAACCAAAACCCAAAACCCTAAGGTCTTCCATCCTTCAGTCGTTGGATAATAATAATAATAATAATTATTATTATTATTTTTATATTGATGTTTTAATTTTAATTTAATTTAATTTTTTAGTTATATTTTTTTTAATTTTTTTTTTTTAGTTATATTTTAATTTAATTTAATTTTATTTTAAAAGGAGCACATATGTATTATTGTGTGAATAATTGAAATAAAATAATAAAATTATTAAGATTAATTTATTTTTATATAGTTATACATGAATAACCAAACATATACCTTGTTTATTAAATATTTACACATCTACATAATTCTTTATAAAAAATAAAAATTTTATAAACCTCATTTCTAAATAAACCAATATAAGTTATAGCAAAAATTTAACATAATATACCATTAGCATAGATCCATCTAACCCCACATTTACTAAAAAGTGGGGATGCAAAGGTGTTTTTTAATACAAAACTTGAGGAATAGTTTGCACTTGAGAGATTTAATTCCTTTTCAGCCTTGATAAATCTAAAGTTAAAATGAAAGTACTTAATAATATTATTTATATTTGTATCTATTTCACATCTTTATATATAAAAATACCTCACATGTGAGAGCTAAACACATATAAATGTGTTCTCTCATATTCCCCATTACCATCCTCACAATTAACATAATAATACATATAGTTACATACATATCATGAATATTTTTGTTTGAACAAATTTTATATATATATATATATATATATATATATATTAAATTTATTAAGTTTTTAGGTTGCTCTATAACATATTTCATCACAATAATTCATTATTAAAATTTGATATAAGTTTTGGATAACTTAATATCATTGAATTTTTTTTTCACATTTAATAATTAGAGGACATACTAAAGTTGCTAACTAAGTAATAATAGTTTTATTAAATAATTAAACACATTTACCCACAGTGAAATAACTCTCTATGGAATAAGGAGAATTAGCTCTTATTTATTTGTGAATGTTTAATTTATACAATTGATAATATTTATAAATGATAAATGATAAAATGAAAATAGTAAAGTTAATTAATTATAATAATAGTTCTGTCTAATAAGGATATCTAATAGGAGCTTAATTTATTTATAAATTAACCAAAATTGTTTATCATAAAAGTTGAGAAATAGATTTGGAAATATATCTTTATTAAATAAGGAAAAAAACTTATATGAATGTTAAATTTATATCATTAATAATAGTATAAATAATAATATGAAAATAGGAAAGTTAATGAATTATAATAATATGTAGATGTAATCACTATGTTTAATAAAAATTTGATTTATTTATAGATTAAACAAAAAAATCATAAAAGATAAGAAATAAGATTACTAAGATAAATATTATTTTTACTAATTAAAGAGATGGAGTTGTGTTATCATTAAAAGCATAAATATAGTTTATAATTTTCAAAAAAATCTAATTATTTTATTTGAGTTGTGTTATCATTAAAACATAAATATAGTATATAATTTTCAAAAAAATCTAATTATTCTAAATAAAATCTATAGTTATTATGAAATTTAAAAATTAATATAAATAAAATATAAGTATTAATAATAAAAATAATGATATCATAATATTTAATAATAATTACTAATATATATTTTTTTATATTTAGCTTTCGAATTTGAACATTTATGTATAAAGAAACTAGTAAAGAGATATTTAAAAAAATATTTTTTAAAAGTAAATTAAAATTGAGTAGATATTTAGGAATGAAGCATTCTTTTTATTGGCTTTGGGTGGGCAAACACTGTTCACTCCAGCCAATGAGAAGCTTTCTCTATCGCCCTTCCAACCAATTAGATTTTCCCATTTGATTATTCCTCCAACCAATCAAAATTAATCATCTGTCCAACCTTATCATTTAATGCACCTCTCATTATCAATCGCATCACGCCTCCTGCTTTAGATATTTATATTATTCTTTATATATATAATTTTAAATTAATTACTTTTATTATAAAAATTAAAATACAAACATAAATTAATTTAGTATATATTTAGTAACAAACTTCAATGCACTATTGCCTAATAATTAAAAAAAACGAGAATGCACAATCGTCGATTAGAAGTAAAATTACCATAACATTCATTTATAATGGTGATTGACCTTTGGGCGCTTTTCTCTGGCAACATACACTAAATGAGGCAGAATATCGTCCTTATCTCCTTTGTTTTCATATATGACCTGTATGTAAACATGGATTCCAAGAAAATGGGGATTGATGTATGACATTAAATTCATGTTAGATTTGGGAAATATGTCGAAATTTGACAAAACCAATCATTACAATTCTCAACTATTCTTCTTTGGTGCAATTTTCATTACCTTGACTACACTGGAGTGATTGCGAACATCTGAGCTTCCATGAGCGAAACCATCGAACACATTAAATTTGACTTTGTTTTTCTCTCGCCTTCGGAAATATTCTCAAAATTGACAATAACAATCATTACAATTCTCAACTGCTCTCCTTGTAATTTTCATTACCTTGATTACACTAGAGTGATTGCGAACATCTGAGCTTCCATGAGCGAAACCATCCAACACCATCCAGACATATCGACTCTAACCAAAAAAACAAACGAAATAAAAAAACATTATAAATTAGAGATCAAATAAATATTATATATATGGAAAGTATACCGAGAACTATTACAGTAAAATGATGAAACTATGATGAAACTGTCTATATAATTAGTTACTTGAACAGTATCTTGATCTTACCTTAGAAAAGAATACAACTATGACCACTAACATTTCTGAGGGCCTAGAATTATATTTAACGTATCCTTAAAAGATGCGATTAAAGTAGTCTCTTCTAACAAAACATTTAAAACATTTATTAGTCTATGAGGTTTCAATTTCTTCAAATTCATTTTCAATACATTGATCATCATGACGAAATTTTCCTAGTTTGAATTTGAAGAATATATGTATAAGATCTTGTGCTTCTTATGTTTATTTGAAATATCAAGTCTATGTGAGGGTTTAAAATTGAAGTCCAAGTTTCTCTTTTATAAAAAGTATAAAATTATTTCCCAAAAAATTGAAATAAAAAATTATTTTTCATATTTGAATTTTGATATTATACTTATCATTAATATAACTTGTATAAATTTTTTCTTTATTAATTATTTTTTTATATATTTTCAGAACTAACAAAAAAAAAATTAATGTGACAAATTTTCCCCATATTATTATAATTCTTTGTTAATGTGACAAATTTTCCCCTATTATTATAATTCAAACAAAGAAAAGTTATCATGTGTGGATATATTGTCTATTTATTAAAATTACATTTTAGTAGTGGACATTAATCTAAAGTTTTGGTCGTGGTGAATTATTTTGTTGTTTACTGAGGACAAACAAACAATTTCAATTAGAAAGACTTCCCATCCTTTTTCTCCTTGGATTTTGAAATGTACATACCAATATTCCATGGTTCTTATTGTAGATCTTCTTACTTCCTATTCTATTTGTGTGCATTTACCACCTACTCCACCTGCTTGCATTTGTGAATATTACCTATATGCTTTCATTATGGCTATTTATTTTATGGAATTTTGTGTTGTTGGAAGCTTTAAGATTGCATTTCAGAATATTACCTACATGCTTTCATTATGCCTATTTCTTTAATGGAAAATTGTGTTGTTGGAAGCTTTAAATAGTAGTAATTGTTTTTTTTTTTTTTTTGCTAATGAGATTGTGGTAATATCCATAAAGAATACTTTATTTTGATCACTTTTAAAAAATTCTTTGCAATTGTGTGAATAATTGGACCAATCACTCTATAAGAAAGAAGAAAAATTTCATTGTATTTAAGGAATGACCTCAATGAGATGAAAGAGTAAATGTTTTTACTGAATTTCTGTATATAATTCATATATATATTAGAAGTAATAATTTAATTGAATTCCCTACATATAATGTATATATAATTTAATTAAGTAGGCCTAATGCATTTTTTCTACACATTCCTATATAGATTGTAATATTTACAAACCAATGCCATTTACTTATGCTCATTTAACTATACATAGAGTTTTCATCTATAGATAAGATTTGTTGTTTGAGGTTTGTGGTCTAGATAACTTGAAATAGTGAAAGGTGTGATATATGAGGTATATATGAAATTCAAAAAGAAAATTAAATTAAAATTAAAACAAAAATTACTTTTCAAATTTGAAAATTATTTTTTTTGAATTTTTTCAATTGAAAGGTAAGAAAACTTTTCATAACATCTTATACTCATTATTATTATTTGTATACCTTTTTTCTATACGTCATGAAAATTAAAAAAAAAATAATGTGATAATTTTTCTCTGTATCATCATAATTCAAAAAAAGAAATACTATCATGCATGGAAGTATCATCTATTTATTAAAATTAAATCTTAGTAGTTAGCATTAGAAATCTAAATTTCTGGTTGTGGTGAACTCTTTGTTGCTCACAAAGGAGAAACAATTTCAAGTAGAAATGACTCCCAATACTCTTTAATTAGAATGGTATCTACCAAAATCTTCCATGGCTCCCATTGTAGATCTTCTTACTCCTACCAATATTCCATGGCTGCCATTGTAGATCTTCTTACTTCTTACTCTACTTTCTTGTATTTACCACTTAATCCACTTGTTTGCATATAATTATTTGATTTTCTTGCTTGCATTTATGAATATTACCTGCATGTTTTATTTATGCCTATTTAATATGAAGACACCAAAATAAGGATTATGGATCGAAATTGATTCAACATAAGCATGATTCCTTATTATTATAAATTGTATTCAATTTAAGCATTCATTTTTATTGACAAAAAATAATATTAATTTTGTGTCCTTTCAAGTCCACTAATCATTAGGCCTATAATTATTATGACAAAATATTCTTGTAACTTATATTTTTTTTATGGAAAATTGTGTTGTTGGAAGCTTTAAATACGAGTAATTGTTTTTTGTTTTTTTAATGGAGATTGTAGTAATATCCATAAGAATACTCTATTTTGATTAGTTTTAAACATCTCACTGTAATTGTTTGCATCATTGCACCAACTACTTGGTAATAAAGAATAAAATTTAATTTATCGATAATTTAATTAAATAGGGATATTGATTTTCTTTTACATGATATAGATTGTAATATTGGTGAACCAATGTCATTTAAGTATGCTCGTTCAACCATACTTAGAGTTTTCATCCATAGATAATATTTATTGTTTGAGGTTTGTATCTAGATAATTTGAAATAATGAAAGGTGTGATATATGAGGTATATACGAAATTCAAAATGAAAATTAGAAAAAGAATTACATTGCAAATTTTTAATTTTTTTTTCAATTGAAAGGTAAGGAAACTTTTCGTAACATTTTATACTTGTCATTATTATAATTTATACACTTTTTTCTTTCTTAATAATTTTTCTATACATCATGACAATTAAAAAAATAAAGAATGTAACATTTTTCCTCCATATTATCATAACTCAAAAAACGAAATTTTATTATGCATGGTCTTATCGTCTATTTATTAAAATTACATTTTAGTAGTTGACATTAAAAATATGAACTTTTGGTTATGGTGAATTCTTTTGTTCCTTACCCATGAGAAACAATTTCACTTGGAAATGACTCTTCATCCTCTTCAATTAGAATGAAACCTACCAATTAGACTTTATTACTTCCTAGTCTACTTGCTTGTATTTATCACGTACTCCACCTACTTGAATTTACTATTTGCATTGTTTTCTTACACTTATTAATATGACCTGCATTTTTTCATTATTCATATTTAATATGAAGACACTAAAATAAGCACTAGGGATCAAAATTTATTCAATGTAGGCATGATTCGGATTATCAAAAATTCAACATTGGTATTATGTTTAAGCATTCTTTTTTATTAACAAAAAAAATTATTATTTTTGTGTTATGTCACATGTGCACTAATCATTAGGCCTATAATTCTTATGAAAAAATATTCTAGTAAAGTATATTTTTTAATGGAAAATTGTGTTGTGAGATGTTTTAAATAGTAGTAATTGTTTTTTTTTTTTGGTTAATCGAGATTGTAGTAATATTCATAAAGAATACTCTATTTTGATTACGTTTAAAAAATTCATTGCAATTGTTTGAATAATTGGACTAATCACACTACAAGAAAAACAAATAATTTTATTGTATTTAAGGAATGATGTCCATGAGATGAAATAGTAAATGTTCCTACTAAATTCATCTACATAATTCATATATAAATTATAAGTAATGGTTCAGTTGAATTCCATACATATAATTTATATATAATTTAAGTAAATAGGTCTATTAAATTTCTTCTACATAATTCCTATATATTTTAATATTGGAAAATCAATGTCATTTAAGTATGCTCATTCAAGTATACTTAGAGTTTTGGGAGATTTTAATATGGTCAAAACAATGTCATTTATACTTATAGTTTTTGTTTCTAGATAAGATTTGTTGTTTTATTTTTGCATTCTACATAACTTAAAATAATGAAAAGTATGATGTATGAAGTATATATGAAATCCAATTTTTTTTTTCATTTTCATATGAAAAAATAACTGTTGTCAATATTAAAAAACTAAAACATCACTGATACCCAATGAGTTCTATAAGAATACATCCCAAACACTGTTGTTCATCTCCAAACCCAATGAGATTTATCAGAAATATTAAGGATACATCACCCAAATGTTGTTGTTTGTTTCCTAGCACAACGCAAAAAGAAAGCTAAATCTGTCTCCAAATATATCAAAAAATCAAAACTAGCGCTACCGATTTTATGACTATAGTCCAAGGGTTTACACACTTCCCCTTTCTCACCAATCCTTTTACAAGTGGCAACACATTTTTTGGGTTGAATTAACAATGAAGATGAATAAAATGTGAACTCTCAATAAACTCATCTACGTCCTCATATTCCTTTGGAGTCACCATGAAAAATATTTTAGAGACTCATATTAACTTCATTAATACATCAAACATGGAAAATAACCATGGAGATAAGTAATGGATAGTACACATCCTCTGGTTATTCCACCATTCTCTTATGGAACTATCAATTGGAAGATATTCCAAAATCTTAAATAGATAGGTTGAAATGAACAAGAAAACTACAACAAGTAAGGGATGCTCCACAATCTGCAATATTAAGGGGAGATGCATATAAGGTTCATTAAACATTAAAACATGAATTTTTGTGTGAGAGTGTATATTTCCAAAATAATTTATATCAATACATTTTCAAAGGAAACTGCATGGAGGATGTTTAATCTTGTCCAATGTTTCAGGTGGACACCCATAGTCTGGACTTTGAAAATTAAACTATGAGTGAAGTATCCACATGAAACATTGAACAAGATTAAACATCCTACACCCATTTATTCCAAAAATTTCTCTAATAGGAAATCATGTTTTATAAGTATTATATTGGTGTTTAGTGAATTAATTTCATTAGCCTTACCATGGGATGGACTGATTTTTCACTTAGAAAACAAAAATTTGGCAAGAGGGCATAGCAAAACATTTCCACTCACCAGATTCCCCAGAGATTGGCATAGTTATACATCACCTTCTAGCATAGCATAATGTTTTTTTGAATGTTAAGGAGTAAACATAAGTTTCTTATGAATATTTCCCGCAACCCTATTGTTGGTGTCTGGATATGAACAAGATTCAATCCTTTTTCCACATAAATTATCAACCCGAGGGCGTTAGTTATTTCAAGACTAACGATAAAGTATATGTAGATACAAGCACATGGTACGCAGTAAATCATAGGTTTAATCTATAACAAAAATACCATTGTAACAACAATAAATGAACTGCAAAAAAAAAAAAACATCCACAACAATTAACACGACTGTAACAACAATTAAAGAATCACACAAAACATAGTACTGCAAGAAAAGAAATAAGAACGCAACACCTGATGACAAGAGTGGGCCCAAATCTTGGATCAGGGCTACAGAAAATCAAAGATTACAGGAGAAACATTGAGCTGTTGTATATTCAATTAATAATAAAAAGATTAATTACAAAATCTGTATATCTGTTAGGGGGCTCCCGATTCACAGTCTATAGGCTTCTTTATACAATAGTCCTGAAATCCCCAATTCTTCCCAACAACTCGATTGTTACAAAAATACATATTGTTACAACAACAACCAGATTTCCCAGCAAGAAACAATAAGAAAGCCAAAGATAGCGTTGATACATCCATGGCTTTCATGATGTAGCAGCAAATAAGAGAGATGCTGGAAGTGATGGGTTGTGCCTTGAATTGCAGCCACGACGCGCTGGTTGTAGTCAATCTGAAGAAATATAAGAGTTAATACATAAAAAGGTAAAACCTCCATGACAAGTACGTCATTAATTAAATACCCCATGAAATATAGGAAGAAGGGTTTTACCTCATGCTTTTAAGATAATTAATGGCACAAAGAGATAGAAAAGTAGGGTAAGAATGAGAGAATAAAATATACAAATCTGGTGCCCAACATCTCCCCCCAACTAATCTCTCTGCATGTCCTCATGCAGCTCGTCGTCTCCTCAAGTCTGGATTGGACTGACTGTTATCAACATGAAGCTGTGTGAGGTCATATTCCATAGCCATCTCTGTCCCTGGTGGCTTGTATCCTTCTATCAAAACAATGTCTTTCCACCAATCGGGTTCAATGTTATAAGCATGAGAATACTGTTTAGCTGGTAGCTGTAAAAGGGGAAATTTAAATCTCAATCCCATCCATCTAACCCCATAGATATGAATACATGCCACATAATGCGGCATTCTTTCTAGGGCACGTGATAAGTTAGGTGCCCCAAATGGTTCTCTTCCCCTGACAACTAAAGAAGACAACATCCATCTTTTCTTACAACTGTCCAAGGCTTCCTTGCGAAATGTCGTAATCTGACCGACACATAAGTCAGCACACCACTTCTGAGTTGCCGTCATGTGTTCCTTACAACCCTCAATCTGTAGAAAGGTATAATGCTTATTGTAAATATTCGAGGACTGATCATGCTCTCTTCTCACCATTAATGGATTTCCGGCTTGATTTTCTTCAGATGTATCCCAGACCTTTCTCCATTTGATCTGATTGATGGTATAAGAGGTGAAATCCCTTAATCGGATGTCCCCCACTAATGGAATGGGGTTAAAATATTTATCATGCCTTAAATAATACCCATGCATGTAGAGCTCACACATTAAGTGTTGTCCTATAACATCATGAATTTTTAAAATACGGATAAATTGAATGGGGTCCTCAATTTCGTACCAAATATCCTTATATATACTTTCAATAAAAAATAAAAGAAATTGTTCATGAAGGAATAAGGCATAGCTATTTGCAGGAGGTCTACAGGCCATTACCTATTGTGCTAGGGAGAACATATTCTCCTTTATTGTCTTCAGAAACTGAACTTGTTCTTCCAACTCTTCTACCCTAGCCTTCTGTTTGGCCTGCTTCAGCCGAGCCTTGTATAATTGATCTATGTACCTTGTAATGACTCCAACAGCCTATTCTCAAACCCTAGCTATTTCTTTCTTGAGGTCACTTGCTGCATAATGCTTTTTTTTAATTTTGGAGGTCAATACAAATTCTCGACCTTTGAACAATTCTTCGATTGGGCCGGTTTGGGTAGCCGTAGCGGAGACTTCAATATTTGGCTATATTGCCCTCCATTTGTAGATTTGTACCTTCGTTTTTAAACGTGAAACTTTCTTCTTCAAACTCCGAACCTCTCTTTTCAGTCTCATGCTTTCATTGAATTGTAGCTGTTACCTCGTTTTGAGAGGTAACCTTCTTTTCTCGCATTGTTCGACCCATTCCTATTTAACAGTGAATTCAGGTTCTAAACCTATGACAGGCTCAAAAGGCGGCAGAATGATACCGGCATCTTCTCCAAATTTTTTCATTAAACCCTCTTGGCCAGGCCCCCGACCCACAAGTCCTTATTCTTCTCCATTTCTTCCAAAAACTTCTGTTGTTTGGCCTGAAAATTCATTGACCCCTCTGTGTTCAAATACAGGAACTATATATTCCTGGTGAACCTCCAATTGTTCCACTTCAGTAGTGTCTGGGCCAACCTTGGCTGTGTCAAAAAAATTTAATACCGAGGGAATAGCGAATTCTTCCACTAACCATTTGGGTGAGCGAAATACCCTTGCCCCTCTGGGCATCATGGACTGGAACGAAGAACGTGGAACAGACCCCTCATCATCATTCTCGGGTTGGACTGGGACTTCATGCATTACTACCTCAACAGGAGTCGATGCTGGTTCTTATGGAGCAACATTGATTCTATGGCTCAATTCCCTTCTTTCCTCTTGCCCTTTACTGATCACTTCATCTTCAAGGGTCGATACTAGTTCTTGTGGAACAGTATAGACCACCTGACTCATTCCTTCTTTAGCCTCTTTTTCCCTTGGAATCACCTTTGTTTTCACAGTTTGTACCAATTCTTATGGTCCAGCATTGATTCAGCGGGTTGACTCCTCCTGTTCTAGCCGAATTAGGGGTGGTTCTTGTGTAGCACCCCCAACTGTATCAACATCCATTTTTATCTGAGCAGGTGATGATGTTTCTTGCGAAACATCATCACTTTCCATTTCTCTGTCCACAATTCCATCCCGTTGTTCTTCATTGTCAAAGGTTGCCGACTGTATCACAATATCAATTTCCTGCATAATGTCCATAATCCCTTCCTCTATGGGTTCCTCGAGCGAAGCTGGTTCTTGTGTGGCAGCCTCGTCTGTGCTGTTAATCAACTCTTCCATTCTTATTTCCTCTTCCGTGGCTTTTTCCAGCGAGGCTGGTTCTTCTGTGACAACTTTGGCTGCGTTTCCGATTACTTCCTCCATACTCATTTCTTCAGGTTCCTCCTGATCAATCATCATCTCCTCTTCCTTAGGGTCTTCCTGATCAATCTCTATTTCCATTTCCTCGGGTTCCTCTTGATCAATTTCCTCTGAAGGTTCTTCTTCCCCATGACCAACTGGAGAGGCTAGATCTTCTTCTCTAGCAACAATCATAGCTGCTACCACTTCTTCTGAGGATCCGCAGAGTTCCACCCAAGAAACCCGCACCCTGCCTATTGCATGCATGACCAATAATCACACCAATCGATGGTTAGAAAGTACTGCCATCATCCAACAGGAGTGCCGAGCAACCTATGCCATATGCCGCTGTTGTTTCAATAGAAAAAATGGCATGTTTAAGGCATGCACCTGATTCTATGGAAATCGGAGGTGCATTAGAATTTTAAAGTGATAGTTGAACAGAGCTGAGGTCCGACCCTCGCAGGTAATATATTTGATTACGAAACATGCAACTTTGTTTTAAGGATACGGTACGGTTATGTGCTCGTATCCCCTGCCCAATTGAATTACACTTTCTCCTTCCTGCAAAAACAATTTAGGAAACTCCGGGAGAGAAACCTTCCGAGAAAACCATTGTTGCCCCTACTATCTTAGCCCGCTAACCTCTACAATTACTTTCTCTGTAACAGGAACTTCCAGACCTCTAACCCACAAATGATTCTCTTCTAAATTGAGTGTGAATTCCATTGTGATACCTCCATCGAATCCCTGTAATCTGTCAAAGTAGACATCCCATCCTGTGTCAAAAAAAATTTGCCAAACCTCTGGATTGCTGCGAACTAAAACTGTGTTTTAGGCTTATGACGCACATCCATCCCACCCATAATGTGGAGACTTGTAGCAGCACTCCCTGTAGTAGCAGACCGTTGGGCAAGGTGGTGGGTACCGAATTTGGAGGAACAACATAGTGAAAATGGACAGGTAGTAATGGTAAATACGGTTTGTAATTCTCGAAAACCAAGAAAATTCATAAAGGAATATGGTAAGTGTGGTAGAATAGGAATAATAATTACTCATACAGGATAGATGAAACATTTTGCGAATCCCAATAGGATTTAAATGATGATACCACATATTGATGTGATTCATATGGTGTACCATGAGTGGGATGTCATTCTTAACTTATGGGGTAATTACTACACCGTCCTTGGCATGACGACACCCCCCCTGACTTAAGTTTTTGACGTTCGCGACATTAAAATCTTCACATGGGATATTTAATTAAATTAGTAAAAGTCACGTGGAGGCGTACCTGACCACCTACCTGGATTGTGGGATGGTTGGTGGGATGGTGGTGGAGTAATGATGTGGATGGTGTAACAACATCAGAGTAACAACATCAATGTAACAACATCCAGTGTAACAACATCGGTGTAACAACATCGGTGTAACAGCATCGGTGTAACAACATCGATGTAACAACATCAGTGTAACAACATCGAAGTAACAACATTGGTGTAACAGCAACCAAGTAACAGCATCTGGTGTAGCAGCAACCAAGTAACAACAACATGATTAGTAGCAACCGAGTAACAACATCTGGTGTAGCAGCGTCGGAGTAGCAGCAACCTTGTAATAGCAACATGAGTAGCAACAACCGAGTAACAGCATCCAGTGTAGTAGCATCGGAGTAGCAGCAACCAAATAAGAGCAACATGAGTAGCAGCAACCGAGTAACATCATCCGGTGTAGCAACATTATAGTAGTAGCAACTGAATAACAACAACATGAAAATTCCTTGATTTTTACTCCTTAGTCGTAGCTCCTGTAAAAAGACAAGAAAATAGCACATAAATTTTTTTTTTAATTTTTTTTTTTAACAACAAGGGTGCAGAGGAAAGATTCTCTACACTGATAACCTTCAAACCAGATTTCTCAAAGAGTTGTTTAATAAAAGCATCCTTAGAGGTTGGCTGGTGGTGTAGTCTCAAGCGATGTCCATTGACTATAAAGGAAGTACGTGTATCATCAATTGTGACTAGCCTGACTGTTCCATTATCAAATACAACATTCACCTCATAAGGTCTCATCAACCAAGTGCAAATATATCTCTTAAAATCCTTAAAACGAGAGTCATAAAGTAGTGCCCAATCTCCACTTTGAAACACCTTATTTCTGATAAACTTATCGTGCCATTTCGTTCTCTGCTACTGAATAGCAGTAGTTCGTTGGACAACCATTGAACGTATTTCATCAAGTTCATTAAGTTGAGCCAATCAGTGTTTCTAGGCATCTGATAGATTTAAACCAACTTCCAGAGCTGTTCTGAGCATGCTTATTTCAAATTCAATTGGAAACAACGGGGATTTCCCTTAAACCAACTCGAATGGTGAAAACCCGATTGTATTTTGCCATGTTGTTCTGTATTCCCATAGATCCTATGGAAGTTTCTGAGCCCAATCCCAACAATGGTATGCCACAGTTTTTGTCATAATATTTTCATATGTCTTATTTGTGCTTTCTTCCATTCTCCTAGGGATGGTATGGAGATGTCACTTTATGCTTGACCCCATATTTTTTCATAAGCTTTGCTATCTTGTGTGATGTGAATTGTGCTCATCCATCTGAAACAACCTCTCTTGGAGTACTGTACCGAGAAAAAATTTATTCAAATAGAAAATCTAAGACTACCTGCTCTGTTGCTTTCACAACTACTTTCGCTTCGACCCACTTAGTGAAGTAATCAGTACAGACCAAGATGTGGACTTTCTGCTGGGAGGGTGGGTTAAAGCATCCAACGAAGTCAATAGCCCATTTCTCTAAAGGCTCGAGAACTAGCTCTGCCTGCAAAGGCATTTCATTTGCTTTACCGGGCTGCCCCATACATTGGCAACTATCACACCTCCTGACATAATTATGAGCATCACGAAAAGTGAAAGGCCAGTAATATCCCATTTGTAGCACCTTATGGCCTATTCTTTTATCCGCGAAATTCCCTCCATAAGGGCCATCATGGGCAGCTTTAAAGATTTCATAGATATCATCTTCAGACACAAAGCGCCAGATCTGCTTATCTTCTCCTATATGAAAAAGGTACCCTACCATCCAAGAATATCAGGCACTATGATGAATAATCTTTCCCTGTTTCCTATATGAAAAATGAGGAGGCACTTTCCCTATAGCAAGATAGTTAGAAATATCTACATACAATGGAGGTTTAGTAGAGACTGCAAAAGATGTTCATCAGGGAAACTATCTTCTATTGGTGTGAATTCATCATTGTTATCCATTCTAGATAGGAAATCAGCTACTACATTATCTTTTCCTAGCTTATCTACTATTGTAATATCAAATTATTGAAGCAATAGTAACCATCTCGTAATACCGCTAGGAGTAATGGGTTTATTCATCAAATACATGATTGTTGCGTGATTATATGGACAATAATAGAATACCCGGTGATCTACCTATTGTCCTTAAAAAACCCCTACCGCTATCTCAGATGCATCAGTATGTATGTGAAATGGTAATTCCCATTCAGGTCCTCGGAGGATTGGGGCCATGCACACCAACCCTTTAATTTTCGTGAAGGCTGTCTCACAATATTTGGTCCATAAAAATTTTGCATCTTTTGTTAGCTATTGAAATAGTGGATGTGCTATTTTAGAAAAATTTTCTATAAAGCACCTATAATAACCACCACAACCCATAAAGCTACATACCTGTGTGGGTGTTTTTGGTACCGAAAAATGTAATATTACCTCTACTTTAGCCGGATCAACTTGAATTCCAACGGCTGAGGGCAAGTGTCCCAATACTACTCCTTCTTCCCTCATCATATGGCATTTGACTGTACTCAAAGATACATGGGTCTCTTTACATCTTTTGAGTACCTTCTCCAAATTTGCCAATCCCTCCTCAAATGAATTCCCATATGGAGTAAAATCATCCATATAAATTTCAACACTATCATCGACCAAATCAGAAAAAATTCTCAAGATTTCCCTCTAGAAGGTAGCAGGAGCATTACACAGGCCAAATGGAAGGGCCCTATATGCAAAGGCTCCTCATGGGCATGTGAAATTTGTCTTATCTTGGTCTTCTGGGGCTATCTGGATCTGGTTATACCTGCTGAATCCATCTAGGAAGGAAAATAACTTCTTTCTAGCCAATGTGTCCAGGACTTGGTCAATGAATGGCAAAGGAAAATGATATTTTTGTGTTGACTTATTTAATTCCCTGTAATCTACACAGATCCACCATTTATGATTCTTTTTGGGAACGATAACTAGCAGGAATACCCATTGGCTATCTAAGATGGGATAAGTGAATCCTACATCCAACAATTTTTGTAATTCTTCTTTAACAATATTTTTGAGAGCAGGATTCATCCTCCATTGCGGCTGTCTTACAGGGTGACAATCTTTCTTAATGTAAATATGATGAGTGCATAGGCTAGCAGGGATACCCTTCATGTCAGTATAATCCCAGGAAAAAGGTTCCTGATGTTCTTGAAGGACTTTGAAAAGATGTTTGGTCTGGAATTTTGACAGGTTCGGGTTGATATTAAGTGTTTTCCCTGTTTGAATTTCGATTGGAGTACTATCATGGAATGGGGTCACAAGAATGTCTTCTATATCATCTTCTGGTTTAATTTTTTCCTGTGTCTCACAACTCATAGTATATTCTAGAATATACTGAGTTCGGTCAGAAACAAAATTGGAATCATTAATGAAGGCATTAATAGAATAATCTTCAGTCTCTGTTTTAAATCTAAGGGCCTCTCCAATAGTGAGAACTGGTCTAACATCTTCATTTTCAGGTTTAGGCTCTTCTGCAGGTAGAGGTTTCTGACTGGTTGATGTTTTTTCAGATGGGCTTGGTTTTGCAGGATAATAAAGCTTTAGGTCCTTTGTAACTGTCCCATTTGATATGATCATATGGCCAAACCGATATCCTATGTAGGCATCTGCAGTTGCCAACTAGGGTCTTCCTAGGATCAATGGGTGACCACCTACAAAATATCAAGTCTACAATATAAGGAGGTCCACAGGGTAATGCCATGAGTCTACTGAAATGATCGCATCCTCTAATTTCCCTACTTGTTTAATTGTGAATCTGTCTGCAAGTTCCAGGATAGTAGGGGTTGGTTTAATATTTCCAAGACCTAATGTGTTCATTGTTTCAGCAGTGATAATGTTAATGGCTGCTCCCAAATCCACCAGTACATTTGGTATTTCAATCCCATTCATTTGTACTATTAGAATCTGGTTTCCAGGATCTCTGTATTTTATAGGCATGATCTTTCCTAACATGATATCGGATAGTCTGCCCATTACATGCACAATTAATAGATCATTAGGTTTTCTACCTGGTTTCTTTGAGTATTATTCTTTCAAAGTTTTTGCATAAATAGGTACATCCCTCATAGCTTGTAAAAGGGGTATTTTAACAAAAAGATTCTGTAGTTCCCATAGAAAATCAAATTCTGCTTGAGGGTTTGGTTTGCTCAAGGTCAATCTTTCAGGATATGGGGGAAATGTTAAATGACCTTGATTAGGAACAACTTGGGGAGGTGTCTGGTTTATTATGTTTTGATCTGCATTCTCCCTCACTGTTCTTTGTTCTGGTTTTGTATCTTCACCATCAAGTTGTTCTGTAATAATGGCTGAAGTAGGTGCATTTACTACCAGGCCAGATTGTAGATTTATTTCGTTGAGCCCTGCAGTAGAAATGATGTAGGATGGAAGGTTCAATGTATCTATTTGTTAAACCCCTTTATTAATCGAATTTGGGTAGGGCTGGAGAGGAAGTTGATGTTTAATGACTAGGTTTCCTAGGGGCACATTGGAAGGAAACTAAAGTTTTTGTTGAGGTATAGGCTGAGGAAACTATCTAGTGGGAGGGGATCGTGCCAAGTCTGATTCCATGAAGGGTTCATACTGGCTTGATGAACCCATTGCTGCCAAGGGGGATACTAGTATTGAGGCCACATGGGTGAAAATGGTGTATATTGGGGATCCATACTAAAATTATGAAAATACTGGGACGGGTCCTGAAACATACCTGGATTCACTGCTAGTGGTCGAGGTTTCCATGGCTTCTTCTACCCCTTGAAATATAGCTATTCCACTGTGCTTTCCTCGTTTGCTTCTTGGAAAACCGCTTTCATCCCGGGCAAGGAAGGACATGCACTGGTCATGTGAGTCTGTTCGCAGATTTCACAGGCTTCCACTGCATTCAGCGGGCATTCCTTCAAAGGGTGTTTCTTCCTGCACTGAAGACAAAATATGGCCATGGTTTTTCCCAGTTCCATCTGCTTTTTTTTTTTCCTGTAGAGTGTACATTTGGGTTGATAGCATACTCAAGATATCAGTCCTCAGATTATCTAACATATTCCAAATCTCTGCTTTTGTGACCCCTCCACCGGAGGTCTTTAATGAACGAATACCTGTCCATTTCTTGCAACCCCCCTTGAACATTTGATACATTAATCACCGATAGTTTCAAAGTTTTCTCTTGAAATATGTTGTTTACCCACTATATTCAGGAGTTGCAAAGAGTCTTCCCTGAGTGCTATGAGAAGAATGAGCTTTAGAATGTCCTTATCTAATTCACTATGTCCAGACCTCTGCAGTACGTATTTAAACCGTTCTAAACAGTCCTCCATATTTTCATCTTCCTTATGTGCAAATTTAAATATTTCCTCCTTGATGTCACGAGACTTACAATAATCTTGGTATTTTTCCAAGAAGGCTTTCTTCATTTCTTCCCATGAAGTAATCCTACTTCCCCCTAAACCCATAAACCATCTGAGGGATGTCCCTTTTAGGGTAGTAGGGAATATTTTCAATTTATAAGCATTATTCATATAGTCATATCCTCAACAAATAATATAAAATTCAAAGAGGAATGTATCAGGGTCTTCCGAAGAGAGCCCATGAAAACTAGGCAAGGTTGTCAAAGCTATGGGTCTCACTGGTGCATCACCTGTAATGCTTCCTATTGGAAAATCAATGGAGGAACTTACAGGTGCCATAAATATTTTCCAATAATCACTTGGAATTTCAATCGGTTTCGTAGCCGGTATCTGGAGTGATTCAACCGAAGGTGGTCGCACCGCACTCCCCTAGTCCCTTGGTGACTCAAAGTCCTTCAAAAATTCCTTTACTAGGTCAGAGTCTCTTAATTCAGCCACAAGAATTTTCACAGCACTGCCTTGGTATTTTGGGGACGGAAACCCTTTTTTAGGTTCTTCTTCCCAGTTAGAATTGCTCAATTGTTATGATCCCTTACTTGCCACTTCTTCCCCTTCTGTTGTTGATAAGGATTTCTCTTCCACTGGTACCCTGTTTATTAAATCTTCTGTTGTATAAATAACATCTTCTGGTACCATGGATGGCACTGGTTGTTCCATAGACTGCCTTTCGGACTTAGTCTGAACCCTAACCCTAGCAGCAGCACGAGATGATGCCTTAGATCTAGATTTTTCAATAATTTCCTGAATATACGTCTTCCTTCCCAAATCCTTCCCTTTCTTTGGGGGTCTTCCTCTATGTTACACCATTTTTTGGTCATCTAACCTACCATCATTAGATGGACCCAAGTACACCATGTAAGACCAATTTTACCCTTAGTAAAATTGCCTTCACTATGTTAAATAACTTAATAAACCACATTTATTAGGTTGTTTATGGTCCAAACAGGAAACCCCAAAAGGAAATATTAAACAAACCTATATTTTTTTTATTTTCCTCATGGAATAATTAATTAAACCATAATTTAATTATTATTTCCAGTCATGTTTAACCAAAAAACAAAGAAATTAATGAGATAAACCCTTATTTATCTTATTATTTTCTAGGAATAATTATTTAAATCTTTTTTAGATAATATTCCTTGTTAAATATGACCAAATCACCCACCAATAATCAAATAAATCATTATTTATTTGATTATCTTCCAACCACTTCCTTAAAAAGATAAATAAATCATTTATTTATTTATTTTTCACTAATCAAGGGATTTGACCCAAGTCAAACACCCTTTCCCTCCAACAAACAATAATAAAATATTCCATAAAGGTGGATCTAGATTTGGTTAACATTATTTTAATCATACACCAAGATCTAGAATGACCCAATATTTTGTTATAAATAGGAGGGTTCTTCCCCATTATTCCTTACCTTTTGTTGCCTATTAGATCACTCTGGATCTATACACTTGGTCTCATTTTTCCATCATTTGCTCCCATTGAGCTTCATTTTTGCATTGGGTTTTCTACACCTACAAGAGAGAGAAAGCTTAGATCTGAAGTGCTGAGGACTACAAAGAACCCATCCCATTGAGGAGAGCTGGATACACCTTCTTGTTTTCCTCCCAGGTGCCCTGTAATATAAAATTCTTTCAAAAAATCGTGTTCTTGTCTTGTCTGTTGGATGCATGGAGCAAAACCTTTACTTTACTGCTTAACGTCTTTCCATTTATAGATCTGTTTGTTGCAGCATTTTTACTACTAATCGCAGATCTGAAGATGTTTGGCAGCCTCTATTGTTGTTAGGGCTATTAGTTATGCGTATCTAAAGTGGTTCTTTTTCATACACCTCGACGAAGAATTCATACTAACAAATGGCGACTCCACATGGGTTTTAAATTACGACCGCTGTCGTTTTTCATATTCCTGCATATCCAGCTACTTCAGGCCCTAGGGCTTCTTTTCAGCTGCTTAGTTTTCCTCTTTTTATGTCATTTTTCTCCCATAAAACCCTAAAACATTAAAATTTCTAACTTCCGTGTGTTTCTGGCCCTATTGCGCAGGTAACCGACACCAGCCGCACCAGAGACGGCAACTTTTCTGAAAATCTGCCGCCGAGACAACCAGAACGGGGGGTCGCACTTTTTGGCCCTAAACCTGCGACCTGGACCTCCAGGTCGCACTTTTCAGCCTGTTTCCTGCGACCTGCACTGAAATCAGGTCAGAACCTGCGACCTGCCATTTTTTCAGTGATTTTTCTGCAATTTTTCTGGGTTTTGCTGCAGCTTCTGCCAGGGTCTTCCAGCCTCTGTCTCAGCCCGCTTTGACCAAGTTCTGATCTGTTTTTACTCATCTAAGTGGGAACCTAGCCCCCTAGGGATTTAGTACCCTCCACCTTTTGTGGAAGAGTTTTAGTCAAGCTTCAAACTCTGCCGGTTTTCAGAGTTTGGGGCCCCCTTCCTGCTCCAGATCTCATCTTTCAGATCCATTGAAATCAGCCTCTTTTCCTTTCAAATCACCTCTTGTCGTTTTGTTTGGACCCCCTTTGAAGGCCTCCGCCTTGCCCCCTCTAGTTTTTGCTGATTTCCTTCATTTTTCCAGCCACCTTGCCTCTACCTCTTGGCTGTGATATGCTCCTCTTTCCTGCAGCTTTATCCTCCAGATCCCTGTCCCTTTCAACCCTAGATCTGTTGAGCTCTTTTTGTGTGTGTTTACATAGTTTTTCCCTTTCTTTTCAGCATAGTTTTGAGAGACCCACCTTCTTGGGTTAGATAGATGCACAAGTAGCTGTTATTTTTCTGTTATTTCAGCATTATATTCTATTCTCTGTAGGTTTATTTTCAGCTATACAGCACACTTTTTTCTTGCTCTCAAAATGGAAAGGGTTTAAAAATTAAAATTAACGCATGCCACACACTGACCCTAAGCGAAGAAGCGCCTGGTTAACACCGCCCGGCAAAGACTCTAAAATCAATTGTCACTGCACCTTATCTGCCCTTGACATTATTTGATTCTGTCCCTTTCTGCCCCTGTCGGTTTCCTTCTTCCTGTCATCATTGCGCCCCCAAGGCGCCTTTCCTAGAGACTTCTTGGCCTTCACCCTCAGTTTCCGGTTGATCGACCTGCTCCGCACCGCTGTCGTCGAGCCAGTCCACCTTCGAGTCCGCACTCCGACTCCTCTCCTGATTCATCGGGTCCTCCTTCTCCTCCTCGGCTCCTCCCCCGTTACCTTCACTATGTCCGGTCCAGGGCCTAACACTAGCGGTTCTCCCGGCCCCAATGCCGGCCCTACTACTAGCGGAACCACCACAGGAACTACCCCGGCCACCCCTGTGCTGCCATACATTGCAGGCCTCAGCCTCCCCGATTTCCATCATTTGATCAATGACCCCATTCACCACAATGCTAACTGGCCCGCTATGCCAACCAAGCTCCCCTCAGACATCCCTAAGTTTGAGGGCCTTAATGGAGAAGATCCAACCAATCATGTTCGATCTTTCCATATGTGGTGTTCCTCCAATTCCATTACCGATGACTCCATCCGTATTCGTTTGTTCCAACGCACACTTACCGGCGAAGCTTCTAAATGGTATGTCGAACAAGCCACCTCTTCCCATACCACATTCGAGACTCTTGCCCAAGCCTTTTTTTCATACTTCCAGCTCCCTCTCCGATACGACACTGGCACGGAGCTCTTGACTTCCTTTAAGCAATCCTCTTCAACACGCCTTTCTGCCCATGTTCAGGAATGGCGACGAAGACGGAGCTTATGTCGAGCCCCTCCCTTTGAAGATCGGGTTTACATGGACTGGTTCCTTCACACCCTTCCTTCTCCCATCGGCAAAGATGTCGCCTCTCACTTTCCTCAAACTGAAGAAGCCGCCCTCCAAATAGCCTTAAAATATGACCTGATCTACGCTCAATCTGGTTATGTTTATACCGTCCTTCCTGACATCCCCAGGCCCGGTGGCGCTAACGCCCCGGGGGCATCTCATTCCGCCAACGGTATCATTGGATCTCTTTCCCATCCATCTGCTCATCCTCCTATGGGCTATGGTCTCCCTCAGGGAGGGGCCAGCACCTCGAGCACTCTTCCCCCTCCCGGCAACATGTATCCAGGATACGGCATGCCTCCTCCTTTTGCCCAACCTCCTGCTTACCTCAATGTCACCCAACCCAACCCTTACCTTTATCCACAGCCTGGTGCGCCAGCTCCTCCAGCATATGCGCTTCCCCCTCCCTTGCCTCCTCACTAACCGCAACAGCACTTAAAGCCCCCCCCAGGGCAGGTATTTGCACAGCAGGGCGCGACTAATCCCCCCTCTTCTCAAAGAAGGCGGAGAGGCAACCAAAACCAATCTGCCCCTGGTAACCGCGGACCCCATTCTGGTGTGGACCCTAACACTAGCAACCAGCAACAGGGCATTCCGCCCAAGCCGGACAGGCCGCTTCACA
The DNA here is from genome assembly GCA_034641835.2 of Pinus albicaulis. NCBI lineage: Eukaryota > Viridiplantae > Streptophyta > Pinopsida > Pinales > Pinaceae > Pinus > Pinus albicaulis. The sequence goes on along the minus strand of CM076570.1, from coordinate 1,617,699,779 downwards.
CAAACAAGCCATGTTCGTGTTGCGGTGTTTATGGTCATTACACTCACGATTGTCCTCTCTTACCCCAGATGCGGCAGATGTGGGAGTCTCAAGCCACATTGCGTGGACAACACGCCTCCCCCCATGCTCCTCCTAATGTGGCCACTACCCAGCCAGCTGTGTTTACTGATCCTTTCCCTCAACAGGGATTCGTGGCTACCTAACCGCCCGACAGCCAGGTAGCCACCCCCCCTTCCATTTCTAGTTCCTCTGATTACAAAATCCTTATGATGCACTCCGATCCTTCCCCATCCGTCGACCTTCACCTTCAAACTCGGTCTCGCCAGTACCCCAAGCCTCCTGCTCAGTCTGCTCCCGAGCCTCCCTCTCCAGGTTCTGCAGAGCCTCTTTCGACATCCAATGGCCCCTTACACATCCCTCAACCCAAATTTGAGGTTCATCCAAAGATTCCAAAGGGACCATTACGCCGAAATGCTGCTTCCGGTCGAGCCGCTCCGTCGTATAGCATAGTAGATGATTTGGCGCAGTCCCCTGCTGCCATTTCCACACTGGAACTCCTCCAGTCATGCCCTTCCCAAAAGAAGGCTCTACTATCTGCCGTGGGTGCTGTATATCCTGCTGACGACCAGATGATTGTTTTCGACGCCACTCAATCGGACCACCCTCCCCTCCCTCCTTCCGTCGCCTTCCAAATCTCAGTCAAAATACGAAACGCCATCGTTTCCCGGTGTATCATTGACGAGGGGGCATCCACCTGCGTGATGTCCGCTTCGGTTTGGAAGCAACTTGGATCCCCTGAGCTGGCCCCTTCCACGATCACCCTTAGAGCGTGGGACGGTCACGCCTCCCAGCCCATTGGCTTGTTTCGTAATTGCCCTATCACCCTCGCCGGTAAGACTGTTTGCGTTGACGTCGAGGTCATTGACGCCCCACTAGACTACAACATTCTTTTGGGGCGAAGCTACACCTATGCTATGTCTGCTGTCCCATCCGCGGTATTTCGCAAGATGTCTTTCCCCCATAATGGAAAGATAGTCACCATTGACCAGTTGACATATCATGAGCCTCCCTCTCAGACCCCCTCTGAGACCACCATCTCTTCTGTAGCCAACAAGCAAACCGTCGATTCCCTGACCAGTGTCTCTCCCGGCGTTTACAAGGACTCCTCCTTGCTTGGAACCTTTCCTTGTCTCCCCCCTCCTCCTATCCCTGATCCCAGCTTGTCAAATGTTTGCATGATGCAATCGTCTCAGGCCACCCTCAAACGGCCTGCTTCGGCTAGTCCGCAACCGCCCCTTCGCCCTCCGCAACCCGCTCCTAGCCATACATCTCCGCCAGCCGGACCTCCTCCTTCTGGCCTTCCTCCTACAGCTGGTATCCCTGAACCCCTTTATCCTCCTGGCACAGTTCCCCCTGGCCTTAACCACCTCGGAGCCGTCCCTCCTGGTCATTACCCCTCTGGGCAGATACCTTTCCTTGCTCCCCCCCCCGGAGTATTTTCTGTCCTCGTCATGGCCACCCTCTCTCTCCCTAATCTATCCATAGGCCTCCCCGTCTGGTACATTGACCCTCCAGCCGCTACCCCTCTCGATCACCCCAAACCTTACCTTGCTTTGACACCGGTTAAACCGGTTCCCCTCACCTCTTCCGGGCCCCCCGCACCTCCACAAAACCCTACCCATGTGGTGCCAACCCCCGGAAAAACAGGCAAAGCTCGTAAGGGGGCAACCCATCAGGACCAGGCCGCCCCGACAAGTCTTACCCCCCCACGACCACCAAAGCCCGCCATCCAATGTGCTTTGTGTGATATCGTCGGTCACGCCACTCACATGTGTCCTGAATTGCCACACCTCAAGCTTCTGGTCAACGAGACATTCCCCGACTCTAATATCCCAGAAGTATATGTCACTATCCCCGACTCTGTCCCAAAACTCAAACACTTGCGCACAAACCACCCTTGTGCCTTGTGCGATTTTCACGGCCATTACACCCACCTCTGTCCCCGCCTTGACGAGTATCGTTCCTCCTTGGACATGTACCGCCAATTCAAGGCCACTTCGATCGGACCAGAGGACATTCCTACTCCCATCCACATTCCTCCTCCCGCTATCAAGCCAACGGAGCCCTCAACCAGCATTTTGTACCTGTCATCATCCTTGCGAGATAGTTCACCGGCCATTCAACCTACTGATCCTCTCAGCTCCTCAGCCGGCCTTGGATCTGTTGATATCACCCATTTGAGGCCTTCTCCTCATGATGACCCGTCCCACACCACTACTTCCTCGGGTGACCCCTCTTCCTCCAGTCTTCCCATCTTCCAATCTGATGAAGACATTATGGAAGCCATGACCAATCCCGACTTTCCCTGGGATGATATGCACCATCGCGCATATTTCCTCCCACAGCAGTCCCATGACCAATACGCTGTGGAAACTAAAGACTTCATTCCTCATGCAGTCGATTGGTTTAAAAACCCTATCCCTGCACCTGACGCTTTCGAAGAAGGAAACATGGCCAATGTCTCGCCTACCATCAAAATTGACATTTCAGTCAAACCAGGAATCGAAGAATACATCACCTTGGGTGCCCAATGCACCCCGGAAGAAATTGAAGCTTACACCAAGCTTTTCAAAGAATTCTGCGATATCTTTGCCTGGTCCTATTCTGAAATGCCCGGACTCGATCCTGCCATTGTCGAACATCATATCGACACATGGCCTGATGCCAAACCAGTCCGACAAAAGATGAGACCCATTCATCCTTCCCAACGTGACGCTATCAAAGCCGAAATCGATAAGCTCAAGCAGGCTGGGTTCATTTACCCCATCGAATACACCACTTGGGTGTCTAACCCAGTTCCCGTTCTCAAGAAACAAGGCACCATTCGTGTCTGCACGGACTTTCGCAACTTGAACAAGGCTTGTCCCAAAGACAACTTTCCCACACCGTTCATCGACCAAATCATTGACGAGTGTGCGGGGCATGAGGTCCTATCCTTTATGGATGGTTTCTCTAGATACAACCAAATTGCTATCCGTCCTGCTGATCAACTAAAAACCGCGTTCATTAGTCCGTGGGGAACTTTTGCTTACCGGGTCATGCCTTTCGGCCTTAAAAACACCGGCGCCACCTTTCAACGGGCCATGTCTTATTGCTTCCACGACTTAGCTCATATTATCCTTGCCTATTTAGACGACCTCACGGTGCGTTCTAAGCATCGGGCGCAACACCTACACGATCTACGCACCATTTTTCTCCGATGTCGCAAGTATAATATCCGCCTTAACCCGTTGAAATGCGTTTTTTGCGTTCCCGCCGGCCGTCTCCTAGGCTTCATCGTGTCTAAGGACGGTATCACTCTTGACCCTTTGAAAGTTCAAGCCATTCTTGAACTCCCCATTCTGCGTACCCTCCGCCAGCTCCAAAGCCTCCAAGGCAAAGCTAATTTTCTTCGTCGGTTCGTTCCTGACTATGCCACCACCGCACACGAGTTCCTTCGACTCCTACGCTCTCACATCCCATTTTTTTTGGATACCCATTCTCACGAGTCCCTCGATGCCCTCAAGCAGGCTCTCACATCTGCTCCCTTAATTCGCCCTCCCGACTTTAATCGGGACTTCATCCTATATATCTCCGCTTCCACCTATTCGGTCGCTGGAGTCCTTATCCAAGAGGATGACCATGGCATCGAGCATGTGATCTACTATGTCAGTAAGAACCTTGTGGGACCCCGTGTCTCATATTCCTATGACGAGAAATTAGCGCTGGCTGTCGTGTTCTCAGTCCAAAAACTTCGTCATTATATCCTCCTGCGCTCCACCAAGGTTGTGACAAATTCCAACCCTATGGCTTTCCTATTGAGTCGTCGTATCCTCACTGGGAAGTACGCCCGTTGGGTCGTTATTCTTCAGGAATTCGACCTTGAATTTGTCACCCCGAAAAGTAAGAAAGGCTTAGCCCTCGCTGAGCTCATTTCTGAATTACCTACCGGATCGCAAGACCCTCCCGTTAATGACGATTTCCCTGATGAACACCTGTTTGCCATTACTTCCGATGACTCGTGGTATGGCGATATTCTTACTTATTTGTGAACCCAAAAGTTCGCCCTCCACCTTGACCGTGAGGCTCGCCGACGTATCCGACACCAGGCCCCCCGATACCTTCTTATCGGTGACGACCTCTATCGTCGCGGGGTTGATACTGTCCTTCGTCGTTGCCTCACACACGCTGAAGCTGAACAGGTCCTTAATGCCTGCCATAGCGGCGCTTGCGGTGGCCACCTCTCCGGTCTTGCTACTGCCCAAAAAATAATGCGCGCAGGGTATTTTTGGCCTTCCCTCTTCAGTGATTGCATCGAGGCAGTCAAACACTGTCCCAATTGCCAACATTTCACCCCTAAGGCGAGAGTTCCACCAGCTCCCCTCCATCCGGTCGTCTCCACTGGTCCCTTCTGTAAATGGGCCATCGACTTTATGGAGTGTCGCTCGCCATCCTCTGGTAGCCACAAGTATATCATCGTGGCGGTCGACTATTTCACCAAATGGGCCGAGGCCATGCCAACGTTCAACAACACGGCAGCTACCGCGGCCCTCTTTTTCTTTAACCATGTTATAGCTCGCTTCGGGGTTCCCAAGCAACTGGTCTCTGATTATGGCAGACATTTTGAAGATGAGATATGGCGTGAGCTATCCTCACTGTTGGGTTTTGAGCACCAATATTCCTCCTCCTATTACCCCCAAGGTAATGGCCAAGTTGAAGCAGTCAACAAAACCCTCAAGACTATGCTTCAACGAACGGTGAATAAGCACAAAACCAACTGGCATCTCATGCTTTTTCCTGCCTTATGGGCCTATCTAACCTCTGTTAAAACCGCCACCGGGTTCACTCCATTCCACCTCATTTTTGGAGAGGAGGCAGTTTTACCGATCGAGTGTGAAATTCCTTCTCTACAACTAGCCGTTGAACTTCTCCCTGAAACCCAACCGCTAGAACAACGACTTATCATGCTTGAGCGTGCCTCCGAAGACCGCCGTGTTGCCTTGCAAACCATGGAAGCGGCCAAAAAACGCACTAAAGCTCAGTATGACCGAAAAGTCCAGCCTCGCACTTTTCACGAAGGTGACCTTGTTCTAGTATATGACCAGGCCCATGATGTCCTAGGTAATGGGAAGTTTGACTCATTATGGCTAGGCCCTTACATCATTATTAAGGATCTTGGCAAAGGGGCATACCTCTTAGAGGATTTCGAAGGCCATCCCCTTCCTAACCCCCGCAATGCACTCTATCTTAAGAAATATTACCCTTAGCATTTCCCCTCTGAAATGCATGTTTTATTTTCTTTTAGATAGCCAGCATCTATTTTTTCATTTTTCCTACTTCACCAGGACCCATTTCGTCCACATGAAGTTACCTCACCTCCATTTAAAATCGAATTTCCTCACCTACGCCACTTGTACTTGGGGCACCATCTTGCCCCCTTACTTGTCCATGTTCGTGTCGATTTTCGTCATGAGTTCCCACCTTGTACTCATGCTTCCAAGGTCCCCCATTGGGGCCTTTACTGTGTGGCACCACCATCGAGTCTCCCTTGTTTAGATCATCCAAGTTGAGTCATCATTGCATCCATGGAGTCTATACCACGTCCCTTTGCACCTCACTATAGTCCTCCATCCTTCATTGCTTGGTCTCTCTCTTGTGTCGCACATTATGACCTTCAGTCTCACTGTCCCCTATCCCTCATGATCTGTGAGCCGCCGTTGCCGTGTCATCCATGCCCTTTATGCTCTAACAAGGGAAGTCGTCCATTCGCTACTCAAATTCTTCCCATTTCCATTATCGCCACAAGTGTCACCTGTCTGGCCGCTTTTACCGTTTCTCTCGTGCCTTAGTTGAGGATCTCTCATTGCCTCACCTATGGCGCCTCCTTCTTTATCTAGGTATCAACACATTCATTCCACAAGGTCTAGAGGGAGGTGTACCTTGGTTCCAGCCTTTCCACAACGGTTTCTATGCCTCTCTAGACTATGGGGGATCTCTCTATTTCCTTTGACTATTGTTTCTCCTACTCCTTCCAAAGATGATCGAGATTCGTATACTGACTTGGCCCAAAATGATCTGTGAGCCGCCGTTGCCGTGTCATCCATGCCCTTTATGCTCTAACAAGGGAAGTCGTCCATTCGCTACTCAAATTCTTCCCATTTCCATTATCGCCACAAGTGTCACCTGTCTGGCCGCTTTTACCGTTTCTCTCGTGCCTTAGTTGAGGATCTCTCATTGCCTCACCTATGGCGCCTCCTTCTTTATCTAGGTATCAACACATTCATTCCACAAGGTCTAGAGGGAGGTGTACCTTGGTTCCAGCCTTTCCACAACGGTTTCTATGCCTCTCTAGACTATGGGGGATCTCTCTATTTCCTTTGACTATTGTTTCTCCTACTCCTTCCAAAGATGATCGAGATTCGTATACTGACTTGGCCCAAAGGACCCAAAGAATACTCTCTTGATGATTCCCTTGTGTGTGTGAGATGTCTCAACCCTCATGAGGGTGCTTCCAGTAGCCCCCACATGCCCGGATGACCTCTTCTTTGCAGCCTTTGATGCCGCTCCAGATTTTGATGATGTTGGCCTTAGCCACTTGCAGCACCTCTTTGATTTGCATGTATCAGTCAGATTTTGTGAGCCCTTCCCCATTTACAGGGGGCATTTGGGTTGTATTTATCTCATGTACTCAGATATTATTGTACTAGTCCTGGATGTTATCCCAGGCACAGCATGTATGTGAGATTCCTCATTGTATTTTTATCTGGCTCCTAATTATGCCAGCTGTACTCTATGGTTCGGTCCCTTGTTTACTGGACACACTATTCTTTTGTACTTTGTCTCGACGGGCATAGGTATGCCTCCCCCGCCGCCTTCAGCACAGGTACCCTCTCATAAAAAGAGACTTGTTGCACCTGCGAGTCTCGTCTCCTCAGGGTCTAGTCCTTCAACACACTATCTACCTCACCTTTCTCTCTCTGACTTCCCTTTTTTTGTCTAGTGATCGAGTTCTTACAACGTACTTCGGTCATACGATTTGCTCCTGACACTCGCACGCTGGGGGGCAATCTGTTACACCATTTTTTGGTCATCTAACCTACCATCATTAGATGGACCCAAGTACACCATGTAAGACCAATTTTACCCTCAGTAAAATTTCCTTCACTATGTTAAATAACTTAATAAACCACATTTATTAGGTTGTTTATGGTCCAAACAGGAAACCCCAAAAGGAAATATTAAACAAACCTATATTTGTTTGATTTTACTCATGGAATAATTAATTAAACCATAATTTAATTATTATTCCCAGTCATGTTTAACCCAAAAACAAAGAAATTAATGAGATAAACCCTTAGTTATCTTATTATTTTCTAGGAATAATTATTTAAATCTTATCTAGATAATATTCCTTGTTAAATATGACCAAATCACCCACCATTAATCAAATAAATCATTATTTATTTGATTATATCCCAACCACTTCCTTAAAAAGATAAATAAATCATTTATTTATTTATTTTTCACTAATCAAGGGATTTGACCCAAGTCAAACACCCTTTCCATCCAACAAATATAATAAAATATTCCATAAAGGTGGATCTAGATTTGGTTAACATTATTTTAATCATACACCAAGATCTAGAATGACCCAATATTTTGTTATAAATAGGAGGGTTCTTCCCCATTATTCCTTACCTTTTGTTGCCTATTAGATCACTCTGGATCTATACACTTGGTCTCATTTTTCCATCATTTGCTCCCATTGAGCTTCATTTTTGCATTAGGTTTTCTACACCTACAAGAGAGAGAAAGCTTAGATCTGAAGTGCTGAGGACTACAAAGAACCCATCCCATTGAGGAGAGATGGATACACCTTCTTGTTTTCCTCCCAGGTGCCCTGTAATATAAAAATTCATTCAAAAATCGTGTTCTTGTCTTGTCTGTTGGATGCATGGAGCAAAACCCTTTACTTTACTGCTTAATGTCTTTCCATTTATAGATCTGTTTGTTGCAGCATTTTAATTACTAATCGCAGATCTGAA